>CM053769.1:371401337-371420167 GCA_028658325.1 Potorous gilbertii
TTCCCCCCCCCCCCCCCCCCCGTTTCTTTTCCCTAAGGAGGAAGTGTTCGGAATTTAACATAATGCAAAGTCCCACTCTGACCAGAACCACATTTCTCATCTCTCACCTAATATAAAAGGGAGGAGAAATCATTCAGTATAAATGCATCTGCTATACAAATCTATTTTCAATTGAATTTGCTGCATGCTCCAATTCATCAAAATTAATACAGGTACTTTCTATCTTAAACAAAAGGAAGCAGACTGCGAATCTCGGCTGTCTTCTGCGGCAGATGCCTTTCTCAATTACAAAACGATGAAAACAGAGATTTAACTAAAGCCACCCGGTAAAACACTCGGATTCAGACACGTCTTACCTGCCTCAGTTGAAGGCTTCCTTCCCTTGTTAGCTGTATGAAGCATCTCTAGCCTTTCCAATTCTCACCACCAGTCTCAAATTACAACAGCTAAGCCCACCCCCCCTCCACCACCTCCAGCAGCACCACCTCCCCCCTCCACCTTTTTTTTTTTCCGGCAAGAAAATGATTATTGAAAGTGATTGGTTTTTGTTGTCCCTTTTAAGTCGCTCCTGCGGGAAGGAGCAGGGGAACAATGTGACGCCACCTTTTAATCTTTTGTAAGAGTGAAAAGGCAGAAAAGGAACGCTCGATCAAACTGAGCTGCACACATGACCAAAACTCGCCTGAGAGGCTGCTCGCTCTGGCTAAAGCACCACTAGGCTGGAGTGTAAGAACAGAGAAGAGGGGAGAGTCAATGGAATGTGACAACGTATGTGCATCAAAGACAGGAAGAGAGAGAGAAAGGGAGAGGACAATGAGCGAGGGAAAGAGACAGCGCGATGAGGATGAGGGAGAGAGTGTGTGTGCACGAGAGAGAGATGGAGCGAGAGAAAGAGAAGAGAAAAGAGGAGAGACAGACGAGGAGAGAGGGAGGGAGGGAGGGAGGAAGGAAGGGAGAGAGGGAGAGGGAGAGGGAGAGGGAGAGGGAGAGAGAGAGAGAGAGAGAGAGAGAGAGAGAGAGAGAGAGAGAGAGAGAGAGAGAGAGAGAGGTCGAAGAAAAAAGAACGATTTTCAGGCAAAGGATTTCTCAGAATAAAGCCAAAGTGTCTAGCAGCTTCTGTTTTTATCTGAGTGAGCATGATATACTGCCTCTCTCATTTAGCAACACATCCGTGTATCTTCCAGGTTTGAAAACTGAGATAATCACAATGTGTCTCTGGTTTTGTCTGATTGGCATTTAACTGTGCAGCGTACCTGTGATTTTTTTTAAAGGATGCATTTATGTGCAATTTATTTCGCATATTTATTTATGTAGGCAAAAATGAAAGCTGCTAATTTCTACAGCAATTTGCAATGTAGTTTTACTGGCAGATGGAACTCTACTTATCATAACTGCTGACAAACTGCCACCGGTAAACAAAAGAAGAAACAAATGCTTCGTCTTGATAATTGACTTTAAAAAAAAAAAGCCCAAAATATTAGCACTTGGCAAAACCTGTGTTTCCCGATGTGCGTTTTATAGGTATTTTCCACTCCTTACTACGTAACTGAAGATAAAGCAAGCTCTGGGTATATGGGTATATGCATGAGAGGGCTGTGGGTGGGGGCAGGAGAAGAAGGAGGAATAGTGGGAGAAGGGAAGGTGATATTGGGAAAGTCAGAACATAAATGATTCTGATATTTCTCCCCAAAGTGATAATGACTTTTCTTTTTTCAGAAGTCCAATAACTGAGTTTTTCAGTCGCTATTTCTACTATGTCATTTTAATTGTGTGGTGCAATTCTAAAACAGAGTAGGAAAGGAATTTTTTTTTTATTCTTTTCAATCTGCTTCAAACTTGTATTTGACTTCCTTGCATTTCCATTTCTTTTTCTACGATGCCTAACTGAATTATTCCCTGGCTAAAAGTATCGAATAATAACCTCTAGCAACATAAACTGAATAATCCTAGTTCAGTACTTGCATAAGATTAAGACATTGGCTAAAATAACAAATTCTAGCCTTTTTTCTCTGCTTACTTTTGCAAAAATGGTGTTGGTTAGTATTAGCAGTTCAAGGCCTGGACAGTGGCATTCCTTTCAACTAATGATCTTTTTTTTCCATGTCTAATAATTCTAATACTATAAAGTAACATTTGCTTGTAATTACAATGTGGTTTATTGGAAAGTTGGAGTATCTGACTGTAAATGCTAGCTCACTGTGACCTGTGTGACCTTGGATAAGTCACTTGATCAGGGCCTCAGTTTCCCCATCTTTAAAATAAAAGGACTGGATGAGATCATTTCTAAGGTCTGTTCTAGCTCTTAATCAATCAAATGGTCAATTAGCATGCATATTATGAGCCAGGCAATGATAAGCACTGGGGTTACCAAGAATAAACAAAACTGGAACCTGACCTCAAGTACTTTATAGCTCTTCAAACCTAGGAGCTCACAGCTTGAGTAAGGATTTGAACTGTGAGGATACCATGACAAAGATTCAGAGTTATTCTTTCAATATTTTTTCATTCTGGAAACTTCAGAAGCCGGTTGAGTGCCTTGCACAGAGTAGATGCTTAGTGTTTATTGAATTGAATGAGTATGACAAAGAAATACTCAGAAATTGGTCATGTAAAGGATTTCCATAGTTCAAGATCATCTCTAACAGGTTCTGGTTTCTCAGTGTACTTGCTAATCCAATAAACGTGTCAGTTCTCTCAGTGACCAGCCCCAAAATATCAGATAGTAGATTTTTTTGCAGTTCCCTCTTCTGGAAAACACTTCATACAATAGAACATAGGAAGAGTTGAACACACTCAATATTTCATCATCTCTACAAAGATGGTTAGAGAACCTATGTCCTCTGACCTCTTTCTGAATTCCAGTTCCTCATCTCTGACTAGGTATTTGAGGTTTTACTTTGATATCTTGCTGTCACCTAAAACTCAACAGGTCTAAAAGAAAATTCATTTTTCTCATGAAAACTAACTCCCCTTCCAAGTCTGCTCTACTGGGCAGTGGTTTTTCAAGTTACTTAAGACTGAAACCTGAAAATCCTCCCTAGGTCCTTCCTTAGCCCTTAGATCCAATCAGTTCCAAATTCTTTGAATGATTTCTTCTTACTAACTTATACCTTCCTTCCTTTCTATTCCAATATTAATCATCCTAGGCCAAAACCTTGCAACCTCATGGGTAGACAATAGTCTTCTAACTGGTTTCTTGACCTTTGTTTTCTGCCCTTTCAATTCTTTAATCCTCTTAATGCTCTAATTTGACTAGGTTACTCCCCAATATCTGTTGACAGACATATAGATAGGTAGATAGATAGATAGATAGATAGATAGACAGACAGATAGCTGGTCTCATGCTCATCTTCAGAAACCTCACTGTTCCTACAGAACAGAGTTCAAATGCCTCATCTTAAAATTCACGGTCCTCCAAAACTGGCACCAAATATACTTGAAATTTTAAATTACTAATATTCTCCTATTCAAAAACTCTCAAGATAAACTGATCCTACTCATGTTTCCTCAAGTTACCATGCTTATTCCCATTTCTATGATGCCTTGGCTCATCCTTCCTCTGTATAGGAGTTCTTGTCTATGTTTTCCTGCTTATTTAAATCTCACCCTTTCATCAAAACCTCACCAAAGTTCCAGATCCTTTACCAAGCCTTTGCTAACTAGCCTACCTCAGAATATTTTTTTCCTTTCTTTTCTACCTTTTAGCTCTTTTAAAGCTTTATGTATGTACCATTCATTTGGGATTTAATATATCCTATCTTACATTATTGAAAGGCTGTATGGTATAAGGATAGATAGCTTTAAAGTCAGGAAGATCTGGGTTCAAATTCTGCTTTCTGGCACCTACTGACTGTGACGCTGGACAGATTATATAATTTCTTAGTGCTATATAGGTAACTCTCTAAGACTATAAATTACAAAGGTGTCACAAACTGCATTTCCTCAACTGGGAATTCTTTATATCAAAGAAATCACAGATCAAATCCCTATCACCATCTCATATATTTATACCACATTTTAAATTGTTAGGAGGCATTGTGGTATAGTACATGGAGTGGCATCAGAAAAATGGTGTTTAAATCTCAGCCCTGACACTTACTAACTGTTCAATCATGGGCAAGTTACTTAACTTTTCTGAGTTTCAATTATCTAAGACTCTAAGTTATAGATGGATCTCAATATGATTCAATGGAGAAGCTCCTACATTCAAAAATCAAGGATATGCTTGATTTAATTTATCTTGTTAATTCTCTTTTAATATATGTGACTCATTTCCCCAAATAGACTATAAGCTCCATGGTACAGAAGCTAGAGTACTTTGTACCACAGTGTTTTAGACATGGGAAATGCTCAATAATAAATGACCTGTTCATTGGTTCATCTTCCATTCCTATGAAGACTTAAATATAGAACCATATTTGAATTTTTAAGGTATCCTGAATGTTCCTCAAGAGTTTATAAAACAGAGTTAGAATGAATTTTCTTATTGACCAAGATTGGAATCCAATGAGTTAAAGTTCTCCACTGATTTAAGTCAGCACCTTCTGTACAAAACTCTCTTATAGAGTAGTCTAAAACTCTGGGAGTATGCATCTGGTAGATGTCAGATGTGGGTCTCGAACTAATTTTCTTCTGGCCCTAAGATCAGCTCTCTATCCATTATACCACAATACCAAGTAGCCCCTTTTGAATTGATAGCTTGTGTTTTCTTTATAGAAACTTCTTGAGGTCCCTCTTGATTCATTTTCTTTTAGGACTTTAAGTGCTAATTAACAAATTTCAAAACCCCTCAAACAGCTATGTAATTATAATGCTGTAATCTATTTTTGGACCACCATACCTCTGTTTACCTTTACTGTCTTACATCCAATTATATCTCTTCTCAGATTCTATACTCCCACCAAACTGACATCTTACTGTCCTCTCTAAATGTATCTTAACACCATAAACAGAATTATTCACATTTTTTGCAGATTTAGAAACTCAGCCCAAGAAGAACTAATTGACTCACAAAACAGGTTATATCTGAACACAGGACTTTCTGATTCCAAGTGAAACACCCTATCCCCTATATAACTGATTATATACTGCCTTGTTTTACCATATCAGATTTTACATATTTCTTGCGTTGTGATTTAAGTTTTCACATATTTATGAAAATTAGTATGATGGGATAGGTTTAATGGAAAGACCACTGTATTGAGAGTTACTGCATGTGGGTCTCAGTCCTGCCATTTACTAAGTAAGTGACCTTCAGCAAGACATTCTGAATGCTGGGTCTACTACTGACTATCTGTGTAATCCTAAGTGAATTATTTCATTTTTCTGGACCCCAGTTTTCTCATCTGGAAATGAGCAAGTGGGAGTAGATGATGTCTTAAGGTCACTTCCACCTATCAGAGTCTATATTCAAAGGTCTCTCTTCTATTTGGAGAAGCAGATAAGGTAGTAGAAAGAGCACAGAGACTCATCTGTGACATTTTCTAGCTGGGTGACCTTGGACAGATCACTTAATCTCTCCAGATATCATCTTCTCTAAATACAAAATAAGGAGTTTGGATTACATGATTTCTAAATCCGTTTACAGCTTTACAATTGCTCTATCTCTATTTTTTTTTCCTCTGATGATCCACATATACTTTGGATATCACTCTGTAATGTCCTAGCAGTAATTAATCTTCAGGAAAAGGATTTCTTTAATCCTTGAACATCTTGCCCTCAGGGTCAAAACTAGCCTTGCAATAGCCCCTAGTCCTCCGGGGGCTTGGCTTTCCTTTAGGAGGAAAATGGTTGGGAAGCAAAGCTCAAGAGATTTCTGGCCCAATTAAAACATTCCCAGGAGAGAGTGAAGGGGGTGGTGGGTGGGGTTGTGTCTAGAGAAGATTTTCTACACAGGTGCTGCTTCTGCCTGAATCCCTTAGAAATTCCAACCTCTAGAAATGTCATGGGAGTGTTGTTTATTTATTTATTTTAATGAAAAGAATACATAAAGGTGAAGACTTCGAAAGCTTTATACATTTTTTAATGTCATCCATTTAGCTTAGGATATTATTGTTCGGGGTCCAAAATTTTATGTGGAAAAATAAAGACAAGAAAGAATTGTCTTTGGGATTATGAGTCATTTCCTGAAATTAGTTTGTCAAATATTATATCAGACCTAATTTAGGCAATTAAATTATTTTGTTTGTAAAAATTGCTCATGTTAATGAGCATATTTTGGCATTTTTGGTCTCTGTGAAACAGAATTCAGGCCTATCTCTTTTCAGATTCTTTTTCTTTAAGAAAGCACATTCCTTAAATGAAAAGCAAAGATTCAGCAGCCTAATCACAAGGTAAAAATGGAAAGCAAACCAGAAAAAAAAATCACTTTGTTGCTTTGAATTTCTGCTTCCCCTGGTGGACTGGATAGTATTTGCCTCAGTGAAACTTTCTAAGTAAGAATTCACCTTCCTCTCCATTGAGTTGAATACAAGCTTTGGTGAACTATTTGGTTCTTGTTACTGATGTTTTTCAATACAGAACATTTGAAAGCAACCGAGCAGAAGCTGTACAATGATCATAGTTTCTAACATATTCATCAGAAAAGCATTCAGGGCTACAGGTTTTATTTTTACAGTAACCCATGTGCCGCAGCATCTGCCAGCTTCTGCAATACTCTTACCTATGACAATCACAAAAGCAATTCACAACCTGACTTATCAGATAGTTCTGTTTTACAATAATCTGACTGCTATTTGTAAAATCTGGGATAAAACAGTGCAATTTCAGATGTTGAATATTTGAAAACCCCTGAAAGCTGCTCAGGAGAGATATGAACTAAAATGCATAATACGATGTAGTTACAACAAATGTAGGCTCCTGAAAAGTGTGTGTCTAAAGGTGCATCTTGAAGTGCAAGACATTTAATGATTCTACTTTTAAGAAATACCAATAAAATTTGCACTCATGCTGGCCCACTCATTCATCATTTCTCTAAGCACAAAGTTAATTCTTTCTTTAAAAAAAAATCACAGAAATAGAAAATTTCATAGATCCAATAAACCCATTTAAATGACAGAAATTCCATGATTCCAGAATAGAATACAGTAGAATTTTGAGTTAGAAATGACCTTAAATGTCCAATACAACCCCCTCATTTTACAGATGAGAAAACTGAGGCCTTGAAAGGTAAGAATATTCCCAAATTTGCATATAATAAAAACTCTTCAATGGTTCATTTCACACATTGGTTCTTTAATCTTGAGACTCCTATTATTTTGAAAAATGTGAATACCATTTAATACAAATTTCGCTAAGCTAAAATAAATGGTGATTTTCTTTTTTTGGACAAGAATGAAAGATAAAATAAATGAGCAAATCCACTGTAATGATAAGTTAATAAGTTATTCTTCCTGTGATTACTGTTTAAAATTTATCCAATTTATTGTTTTGCTTCACCTTAAAAATAGAAGACTGTTGGTTGCTTTGTTTGCCATTGCAGACTTTTAACAAACACATTAATAAAGAAAAGGCATGAAAGCTAATGTGCACCACTGAGAGGCAGCACAGGGCAATGGAAGGAACCACTGCCATGTTCTTGCCCTAGCATTGCCATCATCTCAGGGCATGACCTTTACCTGCAAGTCATTGAATCTTTCATCCTCAGATTCTGTATCTGTAAAATGGGGATAAATAACTCTGCTGTCTGAAGGATAATTCATAATGAGATCATTTAAGTTTATATACATTAAGATATTCTATCTTCTCCATATTCTTTTGGACTTTTCTGCTCCAAATAATTGATGCTAGGCACTTCTAACTGGTACATTGGTACATTGGACCTACCTAAACCACTGTTTTATAATTGCACAATGGGCCTGTCTTGGCCCAAAGAATTGATGTAGTTTGCTTCTATTGCCCTAAATGCCATATCATGTACACAGTGAATGGTCAATAAATACTATCTGGTGAGGTAACTGACCAAATGACTTGTTATATTCAAAGTACTAAGTGAATTACCATGCTTGTGAACGTTCAGATAACTCTTCAAAATTCACTGGAAACAAAAAAGATTTCTGCCCTGAACTTGCCTATTTACCTAGTGACCTCATCAATTGTTTCTGAAGAATATAGCACCTGTTCCTGGAAGTACAACATAGAATAATTTGTCTTAATGATCTAACACTACACAAATAGGATTAGTCTGCTAGGTAAACTTTAAAATTAAAACGCCTGCTTTCACAATGCAACCCTCCTCCCCTTAAATCCCTTTATAAAATATAAGTCCAATGTTAGGTTAGCCATGGCTCCACAGAACTAGACTTTTTTCAGGTTCTTACTGTCTAGGTAGTTTTGTTCATATTATTAACCTCTAAGCTAATAAATTAGGTCTCTTTATATCCTAACGTGCCATGATACTGAGATCTATTTCTAGTCACTTGGGAAATAACTTGTTACCCATTTAGAGGATTATAAGTTAGAATTTGGGGTGAGGACGCTTGGAGCCCATCCGATCTATCTCCCTCATGTTACAAATGAATATAAGTGAGGTCACAAGAGGTTAATCATTTTTCCAAGATCATACAGATTCTCCATGCCCACTCTTCTTTCTACCTACCAGTTCATGTGTCAATAAATCTCACACATCCATATCTAGCATTTTCAGTAATTTTTCGTGAAAACAGACTATTCCAGTAGTTTGGACTCTTTCACCAGTGTGAGAAACACAACCACTAAATGATCAAAATGTGCCAGTTTCTAGGGGCAGAAAAATCAATGATTTCTCTTCCTTATTCCCTTATTAGTCATCCCTTTCATTTTTTCCCTCATTTCCCTCCTTGCAGTGGTTGACCATTTGTCTGGAAATGGCCAGGCAGGGTAGGAGATATCATCTGGGAGTGATTCATTTTAGGTGAGTTAGGCTGGAGGTGGGAAGAGTGGTGCCTACAATGCCTTTCACCCTGTGAGGTTGCATTGCCCTATCCTTGTATTTCACAAGACTGAGAACAAACTCTGATATGAAAGTGTTACAGGCCAAAGCCCTGAGCCTGAAAGGGACACCATATATTAAAATTGATGCCATAACAAGCCCTAGGTTACAACAGGGTTCTCTACCATCTTCTTAAAGAGAACTGAGTCACTAGCCTGATTGATGGTAAAGGCAGCAAAGAGTCAGTTATTGGCTTCAGATAGGAACCCAACTCCATGTCTATGTTCTTCAAGGGATTATGGCAGCTCTCAGAGGACATTCTGGACTCTACAACTCATATGTTACATGCAAAGGACAATGTACTATGAGCATTTCCAAAGACTAGAATATCCACAGGAAGGCAATTGGAATGATGGAGGTTCCCCATCCCTGACTAGAGTTTATGCCATATAAGGATTAGAAGGAAGAGAGGAAGTTTAAAATGATGAAAAGAAGGCTGGGGAGGACACAACTAATGTTTTCCAGGCTGCAATACAGAAGAGGCAGAAGAGGAATTAAGTTCAGTCTTTTTGACCCCAGAGGAGAGAACTAGTAGCAATGAATGAAGCTGCAGTGAATAAAATTAAATTGAGATTATGGAAACAAACAAAAAACTCTTCTAAAAACTAGAACTATCTGAAAGTAGAAGGAAGCCCCCTCATGAGAGTTCTCACTAGGAGATTTCTGACCAAAGGAGAAAGGCAAGGGAACAAGCATTCATTAAGCACCTACTATGTGCCAGGCATCCTGGTAAAGTCTTCACAAATGTTATGTTAACTCATTTGGCCCCCACCACAATTTTGAGAGGTAGGCACTATTATAATGCCCATTTTGGGATTTGAGGAAAATGAGGCAGCTAAAAGTTAAGTGACTTTCCCAGGGTCACACATGTAGGAAGTATCTGAAGCTAGATTTGAACTCAGCTGTTCCTAGCTCCTGGTCAAGTGCTCTAACCATTCCTCTACCTAGATGCCCGACCACTTGTTGACTAAAATATAATGGCTAATACAGTAGGGCTGTTGAACTGAGTGGTTACTAAGGTCCTTTCCAACTCTACAATTCTGTGATTTAGGCAGCAATGTTTAGGCAGCGATGTTTTGCTTTTTTTAAAAAAAAATAACTTGTCATTTTGGAGGAGACATGACCTACAATGACTTAACCCTTTACCTCAGTGACAATCTTTGTGAAAACTTCATGTGAAGCTGTCCATCTTCTCTCTTTTGCTCATACCTCACTCTCTCCCGTTCTACAATTATTATTTATTTGGCTTAGTAATTGAACTGTTTATAGTGCCTGTGCAAAGAGCATCATTTACCCCTAAAAAAGTCTTTTTTTCTGATCATTTTCTACTATAGGGAGAATAAAAAGTACTGGAATTTAGAGATCTTAATGTTCAATTAAACTAAAAATGAAAACAGCCCAAAAGCAAAATACTTAGGAGCTAGATTGCTGGATGTCAGTGTAGTTCTGTTTTACCAACGTACTATAATGGCCTTGAGATGAATGGGAACTTTAGATAACTGAACTGGGTTTCCTCCCATTACAAAAGTTCACAATTTCATGACTTTCCAAATGGTACCCACACTCCATCCCTCACTCCCTCTCTACTGTCCTCATTTGCTATAGCTAATAATTTTTGTTCTTTGTGAAACCATGAGAAAGATGTTACTTTATCCCAAGGCTAACAGTGATGATGATGAGAATGATAGTTTTATAGCTTTCACATACATTGAATCCCATTTAACAAAAAAAATATTTGTTTCATGATTTGTGGTGGGGAAAAATGTTATTTTACCCTTTGACATAATTACAAAACATGTAAATATAGTCTCATCTAAAAATCAGTTACTCTTAAGAATGAGGTGTAAATTGGTGTCTGCTTAATTTGTTCACAGTGGGAATAAAGTCTAGCAGTACCCTCTTGCCCTCATTTTTGCAGTAATACCTGGTAAATTAATATGGTTTTTGGATCTTGGACAACACCTCTGATTTCTCTACAATGGGATGAGAAGTTGTCTGCTTCAAGGTCCTACCAAACTCTGAGACATTTCTCCTATCCCTGCTTTGGCAGCTAACTCAATAACTGTGGAGGGAAGCCATATTCTTTCCGACATCTAGCATCACAGAAGTAGGCTAAGGAAGAGGTCTGGAATTTGGAGGCTCTGGGATCCTAGTGGCAGCTTTACCATCGATGGCGATTGGATTACTTTCATCCATTTAAAGAAACTCCTAGTGTTTTCATTTCTAGGAGGGAACAGAATGAGGCAACGAGGAGCGGACGAAAAGTGTTGTCACCATCTAAACCATACAACTGAAGTGAATATATTTCATGACCTTGTGACAAGGGATAGTCAGGTACCTTCATTCAAAAAGTTTGCATTTTAAGGTATGTAACATTCAATGACACCCTAAGCTAACTACATATTACAACAGAGTTTCCCATTGTTGTATAGGAAGTGCAATTTGATGTATCTGAAAGGTACTAAATTTGGAGTTAAAGGACCTGAATTCAAGTCTCACCATGGCTACTTATGATCAGTTTGACCTCTCAGTCTCAGTTTCTGCATCTGTAAAATGAACCAACTGTATTTTCTTTACTCAATTCAACAAGAATTTATTTCACTTACTATGTGCAACATGTTGTACTATATAATGAAATTTCAAAGGAAAGAAACAAAAACAAAAACAACGCCTTCTCTATCCTTAAGGAGTTTACATTCTCCTGGGTAAGGGTAATAAAAGTATATACATAAATATATATATATATATATATATATGCATGGGCACATATATGTATATGTATATACTCACAGGCCCACAGGCATAATATAATCATATTATAGTGCTTTTACCCTTTCCTTTTCATCTTGCAATAGAATTGACTATATGATCTAAGATTTTCTATGTTCTAAGATTTTAAAGGTGGTTTTCTTGAAATTTCAATCATTTCAGGCTAGTAATATCCAACCATGTATATTTTTGATGAGCCATGGACAATCAAGACAGAATGGAGGAGGAGATGGTTTGTTCTAAAGCAGACCTCAGCCTCTGTGAACTGCACCTGTTTCAGACACTTTCAGAACACTGATACCATGCATGCCTACTCATGCAGACTGCCCACATGTACATACACATCTGTTCTTTTAAAGAGCAAATAACAATTTGAAGCACGAAAACACCCACCTTTTAGTACAAAAACTGATTTCTACCAACAGTCAGATTAAATACTTACAAATAATTTTACACGTTTTAGAACAGAATGACTCTTCATCCCTTAGCTATCAGCTACATAAACAATACTTTTTTTTCTTTATAGATATTGGGATTTGAATGACTGTTTAGCTGCTACTGAGAAAGACTACACAAAACAAAAGAAGAATACATGTGGGAAGCAAGAAAAATTGCATTTCTAATCCAGTAAAACTCAAAATTAAAATTGAAGTCATGGCAATATCAAACTGCCTTGCCATTTAGTTACACTAAGAGACTGTCAGAGATCTAGCCCTATAATGAATATTTAAAAAAACAATGGATTGAGAACATATCTTCACTAATGTTTCACCTAGACCATGGTGATTCTGTAGCTGATCACAAATTATGTTATGTCATCTATGTCTGATCATATGGTCTTAATGAAGAAGTTAGAATTCTGAGTTATCTTAAAATTCTACAGATATTTAGCCTATGCTTCTACATCAATGGACTTCTGGGAAGTTTCATGTAACATTGGCATAGATATGGATAATCATTCAAACTGACCATTGAGAAACTAAGAAAAGAAACTAATTCTCTTCTTAGTTTTACCTTCAATATATGCAAGGCAAGATAAAGTCAAGAAGAAAGTCTAGATTTAGTACAACACAAGAATCACCATTTTGAACCCTAAGTAAAGCTCAATCACATACGGAATTATTGGTCTGATTTTGCTTGAATGCTTACAAATCTTCATCCCCCATATTGTCTCTAATTCACTGCACATTCCTTAGTGAGTAATTAATTAATGAGTAATTTTTATTACATACTTGATCCTTCTCAAACCCTGTTTTGATTTTCTCCTTAGATTAATGGTATCTCCTCCTCACTATTCAAAAAACTTTTTGTTTGCAGATCTCCTAAGTATTTGATAAGTATTATAATTATAGTTTAGCCACAAAATCTCCCTACAGGACTGTAAGCCTCCTGCAAGAAGTTGTATGGGAACCTTCTCCCCTATTGATTAGCAAAGTGTTCTAGATACAGCAGCAAGTTAACCAATTTTTAAAAAAATAGAATTGCACCAAATTAAAAAATGAAATTAGAATAATATAAACCTGAGCTCAATCAGCTGTCTAGGTATAGTAAACTTTTAGTATTGGTTTGTTTTTAATTTATTCCCTCTTGGGATGAAGAGTAGTTTTCAGATGTTTATACAATAATATTCTTAAATATGGTAAAGTGACAAAATCTTGCCACCTAATATCAAACAGAAAGATAGATTTTTCACACTAATATCTTGCTCAGTGTAAAAAGGGGCTGAAATAAAAAGGTAACCGTGAAAACAGAGAACTTGGACATAGATTACCACATGAATGATGCAAAAATAAATATTACCAAACAAAGAGAGGAAAGCCTTGCACTAGATTGCTCCCTGGCAATGACAGAAAAAGTTAGTAGGCAGTGAGGTGGACATAAATTCAAATCCAGCTTCAGATCCTGGCTAGTTAGTTGTGTGACCCTACAAGTCATTTAACCTCTTTCTATTTCAGTAACCTCTACTGTAAATGAATCTAATAATAGCACCTACCTCCTAGTGATGCGAAGATAAAATGAAATAACATATTTAAAGTGCTATCTAAATCCTAGATACTATGGTAGTAGTATGCCAGAGCTGTTATCAATTTCAATGATAGAACAAGCAAAATGCCAAGTTGTGAACTGGGCCAATTCCAGCAGCAACTAGAATTTCAAATACATGAAGTGATGGATGAAGCTCAGGAAGAGACAGTAGAAAGACTAGCCAGGCACCCAGCTGCTACTGCCAATGTGGGATGGCTTGAAAAATCTCAGAATGGCTTATTGGCCTCCTGTGGCTTGCGAGCTGACAGGGATCACATTCCTACTGCTAGCTAGGCAGAAGCCCCAAGAAGTCTCACACACCCCCATTCTCCCCACCACACGTACACACAAGTGCACACTCATAGACACTGACACACACAAACCAGCTTCTACATGCTGTAAAGACAAACATTTATGTACAAAATGTAAAATCAATATAATGCAACTGAAGACAAGTAGCACTGTACTTAGAAATAAAATGTTGATGCTGTGGAAGAGCAACTGATAAAAATGTTTGTATAAAGCCGAATTCTACCAACAGGTAATAGTGTTTCCTACTTTCATCCTATGATTTGAGAATCATGGTTTTTGTTCAGTTGGGTTTTCATTGTGAAACACAGAAAAATGGTAGCTTTTCTATATTTGACTGAAAATCTTTGCATTACTACCAGTCTGAAATAGAACCTTGCAATTAAATCAATTAAGCAATGAAAATAAAATATTCCATTAAAATCTAATTTTCCTCCTATCTGATTGGTTGTAACTCAACTGATCTGGAAACAGATGAGAGAAACAAAATGACTCTAAGTCTGAGAGATGGAGACAGGAGAAAGAGAAAATTAAAAATACATGCTTAGAAAATTTAATAAGGGTAATTTAAAAAAACTTTTTGCTTCTGCTTCAGTGAGTTTAACCATTAGGGGGTCCCCAAACATAGGAGTATGGACTAAATGTCAGTGTGATATCAGAGTAGCTGATTTTTTTTAAAGAAAAAAATGACCTTCAAGAGTTTCATTTTTTCTTCACTGCAGAAAGTTGAAAGGGGTGCTCAATGCTTTACATTCAGAAGCCACTGTGTCACTTCCCATGTACTGTCCTGGATTTAGCTCCTTAGCACGATAATAAGTTTGGAGTCAGTTATGTTTGCTGATTCAGGACGTTATTGAAACCTGATCATGTCATGGAGGGATTTATTATTCTTAGGAGTAAAAAGCAATAATTGCCTCTTGGGGATACTGGGAAAAAGCATGTCAACTGATTAAAACTTCCACTTTTCAGTCTGTGTTTCCGGGGTGACAGATGCTAGTGGCTTAAAAATCAACAATCACTCGGTAAAAGGAAAGCTACATCTATGTGGAGTAATGTATAATGACTCCCTACGTCGTCCAGAAGTCAAAACAATAGGGAGAAGATGATAACTTTGAGATAGGGAGTGATACACAGATAGAGAGATAAAGAGAGACAGAGACACAGAGACACAAAGACAGACAAAGACAGAGAGAGAGCACTATCTTCTCATGGATTTCAGAAAGATCACACGCCCACCTTTGGGGTTGCAGCGTGTTGTGGTGCAAAAGAAGACCACATGTGTGGTCACAGGTGTGAGGTCAAGTCCCAGCCCTGTTACTTAGGAATTATGTGACCACAGGTAAATCACTTCACCCCTGGACTCTCCCTTCCCTCACTTGTAAAACGGGGAGTTGGACTGGGTGGCCTTGAATAGACCTTCTAGCTCTAAATGTATAAGTTTCTCACATAATGAGTGGAAGCAACACAGTGGAAATCTGAACAAAGAACAAATATGCACTAAATTTGGTTAAATATAAAATTTTCATGTTTGCCATTTAACATGTCAATACGTAAAACTAAAAGACAGAGATGGCTTTCCAGGAAGCTGCTGCATGATTCAGTTCTCAGTGCAATTGGTTAATATTTCTGTTTAGACCTTATATATCCAAATGTCAAAATCATTTAGGTCATAACTTTAGGTTTGACCTATCTAGACCTCACCTGGAGATAGCTGCACATTTGAGCTGCTAGAAAAAACCATGGAATTGGACTATGTTAAAAAATGATGGAAATGTCAGAGAATTTTATCAGGGGCCCTAGTAACTGGGTAGGGTAAGGTTGGGAAAGATGTACCTTTAATACAATAGCATCACTTACTTCCAAGGAAAATGAAAGAAGAAAAACGAAAAGAGGGAAACAACCTCACTCTGAAAAAAACCCTTCAAAAATCTTTTTTTATATTTTATTTTTTAAAAATCATTTAAAAGGATCTTACTTGCTCTGCTACTCACACTACCCCCTAAGCATCTGTCTTTTTTTGAGCAATCAGAACAGGTTGGAGGAGGAGGAGGAGGAGAGAAAGACGTTCCCTCTGAAAGTAAACAACTGCTTTAGCAATTTTCCTACTCTGCCCCTTTCTTCACTATCTATTTCTTATCATCTTTTCTCAGGGAATAATCATAATTAAATTCAAGACTACATTCAACCCCCATCATGCTGTTGTTGTGTCCCCAACACCTCCATATCATTTTACTTAATTGAAATGCTTAAAATTTGGTACCAAGTACTGTGAAATCCAAGTAGAGGGTCAAAAAGATTATTAAACATTTTGAAAACTGCAATGAAAACATAACACCTTCTCAAGCTAGTGTAGACACATCCTCAAGGGCAGACTCCTGCCATTCCAAAGAGTCTTGCTATGTTATTTTTACATTTTTCATAAGACTCGTCTTCATGTATTATGTATTAGAGCAGAATTATTCCCTCTGCTCTAGATCTCTTGAGTCCAGGAGTGATGACATTCTCTACCCTGCCTTAACTATGATGGGGCTCAGAACGCCATCCTTTCTTTGTCATAAGCAAGAAGAATAACTGTTTTCTGTCTAAAATGTTATGAAACAGAACAGCTGAGATTGGTGAGAAAATGAATATTGCTCCAGGGAGGTTTCTGGGCACCAAGGGAGCTATGTTAGCAAAAAGCCTCTTAGTTCTACTGAAATGTACCCCAATAGTGGCTACTTACAGCAACCAATTTTTGTGAAAGAACCCCTTTTGTCTTCCTACTCAGATGCTAGAGTCTGATGATGAATATTTGATTCCCAATTTATCCCTGAAGGCCAAGTGTCAACATGAGAGCACCTGGGCTGTCCCCTACCTCCCAGTCACCTTACTACCAGATACAGGTTCTCATATTCGTTAGTAATTGTGTATTAGGTACTCTGGATTGGAGTGCACTATGTCTCTTCTGGGGGGAGAAAAGATCTTCAAAAATACATTACTGAAGGAGCAACTTTGGTTCTGCTACTGATGGCTGCCAACCCCTCCTCCTTCTTCAATCCCTCCACCATAATAAATTTTCCTAATAGAATAAATTGATGATCTTGTTCTGGCCTCATTAGAAATGGAAATTGGCTAGGCACCTAGACCACTGGAAAAGAGTCCAAAATGTACTTGAAGTCTTTTGTGAAATCCAACTTATCTTTCTCAGTATAATCTCTGTTCTCCAAAAGTCTCATAACCTAACCTTCTAGGGATCATGGCAGTCCTTCCTTGAAAGCACTTAAGTTCCTGAAGCCATTCTTCAGTTTGAGAACCTACCTTATACGATGTGTGCTGAATTTAAAGGGGAGAAGTCTTTAAAATTGTGGTGTTTTCTACTCTGATTTTGTGAATTTGACAGCCGTTTATTTTTTAAAATTAAATGTGAAATGTTTTTATGAACTTGAACAGACATCAACAAACATAAACATTTCATATAAAAAGAGACAAAAGCAGGATTATGTATGAAACTCTGAACTTCCATTATGTACAGCTTTTTAAAAAGGCATTTCAAATTTAACACAGTAGTAACAAAACTGTCCTGCTTCTTCTGTGTCCTTCCAAATTCAATTCTTTTCTCGATGTATTTCTTTTAAATTTCATTGGCATTCCTTTCTTTTCTTCTCCTTTTTTAAAAACTCTTACTGCCCAGCAAATCTCGACTCCCACCCCCAAACAGAAGCTTCTCTCACTTGTAAAGTGGAAGCCCTACATGACCTATTTGTTGCTTAAACCTATTTTTACTTTTACAACATCTCTCCTATAGAGTACATTCTCTTTACCACTCACCTAGCCACTCCCTTGGTTCAAGCCCTTGTCACCTCAGGCCTGTACTATTACAATAACTTGCTGGTTGCTGTCCCTGCCGCAAGTCTCTCCACACTCTAGACAATCCCCCATTCAGCAGCCAAAGTGATCTTTCTAAAAAAGCAGATGTCTGACCATAATCCTACTGAATAAACTCCAGCGGCTCATTATTATCTCCAGGATTGAATACAAAATTATGTGTTTGGCTTTTAAAGACTTTCATAATCTGGCCCCTTTCTATCTTTTTACCCCTTATTCTGTTTTTTTTTAATATTCTATGATCCAGAGACACAGGCCTTCTGCTTTTCCTCAAATACTATATTCTACTTGCTGCCTCCATATTTTATGGCAGGTTTGTAATTTCTCTAAGCATTTATAAAGCACCTTATATAGGTTATCTCACTTGATCTTTACAATAATACCAAGAGGTAAATATTATTATTAAACGCATTTTACATAAGGAAACTGAGACAGACAAAGGTTAAATGATTTCTGCAGGGTTACACAGCTAGTATCTGAGACCAGATTTGGACTCCAGTTTCCCTAACTCCAAGCCCAGTACTCTATCCAAAGCACCATCTAGATGCCCATACAGGGTTCGATAATAAAAAGAAAGCTAAGATAGAAATCAAAACCTTGGTTCTACTTTGCATTCTGCTGCTAATTAACTCTTTAAACTTGAGTAAATTACTTAAATGTTCTGGATCTCCGTTTTCCTATGTGTAGACATGAAAATATTAGAACAAATGATTTCTATGCTATTTTTCTACAATTATGATTAAAGAGAATCAAATTTAAATATTTTTTCCTATTCCCAGCCCGCTGCTTCTTGCAACCCACAATGAAGTATTAAGTAACTTTCTTTTATTTTAATTTTTTATTTTATTTATTTATAAATGTTCTACAATCACTTCCTTAAAATTAAGATTTTATC
>CM053769.1:371420667-371487696 GCA_028658325.1 Potorous gilbertii
CTGTATAGATTCTACATATACTTTCCTATTGAGCATATTTTCACTATAGTGATGCTATGCAGTCGCATTAACATAAGTGGAAGAAATCATATAACAAATCAAAACATAATACACTAAAACACACACACACGCAAACATGATCTGCTACATTCTGCGAATGACTTCCATATTTCTTTCTCTGAGTGTGGAAGGCATTTTGCCTTAGAAAATCGTCATTGGGATTTTTTTTTTCAGTTAAGTTCTTGTGTTATTACAAAGTTCCAAGTCTACCAGAAAAAACTCTCGCACACTGTGGTCATTGCTGTGCACAAAGTTTTCCTGGTTCTGCTCCTTTCACTCAGCATCAGATCATATAAGTCCTTCCAGGCCTTATATGATCTGCATTAACTAACTTTCTTAATAGAACACTCCATATTGCCCAAATTCTACTGAATAACAAGTAAAGTTTTCTCTACTTGTAACAGTCTTTCTTTCCATCAGTACTTTTGGGATTTATATTCTCAGATGCATGGGATTATGAAATGCCCTGTGGAATAAAACATCCATATCAATGACATCACAGAATCATCTGAGTCTTCTTCTGGTGATATTATATGGTTGAAAGGCATAAGATAAGAGTCTCCCCAGATCTAAAGATTTGGGTCATTCAAAAGCAATAAAGAAACATGCATTTAAAGTGAGTAGGCTGAAAGGTATTATTAATGAAGAACTGAGTAGAAGAAGGGTGGAATAGAAATTGTCAAAGAATGCATACCTGAAAAAGGAAGTGGGCCACTGGTGCAGTGAGGATGAGGGAAAGGAGCTTAGGTGGTGCAGTGGATAGAGTATAGGAAGGATTTGGATTCAGGAAGACCTGAGTTCAAATCTGACTTCAGACACTTACTAGCTGTGTGATCCTGGGCAAGTCACTTAACCTTGTTTGCTTCCATGTTTTCATCTGTAGAATGAGCTGGAGAAGGAAATGGCCAACCTCTCCAGGATCTCTGCCGAGAAAACCCCAAATGGGATCACAAAGAGTTAGACACAACTGAACAAGAAGACAAAGGAGAGTCACGACCTCTCTGTGCCTCAGTTTCCTCATCTATAAAAGGGGAGTCACAGCAGCATCTACCTCACAGGGCTGTTGGAAGGACCAAATGAGCTAAAGTAAAGTGCTTTGCAAACCTTGTGAATGCAAGTTATTGTTAGTATTGTAAGTAATAATAAGTGACATTTATGTGTCGTCAAGAGATGTAGACGAAGGCCTCAAGCAGAATGGATGTATGTACTCTTTTGGAAGATTTTGGGGAGGGCACAGACAACATTCTCTGGGCATAGGTTACCATCAACACCACTGAAGGGAGTAGGTCTGTTGATGAAACAACACAACATGATGATACAAAGCCGTCAACATTCAGAAGTATTACTGTTTGGGGGGTGGGGAGGGAAGTAGAAGCCCTTGGGAATCTCTGTCTTTTAGTCTCCAAGAATACTCCCAGATACTCTGATGTCATACTCTGTTATACATTTCCATGTAGCTCTTTCTTAAATGACATATTTGTTACACTTTCCGGGGTTTGAAAGAGAAAGGAGGGCCAAAATATTATCTTTAAAATGGTGAATGTAAGTACAAGTTAAATTAGCCACAACAGAAAGGTGCTGGTAGCTAAAAGGGGAAGAATTTGCCAACATAAAACATAAATCTTTTTTTGACATTTATCCTAATTGATCTTCTAGATTTTTTTTTTGAGCAGTATAGTTTTCATATGATATTGGCTATTCGGTTGGAAGGAGGGCGTCTATGTCCTATCCATGCTATGTATTTATGACAATACTGCTTAGACACGTGGGCCCAAAGATACTTTCTAGGGCACTTGAGACATTTCTATTAATAAGTAATGGAGTAAAATGATTTATTTCAGGTTTTCTATGGTACTTTTCTCCTTAGAAACCAAAAACAAAGCTGCTCAGTGAATGAACAAGTAGGGGATGATCCCTTAGGAGTTGACACCTTTCTTTGCTTTTCTAGAGGTGAAGTGGGTCATATCCTTCTGCTTCCAATCTTAGCCAGCCTAGAGGCTAATCCCTGAGTGGGGTATCTCACATTTTCACATGCTTCCTATTTGCTACCAGCCTAACTCAAGAGCAACCTAGGGTCTCTTTTTGCAAATTACAGAAGAATCAAAATTCTCTATTACAAAGAAAATGTACAGGAAAGACATCCCCTGCCAACAAACTGCTGTAACCAGTAGGGAATGCATTTGTTGGGAGTCAATTATTTAAAACAGCAAAAGACAGTCTGTTAACTACAGTGGGATATTCAAAGTGCTGTCACTATGACAAAAATTTAGACCAGCTATAGTACACTGTAAGGATAAGCTTCTCACTAATAAGCAGTCAGACACAGGTTGGAGTTTGTGAAGTTCTGTGTATCACATTGTTACTTTCTGCCCCCAAAATATTCAGAGGAATAAATAATGACCACTTAAGCAAAGTGTGAACTGATGTCCAATGCCTTCATGAAAAGAAACATCAATATTAATATTTTGATTTCAAAAATTCAATAATTCTTCATTGTGAGCAATGTAGGTAATGATCTATACTAAAGCAAGGAAAATGGCAAATATAATAAAAACCTATGCTGGGCATAAAATTCTTCAGAATAAAAACAGCCCTGAAGTAGCAGTACTTGACTAGATTGTAGATAGGTACAGTGCACTATACCATATGCTTGTTTCTTTAAGTAACCCATTACACAGAAATTAAATATCTTGTGACAGATTGTTTTGACAGCCAAAAAGAGAGAGAGAGAGAGAGAGAGGGAGAGATTTAATTTTTTTGAATTCATTTGACTGAAGGCAAAAATGTTAGGTAGATGTTAATTTAACAGATGTCTAGTTTTGCATCATCAGCCTGAAACAGGCAATTTCTGGCAAGCCTTCCCACCACATCACAACACACAATCCTCTGAATTCCACATGGATATGCCTTTCACAACCTTCCAAGTGAGCCATTTTCATTCAAAGGAAAATGCCTGAAATTACTCAAGGAAGATGCTAACACCTGGCAATAGTTTCTGAAGAAGGAGCCAGTGAATGCACTGACGTATAATAGAACCCAAGTCTTCTCACAGAAACTTTTTAGTTAAAATAGGAAATGTACTTGTATCATGAATCAGATAACACATGGTAGAGTTTCTACACTTGATAGAAGGAATCTCTTCCTGCTGTGAGCCAGCATTTTTAGCAAAATAATAGCAATACAAACTTTAATTTGTAGTGTAAAGAAAGGATCTGAAGTAAAACAAAGCAAACAGACTGACCAGTGCTACTCTCACAATCTCACAAAGGCCTTTCTGCTGTGCCAAAGGGAGAGGAACGAAAGGGAAAGGAAGAAACATTTACCAAGCCCCGATTGTGGGCCAATATTGTAATAAAGGTCTTACAAATATAATCTCATTTGATTTTCTCAATGAGCTTGTGAGGCAGGTGCTATTATAAACCTCAATTTACAGTTAAGGAAAAGGAGGAAGACAGAGGTTAAGTGACTTGCCCTGAATCACACAGACAGTACGTGTCTGAGGTTGTATTTGAACACTCAGATCTTCCTTACTCCAGTTTCAGATTCTATCTATTTATGTCATCTATCATGTTCCACTTTTCTTGGGGGAGGAAGAATACATTCTTTGGCAAGGAATCACTTTGGGATGAATACAGAAAGGTACTAGCAACTGAACTAGCCTGCAACAAAGATTACTTTGAGGATTAGGAATCTATTCTTGTGTTTTAGAAGTATTCCATATTAGTCTAGAAGATAATTAGCATTACATATTTTAATAGCACGAGACATTTTACAACAATGTAATAAACCATTTCACTTTCAATAAATTGCAGGCCCTATTGCCCACCTTTCTGCATAGAGATCTCAACTATTTTAAAATGCATTAGACAGGTGACTTTTTTTTACCTGTTTGATTCAGCATTTTTATTTTTAGATATTTAAGGTAAATGGCCTCTTATATTCTGACAGAATATGGCAAAAGGCCAACTTAAAAGGCTGAGAGAGATTAATGATAACATGGAAACCTTGGGAAAAGGAAACAAAATTGGTCTGGTTTTAAAACAATTCAATATAGGGTTTTCTTTTTCTTTCTTTGATGCTCTAGTGACATGCAATAAACATTGAATTGCATGAGGGACTCTCTAGGTTACTCCATTCTGCTTCGCCATAGTCTGAAATGAGATGACCCTAAGTGAGGTAGATGAGAAATAGGACAGTTCACTCCAAGAAAGAAAAGATACTGAAGTGACTTTAAAGAATGTTTCAATGCAAAGGGGACCTGGACAGTTTTCAAAGCTCCACCTTTCACTTCACAAAGAGGTTTATCTACCAAGTCAAGGACATGATTTAAAGAAAAGGAAATTGATAGTGAAAAACCTGGAGTTTTACACACACACACACACACACACACACACACACACACACACACACACACACACACTTCTAATCCAGTAATCGTTTGCCTTGTGAAGCCTCTTCCATCAAAGTCTCTCAAAGTGTATCTGACTCTCATGACTTCATGAGGTCAGTAAAATTATTCTATTTATTTTTTTTTTGAGGCAATCAGGGTTAAGTGACTTGTCCAGACTTCACATAGCTAGTAACTGTCAGAGTGCAGGACCGCTGTTCTATCCACTGTGCCACCTAGCTGCCCCTATCCTATTCATTTTTACAAATGTATCCATTTTCATAAAGAACTCATCTTGGGTGAGTGATAAGGCTCGGAATGAAAACTAGGAATAAATCCAAAGATGGATGAATGACTAGGGTCCTGATTCCCGTAATCTATTTCATAATAGGGTAGAAAAAATTAAATCCTTGATTTATTAGGGGAAAGAGTCTTTCATGAATTGAATAGTTTTTAGAATGAATATAAGTGATCTTATTATAAACATGAATTTTCTTCTCCACCCCAGCTCCTTCTAAAATGGGAAAAATGGAGAAAAAACTAGTTTGAAAGAGTGGGGAGGAGTAAGTTTATTTTTGCCATGACCTTCAAAAGTTATTATGAGATGCTGAGTGTAAATACATAATGTACTATGCAAATAATATCTGTGTTTCCCCATATGAGCCGTGGGGACCTCCCAGTGTGGAAACTTCCTTCACTACCATTTATCTGTGGAGTTTATAACTCAGTGTATTAAATTGTAGGGAATTACTTGCAGCACATAAAGTCAAGTGACATTGGTAGCCCAAATCTAGCCTCTAAGCATTATATAATACTGCCTCGCTATATATCTTATGTAATATGTTGCTATAACATGTTTTTGTCTTATAATTTTAGCAGCTGTCTCATGGCACTATGTATGTGGCTTGGAAACCATGTGTTTAGATAGAAGAAATTCATTTTCTTAGAAAATATATGGAATAAACATTCCAAACTTTTTCATTTTTTAATACCACGAAAAGACTCAGGTTCAGCAAGCATATTTAACAAAAAACGAAATACAAAAATCAAAACCTGTTTAGTCTCCTTTACATGTTGTTTCCCCTAATGGGTGCAGAACAGCAAATATCCTTATTAGCAGCACATCTCTAGAAGCTGGCCTATCAAAAAAAGCAGACCTCAATTCTAAGTCATGCCATTAGAGTGACCCTGCACTTTGGAGTTGGCATGTAAGGAGGGATCAAACACAGGCCCTGCCACGGATTCTTTGAAGGAGAGATAACAGCAGTCTCAGTATTTCTATTACCCTAGGGAGGTGGCTAGCATTACTATAGCGGTGTCAATTACTGGGAAGAGGGCAGAAATTCGGCCTAAGGGTGTTGAGTTGTAAATTAGGACACTGAAGTTGACCAAGAGATTAGTGCAGCCTTTGAATGGAAAAGAAAGCAGGAGTGCTGTAGAATACCTGATGTGATCTAGTCCTTGTCTCAGCTCGGAAGGGATGGCTCCTGGGTTCCTGACAGGGCTTCTCCTTTCTCACCTAAGCCACTCTCAAATATAGTTACTCATTCATGGAATATGCAACCTGCTTCCTCCTACTCTGGGTGTATGTTTCAGAGACTATTTACCGTCTGTGCATTTTTCTGTCACTTAAATCAATGTGGAGTTCTGTACTTAGCAAACACTTAGTGTGTAGTCATCCAAGGAAGGCCTGAGCTAACATAAGGACCAGACAAATTCCTGAATAAAGATTTCCAGTAAAGTCAGGAATATAAACATCAGCAGTGCTAACTTGTAATTCTCAGGTTTTTGGATTCAAAGTGGAACTGCTAATAAACCAGTAAGACAGTTAAGAGAATATGGAAACCTTAAAAACAAGGCTAATAATTTCCAATCCCTTTTTTTTTTCCAATATGCTTTTTAAGGTAATAAGGGGTGGTATTATTTAAGTAGGCTCTCAGTATTTTTGGGGGGGATACCAATTCTCATGTAATGAGCCACCCACCATTTGGAACAGTAGTGCACAGGTGTGGATGTAGCTATATTAAGATTCTATTTCATTCTTCTTTATTTTACCGGAATGGTTCTAATTATATCCACTTCAGAAGCCCCTGGATACAACTCTACTCCACAATTAAATGCCACTCATTAAGCCTGATAGATATTATGAGAAATACCACTAATAGTAATAATCCAGATAATTATTTGTTTTGTCCTGTAGGGCTTATCTAAGAATGTATTACAGAGGGATGGCTCCCCCTTTAGAACAGCACAGCTGTAGGCATGGTTGGCAATGGTAGGTCAAAAGATTCTAGTGCTAAAGATCGAAAGCTTGAAGGCCATCTAATCTATCTTCCTCATTTTGCAGAGGGATAGACTGAACCTTAGGAAGTTTAAGGGATTTGCCTGGATAAATAATCCTTTTTTTTTTATGTGGAGACACTGAGGTAGCAAGAAGACAAATAACTTCTCTAGATTCACATAGTAAGGGGTCAAAACAAATTACTGAATTTACATTAAAAAAAAAAAACTTGATCATGCAAAGGTATGATAGGACAGACCAAGCTTGACAATATTTATATGTGAAAAAAAAGATCTGGCTTTTCTCACTGCAAAGGCACTAATAGAACTGTGGTATCAAATATGATATGCTTATCAGACCACAATTTGAATATCTGTACTCAATTCTGGGAAACTCATTTTTTAAAAGATCTTAATAAACTATAGAGTATTTATAGGAGGAAAATAAAGATAGCAACAATAATGTAACATTGATCATTCTTTCTCAGCTAATATTATCTTCTTTTTCACGTTAGAATAAAAGGGATAAAAAGGAAAGAAAGAGAATGCCGTACAGCAGAAACTCTGTGTGCCCTTAGACTACTATAGTAGTCAGTCATAGACACCTGAGAGGAACCCTGAAACACTGGTCACCAGGGCATGGACAGCGGCAATGATTGGGTTAGCACCACAGTCTGTCTCATATAACTATTCCAAGGAGTACAAGAAAGGATGGAATTGTAAAGCGTTTCATGATTGGCTCTACTCAGAACTATCTGATGAGCAACTTCACCAGGAGCACAACTGAGTAAAGTGGAACTACTCTGTGTTTTGGTATAACCATGAAAGAAGTCAAATTGGAAGAAATGCCAATGCCTAATATCCTGGAGGTGCTTCAGGGCAAATGATACTGACCCCTAGGGCAGGCAAACCACAGGTACTCATAAAAAGGACCGCTAATAAGGATGGTCTTATTATGAGCCAGTACCACATCCTAACAAACCTGGAAATAGATCTTACTAGTAGGCAAGAACTTCCTACCTCTTTTTGAGGATAGTCAAGGCTATCTCAGGTCTAAGTTAGACAACAATATATTACAGATGAATGCAGGGCGATCATAAGAAATAATTTACATTCCTAAACTCAGATTAGGTGAACTATGAGAATAAGTTTAAAAGCTATTTAAATCTCAAGGGGGAAAATTCGAGTACCTAAAGGCCTTGAAAAGATACATTTAAAAACTTCACAAGGGCTACCTAATAATGAAATAGAAAGAAAAAAGGCCATCATCTATAATTACTGTGAAGAGGAGATATACATACTTAGAATGGAATTCCAAAAGCCATTTTTTAGTTCTATAGCAGAAACTTAAGAGACCAAATAAAAATTACCCAAGTGAGAGAGCAAGAAAATAATTTTAAAAAGTTAGTATCTGAATTATATAATGAATTATATTCCTGCAACATTTGACAGAGAATATAAAAACATTCTAGGACCTATATAAAGCATTTGCACTGTTATTGCCACCAAATAGTCTCTAGGAGGAAGAACAGAGCTATTTATGAATACCCCTTAAGGACAGACATTAAATACCAACCTTCAAAAAACTATTTGAAGACCTGTAAACATATATTGGAAGAATACATTTACCTAGCTGGCATGTACAGTAGAAAATTTTATCATATTGCTTGATTAAAGGCAAGAATAAGGAAAGAAAAAGGAGGAAAAATAGATTCCAGAAAAGAAAAATAAATTGGAAATGCTTGATGCTTTTATTAGCAATTGAAAACGAAAGCCCAAATTTGAAGGTCATGCAAGGAGTCAAAGCAACATGAAGAACAAATAATAGTCCAAAGTCAATCAAAGACAATAGTTTAGAGACTTTAGAAACAAATCGATAAGAGGACAGTGATAACTTTTGAGGAAGGGAAAATGAGGAAAATTTCTGCTCATCTATAGTAAAAGATGAATAATTCAGAATAGCAAAAAACACAGATTGGATCAAATAGGCATTTTCTCAATATAATGTTATACAATAAAGTAGAGACTGATTATCTCAAGGGAAGTGACTGAAACTCTATCTTATTTATAAAGCTTGTAAATGGAGGGACCACTGGTTCAAAAACTTAACAGTAGTTTGGTATCAAAACATTTTACTGTCTTCCTCTCTGAAGCAAACTGATTCCATCTTTCTTCACAAAAGCATTTCATATTTATGGCTAAAATATGGGAATATCTGTGATTTCTCCTAATATAGGTCAATTATATGTTTGTTGACTTTATAAAAACATCCACATCTCATGATGTTAAAAAAATCTGTAATCACATATAAGAATACATGTGTATACACACAATTATATATGAATATATATATATTTATATATGAATATATATATACATATATATATATATTCATATATATCTGTTTAATACATATACGGATTAAGAACCAAAAAGGATGGGTGATAAAATACAGGGACATAAAGAACTACTCATTGTCAATTTGGTGGTTATTATATCATTACAACTTTTACACCACCATTATTTTTGATTTTGACTTTGAGTGGATTCACATTTTGAGATTAGATAAAAAAAGAGATCCAAATGTAACAACAATATTAAAGCATTTCAACTGTTTTACATTTAAAACATGCCACCAACCCCAAAATGTCAAGATTAATTGATGAAGAACAGGGCATCTTCCAGGGACACAGTTTAAAACCATTGTGGTTCTGTCTAGTCTTAATCCTGTCATCATCACTCTGAAATAAAACTAACCATGACATTAAAAAAAAATAAGAGAGGGAGTTTCACCAAAACATTGTATTAATCATTTAATGGATGTAGATGACATCAAGCTATTTTGCTCAAGTGAAAAGAATATTAAAAGCCTATTTCATTTTCAAAAAATTTTCTCCAATAATTCTTTTTAGTCCTCCAAGGTATAAAATTCTTAATATAGTCCAAAGAGGAAGAAAAACTGACGATTTTCAGCTTGAATATGAAGTTCAAATTAAACCAATGGATGAAGGCAATACTTATAAATGCCTTTCATCTCTAATCATATTGTGCAAGGACTACTGAGGAAAAAGCTGAGGATGTGTATTTTAAGAGACTAACTTTATCCTGAAGCAAAAGCTTAATTAAGAGAACTTATTCTGAGCAAGTAACACATATGTAAAATCAGTCTTAATAGATACTTTTGGCATGATAAAAATGGATGTTAACGGATCTAGACAAACAAAGAGCCCCAATATTAATGAAATACAACATTCATCATCGCAAGACAGGTGTAGAAAAGTTACTTCCTTTTCATTAAAAAGCAAGAAAAGGATTAATAAATATTTGAGAGAACGCATGATAAATCAGTTTAAAATGCATAGAAATGCTTTTGGAACAAACAAATAGAATATACTTTACAAAGCAATAGGAGAGGCTAATAATTCACATCGCTGGATTCATTGTGTGCATCTAAGAGCTGTCTCTGCGTGGGGATGATCTCTGTGGATGCCATTCACGTAAACTAAAACACCAATATGTCCAACCTGAAGCACTGAATGCATAACTGAGTCCTATCGATTTGTTTGTAGAAACAGAGGGGTTTATGATAGTGATGGAGGATCAGATCTTTGCCTCCAGAAAATTACGTAAAGGTCATCCTTAAGGAGCTCAGACTTATTTATAGATGCAGAATATGCAATGAAGTGGCAGAAACTGTGCAACATATAATTACAAATTGTAAATATTTGAGATCTACAAAACGCTTACAGAGATATCATCAGGTGCCTAGAATCACACATCGAAGCTCAATCTTTATAAATTAGGAGACTGTGTATTCCCATATTATGATGCCTACCACAAAACATTTTTGATATAAAGAAAGAACTGAAAATGGGATATCGATATAGAAAGAACTACTTCCCACAACTTCCCAGATATTATATTGACCCATTATTTTGAGAATCAATGTTAATAGATCATTAAGATCAATGTTAATAGATCATGAAGAATTTAGAGCTGTGAGTTATCTGGGAAGGTATTGGGTCAAGCTTGTCCATTTTACAGATAAAAAGAACTGAGGCCCTGAGAAGTAATTTTTTCAGGATCACATATAGTTCTACTGGATGGACATAACCTCCAAACTACACGGGATGAAAAAAAAATTTAAATACAGAGATAACTAGCAGACAGAATGAAAACCACACAGGAGCAGAACAATGTACACTTCATCACTATTACCCGTCTGTGCTGGAATTATCACAAATACATTTTTAGTGAATCCACAGAAGATTGAGTTTACATCTCAAAATTCTTATTCAATTAGAAAATGTAATCATTTTGTTCCTCTGTGTAATAGTTCTCAGGATATTAAATAAACAATAGAAGGAAAGTAACCTGTCCATGAATATTTCTGCCTGAACACCATTAAAAATATGAAAAGAATGAACTAAATGGGATCACAGTGACCAACATACTTGTCCAAGGTTAATAAGGGCCAGTTATAGGATCTGAACCCGTGATTCTTGGTTCGGATCCTATTTATGAGTCTAACCCTACATCTAATATACCATGTTGGTACTCAAGGATGATAAAGACCCAGTAGTCTAGACATCCAACAACAGTTCGGAAGAAATTAGGCATGATTAGCGATAATTGTTTATAACCTGTTCAACATATCTTATTTGATCCTTCTAACTTCCCTGACATTACCTAAGCATAATTATCTCCATTTTGCAGGTAAGCAAAAAAAAAAAACTCAGAGAAGTTACATGAGGAATTAATTCACACAGTATCAGATTGGAATTAAGACTTAGGTATTTTTCTTTGTTCATTTGTTTTGATTCTAAACCTAATTCTCTGAAAACAAGAAGACAGTCTAGAAATGATTTAGGATCTTGGAAATGACTTTCTATTCTAAACTTAACCCATAATAAAAAAGAATTCACATCTGTATACTGCTTTCCTCATAGCAACTTTCTTGTAAAAATACTGTTATCTCTATTTTGCAGATGAGGACGCTGAAGTTGTAGCCCACCCATGATCACAAAGCTGACAATGAAGAGAATGTTGTTTTGTAGCTAGGTTCTCAAAACCGTGACCTGTCAGAACTTTCTGGTTGTTCTATGTGATTACCCCTTTGCTAGAGTTCCTTCCTCTCCCTCTCATATAAGTCTCCATTTTTTTCCTACCTGAAACTTCTATTTTAAGAGATCCTAAATTAAATACAGTGATTAGGTAAGAAGAAACAGAAAATAATGGCCATAAGTAAAATGTCAATTTTAAAAATCAGCTAAAATTGATGTCACTCTCCTCTATACTTAAATATTAAATTTCATCAGTGTGGATAGTCCTTTTCACAACACAAATTATAATGCCTTCTTCTATGACTTAGCAAATGATCTATGAGGGTCATCATGACCAAAAAATTGTTTTCCACTTGGTGATAAACTATTCTGGATTTGCTCATTTGTTTCTTGGTTGACAGACACACACAGAGGGCTTCACTGTGTCTTTCTAGTTTGGTAGCAATTTTTAGAACTTAAATGCTAGAATGTCCCTTTAAGAGCCCAGGTTCATCTCATTTTGTAAAATCAATGGAATTTTTACTAGCATACCAATATGTGCACAATACATAAATTCATTGAAATTATACATAAAATCTCAACAGTTTTCCAACTATCTATGTCTAGATATCTATGTATTTACATACATACATATTTATTTGGATATCCCTGAGAGGTACTTTCACTTGAAGCTGCATAAGGGCAAAGTTTTATTTTGGCCATGATGACCCTCAAAGATCATTTCCTAAGGCATAGAAGGATTAAAATTTGCATTGTGAGAAGGAGAAGCCACCCTGAAGAAAAACTTGACTCTTAGCCCTATGAGAGTGTCCATCTTTATGCCTCACATTGCTTAGTAGAGGGGCTCATTCAGAAGAGATGTTCTTGAAGAGATATTTCTTGAATACTCCTTTAGAATGGGTGCTTTTCTCTATTAGAGGTCTTATTATAATTACTTGCCTTTCCCTAGGTCTTATTTCTGGTAGATTTTTAAATTAGCATAACTGTTCTTCATTGATTTAATAGTAGTAGTACCATATTTGCATATGGGACAGGTTAGAATCCACCCTTCTATATGTTATTGTTGCTCAGTCATTTCAGTCATGTCTGACTCTTCATGACCCTATGGACCTTTCCATGGGGATTTTCTTGAAAAAGATATCAGAGTGGTTTGCCATTCCCTTCTCTAGCAGCAAACAGAGGTTAGGTGATTTGCCCAGGGCCATATAGGTAGAAATTTCTGATCTCAGATATTCCTTACTGGAAGACCAGGAATCTATCCATTGTGCTACCTAGCGTCTACTAGGGGAAACTTGTTCACTTCTTTTGGCCAGATATCACTTGCACCTGTGACAGGTATATCCTTCCTTGCTATGCCTCATTACTATTTTCCCACCCCCTAGAAAACTTCTAGTTTGACTGAGAAAGACCTATAAATGGCTAATTTTCCTGCCATGTCCCAAATACAACTATCATTGAAAGCGATCACACCTTGCACGGAATTGTATATGATGAGACATTTGTAAGACTGTGATTTCATTCCTGAAATTACTGGCTTTTGCATGACACCTAAAATGCATTTGCTTTCAAAATATTTCTCAAATATAGAATGTTCCAGGGTCAAATAAGTGCATTAAAAACAGAATAAACAGATGTGGATTAATATAGTGGAAAGAGCATTGACGATGGAGTCAGGTGATGAGACAGCTAAAACCCCACCTCTGACACTACCTGTGTGACCTTGGTGAACCCCCCTGGTCTCAGGTTCTTCATTTATAAAATGAGGGGATCGGACTAGGTGGTCTCTGAGGTCCTGTCTACATCTAGATTAATGACCCTGTGACACTTCCGTTTAAATTTATTTTTTTGTACAATCTTTTAGAAGTTCGTGGTTCTGTTTTCCAGTGAAACTGGATGCAATGTGGACTAGACAGAAATTTCAGTCCCAATGCACTGATTCCTGATAACCAGATTAATGCCCTTATAAGCACAATGAGGTTAATACGGTGCTATTTGAGATTCCTCTTATTGTAGTTAGAGAATTTCAACTTTACAAAGGAGTACATAAGTATGTGTATACATATAAACTTACAAAGTTAACCAAATCTTTCTCATAACAGCTTACCTAAAGCAAAACCAAATTCTGTTTTAAAAAAAACAAAAAACAACTCAGGCACCCTGTGGCATTTAATGAGTTACCCATCATTAACTCTGCTGGATATAGTCAATAAATTTAATATGTATATACTTACATGAAAGGCATGACAGCTCTGAATTGTAAATAGGAATTTGGTATTAGCAGAGATTTTCTTAGCAAGAAAATAAAAACAATACTGTGGGAGAATGAATGATCAAGAAACTTTCTTTTTTTACCCACCCAGGATCAAATATAAACTCCTCTTTGGCTTTTAAAACTCTTTACAGCTCACCCCCTCGCATCCTTTCCCCAAGTCTTATTATTACACATTAGTCCCATTCATATATACTATGGTCTAATCAAACTGAACTTTTCACAGTCCCTTGTACATGGGACTCCATATCATGTCTCTGCATTTTTTTTTTTTTTACTGCTCATCCCTCCTAGAATGCACTCTCCCCTCTTCTCACCTGCGCCTCTTGGAATCTCTAACTTTCTTCAAAGCTCACTTCAATGGCTACCTTCTCCTCTAAGCCTTTTCTGATTGCCCCAGAGGCTGCTGTTTTTCCTCTCAAACTATCTTTCATCATTTATCTCTTTCTACACAAACAGATCACGGGAGCTCTGAGCAGCTATTGTTTGACATTTCTTTTGCAGCCCCAGTGCCTAGCATAGTGCCTATTATGGAAGAAATGCTTAGTAAATATTCGTGGATTTACTGATTGATTTGAGGTCTGGAATGTTGAGAGCCCTACTGGCTCGGAACTCCTTGTTCTTTTAAAAGCAGTATTCTGCACTCCATATGCTTTGGATTGGTTTCTCCTTGTGTCTCTAGCATGAAGAACATATCCTATGGAACTCCCTTCCTGAACGTAAAAGAAGCTTGGTCCTCTCCCTCCTCCATTCTGGAATGTCTGGGAGGAAAAGTACATCCATTAATGGTGTCCTTATCTCGTCTCTTACTAGGAAGGAGATTTCAGCAGAACTCGCCCACACATGGAACGGAGTCCAGCTAGAACCCGTGTATATGTTGTATTATTGTTGGTGAATGTTCTTTGCTTGTTTTTGACTTGCGTTTAACTCTATTTTTGCAATTTAAAAAATTTCAGAGAAAAATAAAAGTTGCATCATTTAAAGTTACTGTACCTTAACAAATGCACCCAAAGTGGCACTGTTTTTGCATGCATGAAAGCTCAAAGCCTCCACAACTCCCATGAGCGATTAATCTTCTAACACTAATTAGATATTTGCTAATTAGCGTCTGATGTGTGAAATGAAAAAACATTTTGAAGCTGAAATGAATAGGGTCTGGAAAGATAGCGGCTGCATTCCAGCTCCCCCTTTTTCTATATTATTATCATATTTTATAAATATTAATAAGATCACATGACACCAGTCGCTCTATAAAATTATCTTTCTGAACGAAGCCTTTTGTTTGGTATAATAGGGATGTGTCAATATTTTGCATTTAGTGCAAAGCACTCAATGAAGGGAAGTGTTTCCCTCAATGTTAAAGAGATGTCACATATCATGAATCACTTTGATGCTCTATGAACCCGCTCTACTTTTTAACCCATCTATTTACCATTTTTCCAGTAAAGGGGCTAAAAAATGGTTCTACCCAATTGTCTTCTTCCTTCCAGTCATTCTCTCTCTCTCTCTCTCTCTCTCTCTCTCTGTGTGTGTCTATCTCTCTATCTCCCTCTATTGCCCCCTTCATTCCCTCCCTCTCTGTCTCCCTCTCTCTATCTGTCTGTCTCCATCTCTCATTTGTTTTGCTTGAAAATAACCTTAACAAAATGGGGAAAATCTGTCTACCTGAGAGTTTTGATTTTGTGTGATGAAGTAGGAGATGTACTTATAGAATAATCAATTTCAAGAAAGAATTTGATCTATTAATTACATGCATGAAGAATATCCAAAAAAATCACTATATGCTATCCTATGCTACATTAATAGAAATAGGTATTGGAAAGAAGATAGAGATTTGGCCGCTAGAACACTTTCCCTCCACACACACACACACACACACACACACACACACACACACACAACACACACAGAGTCTGCAATATTCAAGTCATAAAAATTAAGCTATTTTATGTTCTTGAAATGTAGTATTTTGATTTGAATTATTTCTCAAATGAAAGCTTATACTAAGAAGACCTAGATCTGAATGCTCTAATGCTGAGAGTGAATCGCTACAAAGAACAAACTATTTCATATGGTGTGTTTTTAAAACTACTCACCTGTGAATGCTGGTCATATCACAAATTATATCTAATTACAGCACTGATCCAGCAATTTGAAATGATAGCCAAGCACAAGTTGACAAAGGTGACACTGCAACATAATGACGATGAGATGATCGTTTTCTCAGGCTGACATTTTGTGATTACAATAATGCTGATCCAGATGATTAAAACCATAATGAAGGGAAGACTCCAAGAACCTGAATAAAACATACTCAGATTAAAGAGAGTGCACCAAGTATGTGACTATCATTTTATTTCCTACTTTTTCAGCATGGCGTCTCCTTCCCAGTTATGAGTCCCAGGGGCCCCTGGAAACGGCATGGATGGACAGGGCTTCCTCCCAATTCAGAGAAGCTTCTGTTTTTCAAACCTCAGATGAGGACGATAAGGTCATCTATTTATCCACTGACACTTGGGATCACTTTTAGGTTGGCTTTTGAGGTGGATAGGCAAGTCCCAGGTGCAAAACATCAATGCAGCATTTGCATTGATATTCAGTTACTAGAAACTTCAGCCCTAAAATTCATGATAAACCTAGAGTTCTGCACTGTTACAAACACCAGTCAAATGGTAAAAGCCTGGCAGACATTACCCTTTCACTTATCATTAAAACAGGAATAAAACCAGACAGCTTTTAATTACCAACAACAGAGAGATGAGTCAAGGGGAATCAGACCAAATCAAGACATCACCAGTCAATCCAGCAGGCAGACGTGGGCTTAACCTGGGAAATGAATGACATTCTGTACTTTGCTCAAATGAGTCTATTTAAATTGCATCGAGTTCCAAAGTATCTGATGAGACTTATAATTTTGAAGCTCGTTTCTAAAATGAAAGATTAGTATGTCACTATTATTTGAAATCCCTTTCCTAACCATACTAGTATTCCTAAATTTGGTTTTTAATTTATCTATGCTTTCACAAATCACTTACCATCGAATCACAGACTTCTGAGCTGGAAGGAATTTCACATTCTTTTACCAAATAGTTCTATAACCTTGGATTTGTTATTTTAACTCTCTGGGTCTCAGTTCCCTCATCTATAAAATGAATGGGATGGACAAGATGATCTCTAACATTTCTTTCAGCTCTAAATTTCTATGATACTGTGATTCAAGAGGTTATCTAGCCCAGTCCTATGCCATTAGGACAGTAAACTATTATTGATTACTTCTGTTTTATATATGAGGCAGTTGAGACACAGAGATGTGATTAAAGCAAGCTCTCAAAGCTACTAAGTAGTAAGGGGGATGGCAAGGAGATAAGGAAGAGTGTAACATTAAAAGAAAACAAAACAATACACCATGATAGGCTGAATTTGGTGTCAGTGGACCCAATCCTGACTTTTGCTTCCTATCACTATAACCTCGGGCAAGTATGTCACTCTCTGGGCCTCAGTTTCTCCATCTGTAAATTAAGGGAATTAGACTAAGTGACCACCGAGATTTCTTCTAGTTCTAAGTCTATGAAATATGAGGGCACTATCCTCTTCACCTCAACACACATGCTCTTATCCAGACAGTTATAATCTAACTACCTGGGCTCCTCCTGCAGCAGCTTATTAGATGATACCTGGTGATATCTAATAACCCTGTTCTTCCAAACTTACCATTTCTATCAAGGGCACCCACTGTCTTTCCAGTCACTCAGGGTTACAACTTGTTTCTTTCTTGATTCCTCACTTTCCCTCACTCAACATTTCAAATCAATTGCCAAATCTTGTCATTTCTACTTTCATAAAATCCTTTGTATCTGTCTTCTCTCTATTCACCTTTGTTTAGACTTCCATCACCCCTTGTCTGGGCTATTTCAACGATCTCCTAATTGTTCTGCTTGGCTCAAGTTTCTTTCCTCTCCAATTCATCTTCGGTGCAGTTGATAAAGTGATTTTTATGAGCTAGCAAAGGGACAGAGTGAAAGGAGTACTGTGCTCATATCTTACTTTGGGCAGGTCACTGAACTTCTCAGAGCTTCACTTTTCCCGTCTGCTAAATAATAATACCTATCCCAGAAGGTTTTTGCAAATATTAAATAAAAATAAAGCATGTTAAGTGCTTCACAAACCTTAAACAGCTAGATAAATGTTATTGTCACCATCACCACGGCCACCACCACTGCTGCCACGGTTACTTCCACTACTACCATACTACTACTACTACCACCACCACCACCACCACCACCATCACTACTACTACTATTTCCTAAGGTCCATGTCACTTGCCTATTCAAAGAAATCATAGTGGCTCCCATGACATCTAGAATCAAATAAGATTTCATTTTCATCTCCTTTTCAATTTCTATTTTTGGTTAAGTTTTATAATTTACATAACCATTAGCACAGTAGCACATGCAGTAACCTTATAAACCAGTAAATATAAATATATTGGGGGCATTTTAGAGTATTTATTAACGGAGGTATATGGTCCCTAAGACTTGGAGATCATTGGTTCAGAGTACTCTTCTGGCACCAGTATCCAATAAATAGAAGTTATTTTTTCCTTTGTATCCCCAGCATCCATTGCAGTACCTGGCACATAGTAGGATAACTGTCACTTAATAAATGCTTCTTGAGTTGAAGCAGGCTTTTGGCTTTGTAAACCATAAAGACCAATGTAATGGTCGGTTATCTGGTTAGTTTTGTATCATTCTCCCAGGGTCCATACCTGATCTTGGAATGGCACCAAAGAGAGAGCTCTGGCTAACCTAGCTGTGTGTCAGAGGAAACAGCTTTGTATTCCGGACTTTGGGTCCGTTCTGGGACTAACTGAGAAATGCTGCTTATCACCTCCTTCCTCCGAGGTCAGACAAATATCTTTTCAATGACAGAACTACTGCTATGATGCTTAGTAACAGGGTATGATTTGTATATTAAGAGTCTAAAGGATCTTACAGATAACATAGCCCAACCTTGTCATTTTTGCAAGTGAGAAAACTGAGCAAGGCTCTTTTACGGACCCCAAGCTTCCCATGAAAGTAAAGGCCCATCTTTTTCACTAGTAACATTTTATTACTCTTGCTAGATGGCAACAAAACTTGAAACTAAAAATGAGTGTCACACAGGAGGACAATGTAATGGTATATGTGGTGTGTGAGCAAGCTGCAACATGTAACCAAGGAGGCATTATGAAGAAGTAAAGGATGTCATTAAAGAATCGTATGATAGATGGGCTGGTCAAGGGACAGGAGCAGGAATGATAGGTAGGCAGTCAGTTCATGTTTTTGCTATTCTTGCAATGAGGAGGAAAATTTAGGAAGGTCCCCAACATATTGGGTGTCACCTCTGTGGCAAACTATTGGGAAGGCACAGATGAGTAGAGAGAATGGGATGGGAAGGAACGGATGGCTTGCTGGATATACCACTGCGGGGAACTCCCAAATGAATGAGATGACAGATACAATGGAGCATTTGAGAGAAAAATCTGGGCCCAATGAAGTTAAATAACTTGACTAAAGAAAATACAGGAATGAACAAATGTTTTTTGACTCTAGAGCCAGGAGGTTTTCCTACTACATTTCATAGATAAAAAGAAAGAAGAGTAGGTAGATAGATAGATAGATGGATGGATAGATAGATAGATGGATGGATAGATGGATAGAAGAATGGCTGGCAACTAGGTATAAGTTGGGCCTGGAGTCAGGAATACCTAAGTCTAAATCTGGCCTCAGATGCTTACTAGATATGTGACCCTAGGCAAGTCACTTAACCTTTTCCCCCTCATCACCTGTAAAAATGATCTGGAGAAGAAAATGGCAAACTACTTCTTTATCTCTGCCAAGAAAGCCTCACGTGGGATCAGGAAGAATCAGATATGACGGAAAACAACTAACAACAACATGAAAATTGGTAGGAAAGGAGATTGGAATTTGGTGGGGTTCGTTTCCTATTTCTAATAAAAGCAAATCACTCTCCTACTCATCAAGACCTAAACCATTGGTGCTATTTTTAATTTTTATTTTTCCTTTGATGTCAACATATAATCAGCTGTCATGTCTTACTGACTCTATGCTGATACTTTTTCATCATTTTTCATCTTCTAGTTCTCTAGTTCAAGTTTTCACTACCTTTCAGTTGCATTAGGTCCCTAATTTGTCTCCCTACCTCTAAGATTTCCCTAGTTAACTCACCCTACACAAGACTGTAGATTAATCTCCCTAAACTACAACTTTGATCATATCACTCTTCTAAAAATAACAAAACCCCATCATGTCTCCTCATTACTTACAAAGCCCAGAACACTTTAACCCAGTCTTTGAGATCTTCTAGACTATGATGCCAATCTTCTTTACCCTTATCTCTTATGGCTACCCATTGCAAACCTTTCATTTTAACCAAATTGGTTTGTGCTTCTGCATGTACATGAATTCTGTCCATTCTCTATGCCATCTGACCCTCATCTCTTGCTAGTGAGATGTTACGTAGCCTTCAAGGTTAAGCCTCATAACCCCTGCTGGGAAGACTGATCTCTCCACTACACATTCTTTCTTCCTCCTCAAAACTCCTGTAATAATTTGTGTAACTTATGATAATTATCACATCATGCCTTCTCATTTATAAAATATGAATGATAAGAATATCTGAATTACTTACCTGATGGGTGCTTTTAAACCTTAAAGTAGCATATAAATATAAATGCATGTAGGTATACGTATATGTATACATATACATGTGTAGACATATATACACATATTTTATATATATGTGTATATGTATATATAATCTATTTCTCTGTTAAGTTGTAAACTTTTAGAGGGGAAAAGGCCATTTCTTATTCATCTTTGTATCTCTCACAATAGGTCTATTATAATTTATACTTTTAAAAATAAAAGAGAAACAAAAAACCTCAATACATACTTGTTGAATTAAACTGAATGACTGAGCCATTGTTGAATGTTGGGAGAATGAAAGAGGTAACCATAGTATGATAGCAGAGGAAATTTTCTGATTTTATTTTAATGAAAGAACATATAGCTGGCAAGTTATAGGCCAGTGAACTTGACTTCTATTCCTGGAAACTTTTTTAGAAGTGCTATTAAAGAGATATTTAATGAGTATCTAAGTGGGGGCAGGGGAATTGGTGATCACTAAGATCCAGCATGGATTCATCCAAAATTGATCATGTCAGACTGACCTCGTTTCCTTTTTTGGCAGAGATGACCTAGAAAGGGGATTGTATGGATATAATTTGCCTAGATTTTAGAAAAGAAATAAGATGGCAAAGATGGAGAGAGTAGAGTGAGGTGGCTTTGCACCACCTAGATAGTTACTACCAAAGCATTTGATGTTAACTTTGAAGGAGGTCTCTAATGGGATGCCCCAAGGATCTGTATTTAGCTCTTTGTTGCTTAATATTTTCATTAATACACTGGATAAAAACATAGATGGCATATGTATCCAATCTGTAGATGACAGAAAATTGGGAGGGATAGTTAGACACATAAAATGACACAGGATTAAAAAAATACCCAAGCAGGGTAGCAAACTGGGTTGAGTTTAATAAGATAAAATGTATTGGGAAGAAATATAAAGCTTTAACCTGGGTTCAAGTATTCAACTTCACAGGATCATTATAGAATCATAGAGTTGGAAAGGCCATTAGTAGTCATCAAGCCCAATCCTCTCATTTAACAGACAAGGAAAATCGGTCCCAGAAAAGATAAGTGATTTGCCTGATTACATAAACGGAACAAATAAGTGACCTGAGTTGGACTCCAGTATGGATAATCCATGACTGTCATTAGTCTGTTTGAAGATATGGGACTTTAAATGGTCTATAAGTTTAATATGAAGTCAACAGTATGATAAGTCACAAAAGCTGACATGATTTCAAGCTTCCTTAAGGAAGGCTTACGGGACTAGGGAGGTAATGGTATTCATTCTTGATCTCTGCCCTACTCAGACCACATCTAAAGACCTAAATCTGGTTTTGAGAGCCTCATTTTTGGAAGGATATTGGTGAAAATAAATGTGGCATAATTGGTTAGAGAGCTGGCTTTGGAGATATGAAATCCTGGTTTCTAGCCTCACTTCTTACACATATTGGCCATATGATCTTAGGCAATTAACATCTCAGTCTTCCAGGCAACTCTCTAAGACCAAAATTTATAGGAATAGAGGTAATATAGGTGTGTGTGTGTGTGTGTGTGTGTGTGTGTGTGTGTATATATGTATATATATGAAATATTAATTATATTAATGATATCACAGATCTAGTCTCTGTTCTTATAGATAATCTGAAGAGTAACCAGAGGAAAGCAACCAGAATAGATGAAGAGCCTTGAGGATTATGCTATATGCAGAATGGCAGAAGAAACTGAAGTTGTTTAGCCTAGAGAAGGACAAACTACCTTTAAATATTTGAAGGACTGCACATAGGGCAAGCACTGGGAACAATGCAGAAATGGTATACAAGCAAATTCATATTTGCTATGAGGGAAAAACTTCCTTCTAACAGAACTTTTTATCACTAAATGGCAAAGGATGCCTTGGGAACAAGGAAGTTCCTTTCCCTTTAAGTCTTCAAGTGAAGAGGGGATGATCATTTGCTGGGTGTATCATAAAGGACAACCTTAGTCAACCACAGCAGGCTAAGGTCTGGGTGGGGTCCCCACAAACTCTGAGATTCTTTGGGATCAGTTTTGGAATAGAATTCCCTGTCTATGTAGCACAGTACTATGCCCAAAGGCATCAATCAATAAACAGACTGAATTTGTTGAATGGTGGAAAGAAATACAAATATAGATGAAAGCCATGGCTTGAGCCATGATGTAACTGAAATTGTGGGACAACAGAATGCTTTAAAACAGTTTTATGCAATTCAAGTAGGGGAAAGGTGGAAGACATCATGCCACATGCACTATTATAATATCACTTCATGAGTCATTATTGTATTACATAAATATATGTACATACATACATACATACATACATACATGCAATCTTAATCTCTTTGCACCTTGATTAAATAAATCAGCCAACAAATTTGCAGACGTACTAGGGCACTTAGAGCCTGGGCTGCTGCTTGGAAATATTCACTGGAAGTGTTCCAAGAAGAATGATTTCAATGAATCAATCAATGAATCAATAAACATTTATTGATGACCTAATATGTGCTAGGCACTGGATTGGGCACTGGGGCAGTCCCTGCCCTCAACGGGTTTACAATTAAATGGGGGAAACAACATGCAAACAAATATATACAAAGCAAGTCACATACAGGAGAGGAAATAATTAACAGAAGCAAGGCACTAAAATTAAGAGGGGTTTGGGAAGGCTTCTGTACAATATAGGATTTTAGTTGGAACTTAAAGGAAACCAGGGGTCAGTAGTCTGAACAGAGGAAGGAGAGCATTCCATGCATAAAAGAGCTAGCCAGAGAAAATTTAATTCAATTCTTTAAGCATTTATTAAGTGCCTACTAAGTCAAGACCTTTTCATACTTGAGGAATCAATATAACTTTGAACTTTCCAACAAAGACTCTGGATTTATAAGAAAGAAGTGCTTTTTTATGCTACTAAACTTAGAACTCCAAATGAACCTTGAAGAGGTGTTGGGGTATCATCTGCCAGGGCTCAATTTGTCGGGAAGACTATTAGCACATGTATTAAAATGAGTTTATCTATCTCTGCAAACAGCATCTCATTTTTCTTTTCTTTTTAAAAATTAATTTGTTTTCAGTTTTCAACAATCACTTCCATAAGTTTTATAAATTTTCTCCCCCTCCCTCCCCGAGATGGCATGCAATCTTATATGGGTTCTACACGTACATTCTTATTAATCACGTTTTCAGATTAGTTACGTTGCATACAAGAATTAAAATGAATGGGAGAAACCATGAGAAAAACGAAACCACAACAAAATGTAACACGAGAGAAAATAGTCTGCTTCATTTTGCATTCCAATTCCATAGTTCTTTTTCTGGATGTGGATGGTATTTGGAGTTCTTTGGGAATGTTTTAGGTCCTTGCATTGCTGTGAAGGGCTTAGTCTATCAGAACCAGTCCTTGCACACTGTGGCTGTTACTGTGTATAGTGTTCTCCTGGTTCTGCTCATTTTACTCAGCAACATCTTTTCAGGTTTTTCTGAAGTCTGCTTGTTCATCATCTCTTATAGCACAATAGTATTACATTACATTCATATACCACAATTTGTTTAGCCATTCCACAATTGATCGACATTCCCTCAATTTCCAGTTCTTGGCCACTACAAAAAGAACTGCTATAAATATTTTTGCAGCAGCTCCTTTTTTCAAGAGTCCTCTTTGTTTTCTGACAGTCAGACTATAACCTATACAGGTTGAAAGGCAACATGGAATAGTGGGTAGCATAGCTATTCTCAAAGTCAGGAATGTCTGCATTCAAGTCTAACCATTAACATACATTGTGTACGGAACTCAGAGCAGGCTTCAACCTCTCAGGGCTCTAGGCAACTATCTAAATTTTAGCCAACCTATACTAACAGAAATTTCCTCATCAAGAAATTTCCTGCACTAATAATATCAAAGATACTGGCCTGATCCTTCAGTGCAGGCACTGTCCTAAGTAATCAATATTCAAAGACAAAAATAAAGATGATCCCTTCCTTGAAGGAATTTACCCTCTATTGAGAGAGGCAGTACATGAAATTATATGTAAAGCAACAACTATCCCTATTTTTAGAGCTGAAAAAGCTAACACAATATCAGCCTTCACCTGAGGAATGCTAATATTTAACCAGATTGGTAAAAAGAGAAGTCTAGATTCCCAGTTACACTTGGTTGTCATTTATTTGAAATGAGAAAGTCAGTGTTCTTTAGGCACCAGCTCTGTAGGTACCAAGTTGTGTACTGTTCTTTGTTATTTTTTTTTCCTGTTCAATTCAGTAGAGCTACAAACCCTCTCCTCAGCATCCTCCACTCAAACAGGGGAGTTAATGCAGCTAGATTGCTCCTGGGCTTCCTACTTCAAATGATATTATTTCTATTTATGATGTACATCACTGGCAGTGCTCATACTTGAGAATCAGCAAATAGAAATTTAAGTCTGTTCACCATAATTCAAAAAAAAAAATCCAGTGCTATCTTAAAAGGATAAAAATCATGTACCTAAGCAGAAGTACATCTCTGACCTCTTTATTAATATGGTTTTTGAGTAACTGATTAAAATCATAGCTAGCATCTATATAGCATTAAAGTGTCAAGGTTTGAATGTTATCTCAGGTTATTCTCACAACATTCCTGGGAAACAGGGAGCTGTTATTGTCACCATTTTACAGATGAGGAAACTAAGGCAGACAGAGATGAAATGACTTGCCCAGGGTTACAGAGATAGTAAGGCTGTATTTGAACACTGCTCTTTCTGACTCCAAGGTAAATTCAGTGTTTTATCTGCAGGACCACCAGCTACCTTTAATTAAAAGAACCACTCCATACCAAGACAACTTGGGTGAAAACTGCAAATTAAAAATTGATCAGTGTAAGAAAAGAAAACTTGAGTCTAGGATATTTTATGTTAACTACACTTTAGTATGAAAACTACTGAAAGTATAAAAGAAATGCCCTTAAGTTCTTTGAGAGAATTGATCTTCATTTCGTCCTTCAGAGAGGTTTGCCTATGTTCAACATTGAAGATGTCTTCCATCGAAAGAATAGACAGGCATTCAGTGTTTATCCTCAAACTAAGCTCTGAGATTTAGAGGAGCTAAAATGTGAAATTCAACCAGTTCGACCCTCTCATTTACCAGATGAGGAGACTGAGGCCCAAATAGATTGAATGTCTTTTACAAAGTTGAACAGGTGGTAAAAGGGAGATTCAAATCCACTTTGTCCGACTGCAAATCCAGCATTTCTCATCTTGATCTTTTTGCCTTGTAGATAATTCCCTCATCTCTCTTTAATTTTTATTGCTTTGTCATTGAAATAGCTACAATTCCCTGCTCTTCCATCCCTACCTCTTTCCTTTACTTTTAAAATGTATGTATAAACCACCCTGGAAAAGGATGAACTTGACCTCAACTATATAGTTGTTGTTTTTCAGTCGTGTCTGACTCTTTGGGACTTCATTTGGGGTTTTCTTGGTGAAAATACTGGAGTGGTTTGCCCTCTCCTTCTCCAGTTCATTTTACAGATGAGGAAACTGAGGCAAATAGGGTTGTGATTTGGTCCAGAGAAACATAGCTAATAAGTGTCAGAGGTTACAATTGGAGTCAGGAAGATGAATCTTTCTGCCTCCAGGCCTGGCCCTCCAGCTACTATGCCACCTGACTGCTTCAATTATACAGACATTAACAGAAAGTCTTCTTTTCCAACCCACCATAATCGTGAGTATTCTCTCCCTCCTCAATTTTTCTTGTAGTATTCTTATTTGTATACATGTTGAACATCCCCTATAGGTGAATAACTCCTTGAAGACCAAGATTGTCCTTGCATCTTCAGTGTCTAGTATAATACCACACCTAGCACATAATAGGTGCTTTATAAATGTTGTATTGAATTGCATTCTATTTATTTTCACTTACTTGCCTAAATAGCATTAGACATATTAAGCTGTAAAAGCAATCTGTTTACAGAATTTGGCAACTTCAGACTTCAAAAGTGTTGTTTGATCATGCCTTTGTGAGATAACCCTGATAGTCAGCTAAAGCTGTACTAATCAACAGAGCATAATCAAACAGTTTGTGTGCCCTTGCACATGCAATTTAATGTGTTTGTTTTCAAAGTTTGGGATGATCTTCCCTCAAAAGAAAACCAGTGGTTTCTGTCCACCCTACCTCTCTGTTTCTCATTACCAAGTAATACCATGAGCAATCGATACGGGTATATGGGTATAGGGTGCTATACAGAAGATATAATGCCTACCCTCTGAGAGTTAACATTTTAAGCTAAAAAAGTATACAGAAACACTTGAGGATTTGATTTATTGTTTGACTTAACAGAAGCACGCAGGGAGCCATGGGAAATTGGCACTGGATATAGTTAACCTAAGTATCCATATAGCATCCAGAAAATGGCTAAGCTTCTTTAATTATTCACAATTATGTTAGGTTGTATCAATCATTTTTCCCCTCTAAATTTCATCCCTCTAAATCTTTTAAGATTTTCTCTAGACCCTTTAATACTGAAGTTTTTCCAAAGTTTAAAAAAACACACCATAGGTACTCAGTGGAACTTGGATGACTGTACTGTGGTTCATCCATTTGTAAAAGAGAGAAATAAGCATGTCTTTTTTAATATATAGTAATAATGAGGAGAGCTATGTATTAACGTTTAGAAGAGACTTGGGTTCTAAGGAGGAAGGGTACCATAGGAATCCAAGGTCTGTTCACTGACCACCTTCCCTCTGTCCATCTTTAATATTACTTGCTAGCTCTAAGACATACTATTAGATGATAACTGAATATACTTCCACTTAATAAACATGAAATAAAGAGAGGTGGTATTGAAAAAGAAGCAGAATGAGATAATATGGCTGTCTTAACTGAAAATGTGGGAGAAATAGTAAGCTTCTTTTTGCAATAAAAGATCCTCTTTTAAGCAACTTAGTTATTTTAGCATAAAATAGTCATTTGAGGGTTGTTGGTTTGTGGAAAAGAGAGGTAAAGAGGAACTGGGTCACGCATTTTTCCCCTAAGACTTGACTGAGATCATTCAGTGGCCAAAGGGCTTGTATTCACTTCAGTATCCTGATACCCTTGCTCACCTGAGCACCAAGGGCAAGTAGAACCCTCAGCTAAACTGGGCTCTCACTTCAATTCCTAGCAGGTAAAAATCTGGTCCAGACAGTCAGTTTTTGCCAAATGAGCAGAGTGTGTTAGAAGGGAATGACCTCTTTTTATCTAAGATAAGTACATTTCTTATTATTGCACAATAATGTTACATTGTATCATTCCAGATTGTTTCCTCATTCTCAGCCTCCTAAATTTTGTAAGACTTTCTCTAGACACTTTAATTATTAAAGTTTATCTAAATAAAAAATGCAATAAGAAATTTGTCAGACGACTGATTTTATGCAGCTATCAAAGCATAATGTTGAATACCTTGTAAGTGCTTATTAAAAAGTATTTAATGGATTTGAGCTGAAACTTTTCACCCCAATTTTTTTCAACAGGTAGGCAGTTTGTCTGAAGGCCTTCAGAAGAAGCGCCCTTCTGGCTCTAACTACATGATACCACATTTTTAGATGAAAAATGAAAATTTCAGTCAGAAATACGTATATTTTCAAATCATTCAGATGGCTAGTATTTTACAGGTAAAAAAACAAACATCTTGATGTTTGACTGAATTTTTTAGTTTCCCTTGGCACATTTTGGCATTATGCACGTAGTTTAAATGATGACTCACCAGGCTTTCTATGTCCAAGACATTTCATGAAAAAATATATTCTTTAATATTTTAAAAGTCTGAGGAGCTGTGATTTTCCTGGGTACTACCTCCACTGACGAAAATATAACCACCATCAATGTGTGATGACTGACCTTTAAGAGCTCCAGCCTCTGACTAATTTGCTGCCTTTGGACCAGTCTTGGGGATGGGTCTCTCTGACCCGAGGTAGGCTAATTCTTAGATGACAATCATATTATTACAAACTGTGTCTTGTTGAGTGGAAAACTGAAGTTTTGAATGGAGAGTTGAAAGATGACTTCATTTTTTCTATCGGCATACTCAATATTTACTAATTCTTTTTTTCTTTTCTTTAGATAGTTAGGATCTTGTCCTTCATTTTTGTCCATGATTATATAGCCAGTGAGTATTCAAAACCAGACAGCTGACAATCCAGTTTTTTGGATGAGGAATACATAGTGTATTTAAGTAATGAATCACTTAAAAATTGTTAAGTATATTTCTTTACATTTTTAATGGTTAAGTCTAGGCATAGTAAGTAGCTTGAAAAGTGAGCTCATCAAACAAACATTTATTAAGCAAATACCATAGGACTGACATAGTGCTGTGAATGGATGATACAAGGGCAAAAATGAATCAGTCTAACTTCAAGGTGCTCACAATCCATTTCATAGCTTCTCCTGGAGAGATTCTTAGGTTGTCTTTTCAGGGAAATATGATGGGAGACACAAGCATAGATTTCTATAATTATTGATTTCTGTCCTACAATAGAAAAATTAATTTATTATAGATAGCTATAGCTATAGATCTATCTGAGGGTTAATGGTTTGGGGGAAAAGAGAGGGAGTAAAGAGGAACTGTGTCATACATTTTATTCCTTAAGACTTGACAGAGATCATTCAGTGACTAGAGGGCTTGTATTCACTTCAGTATCCTGATATCTGTGTTCACCTGAGCACCAAGGGCAAATAGAACATTCAGCCTAAATATAGATATAGATATATCTAGATACAGGTTTAGCTATAGATATATCTAAAATATGATTTTTTTTGTAGTAGGACAGATCTATATCTAGACCTATCAATTTATCTAAAATAACGTGAAATTTTCACTAGTAGGACAGAAATAAATAACTATAGAAGTCTTTAAATTTTAAAATTAATTTTTAAACCATGTAAATTCTCCATTTAATTGCCCTAGAGCCTGCCTATCTATCTATGTATCTCTGTATTTATCTATATATTGCTCTATTGCAATTAAATGGAGAATTTACATGGTTTAAATGAAAAGACAAGAAATAAAAAAAAACCAGCCAAATACCATCAGACAATGCGTAAAAATAGGGAAAAGCTGACTAATTTTCTCTGGAGTTAAAAAAAATCTCATGATGTGTATCTTGCTACAAATACTACTTCTTTAGCCAGCTCTGTTATTTCACCTCAGAACTAAGTGAAAGAGCATGGGCAACAATTATCAGAGAGATGTTCTTGACTTATACAGACTGAGAAGATAGGACACAGCAGTTTGAGTTTCTTATTTATAAACAGTTCTACCCTGAGAACTAAAAAGTATTGAATATAGCTTATATTAACTCAGTCTCACTATGCTGCTGTCTTATTTTGTTAGCACTATTCTGTGCATATTTAATACAAATGCTATGGGAAGTACACTTATTTACATGAGAAGAATAAAGATAAAATACAACCTGGGTATATGGTAAAACAATATAATGTATAAGTTCTTTAAAAATCATAATGTAAATAAAAGGATTCTTGTTTAATAGATATGCATTTCAAGAGGGCACAAGTACTCTGTGAAACCTGTGGTTCTCAAGTCAGTTCCTAGAAAATGGATTTTATCATTAAGTGTATTACTTAGAGTGCAGATCGCAGTGCTAAATTATTTTCTAACTCTAAATTAATTCTTTTAAAAGGCTTGATTGTCATTATAGATATACACACATTTCATATATATGTATATATATATATATATATATATATATATATACATATATATGAACTTTAGAGAGACAACGTGGTACAGTTAATAGAGTTATGTACTTGGAGTTAGAAATTCCTACATTTAAGTTCCATCTCTGACATGTTCTAGCTGGGTAATGATGGACAAAGTAACTTAACATCTCTGAGTCTCAGTCAACCCAACTCCTCTCTATATAGAAGTATATGTTTGCTATTGATTGAGGGAATTCCCTCCCAGATGATATCACAGATCTTCAACGTATATAGTTTAATTACTTTTAACTCAATAGAATTTCTGTTATAATATTAATCTGGCAAGCTTGTAAGTAGGAAAGATATTTATAGAACTTAACGAGTTTGTACAAATATTTTGGCCAGTGTTTTCAGCGAATTTGTATCTTTAGAATCGACACAAAGGATCAAGAGTGTCTAGGTAGTACAGAAGATAAAATGCTAGCCCTGGATTTAGGAAAACGTGAGTTCAAATCTGGCCTTAGACACTTACTAGCTGTGTCACCCTTGGCAAGCCACTGTGCCTCAGTTCCTCATCTGTAAAATGAGCTGGAGAAGGAAATGGCAAAGCACTCCAGTATCTTTGACAAGAAAACCCCAAATAAGGTAATGAAGAATTGTACACAACTAACTGACAAAAACAACAACAGAACTGACAGATTGGATTGAAAAATTGACAAAACAACAGTAGAGGATCACCACCTCTTTCCATTTCTTATTTCTCCCCAGGAGATCTTGGGATTTATGGGAAATTCCAAGTCCAAGTAGATTTTGCCCCAGAAAATTGGGTGTATAGAATAGAAAGTTCTCTGGGTGAGAGTGGACTCTATAATCTACTTTATATCCATCACCATAGATGTGGATGACCATAGTGAATAGTTTTCCTTGAGGATTTGGTTTACTAAGGAATGTATGGTTCAGAAACCATAAAAATGTGTACTGTGTATGGTCTATCACCTTAAAAATTGCCATACTCTGACACCCTGATTTCCTTAAGCCTTTATTGTTATTAATATGATTAACTCTATGTTAATGAAATCTTCGAGGTGGGAGTTTAATCTATCTTAATGTAATGGATGTATTTGTGCCCTTTCTCTCCAGGACTTTGATGCTGGCCCTTTTCACTTCATTCCTGGACCAAGGCAAAAATCTGCTGGTTTGCCTCTCTGCTTCAAGTTTCTTCTCATTCCAAACCATCCTCCACTCAGTTGGCAAAGATATATGCCTAAAACAAAGATCTGACCATGTTACCACCATGCTCTCATATTTAAAAGACTCAGAAACTCCCTATTACTTCCAGTATCAAGTGGAAAATCCTTTAGATTTTTTTAGAGCTTTTGTACCTGGCTACCTCCTACTTTTCCAGTCAGCTTACTACTTTCCCTCCACTACTCTGTGACCCAACAACATTAGCCTTTTCACTTTTCTTTGCATATAACACTCCATCTTCTGGACTTTGTAACTTTTCACTGGATTACCACCACACCTGGAATACTCCCTCTTCTCACCTCTGTTTCCTGGTTTCCTTGACTTCCTTAAAGAGTCAATTCAAATCCTAGTTTCTAATAGGCCTTCTTCAATTCATACCCCTAACCCAATTTTTTTTTTTTGCTTCTTTTGTCATCAATGGCTAGAACAGGACCCAGAATATAGCAGGAAATTAATAAATGCCCTTTTAACTTCATGATAGGCACATCAGTACTGCTCCTTAGCATCTGGAGTTTTCATAAAAGCCTACATAGCTCCTTTACTAAACCCTAACGAATAAAGAAATTTTGATGTGAAATAGAGACTGAAATCCTAAAGCACTAAGCTGATTCTCTGTCAAAATATCATTCCATAAAGTTCTAATATGTTATCACTATCATAACTTCAGAGCACCTGAAAGGACCACAGCAGACAAACCTCTAAGGTACCAATCTAAGAACTTCCTTTGCAAAAATTTATACCTTCATAGAAGATTCTTTATGATATTCAAAAGAGTGATTTGGCATTGCTTGTAGAGAGGGCAGCATCTAATTTATGCATTTGGAAGCTGGCCAATGTCATTTGGGAATATAGATCAGCAACTGCTCATCAAGCTGACTGAACAAGTACAAACAAGGGGCCATTCTTGTTAGTAGCAACAGGTTGAGGAGGATCAAAATATGGTGTGCCCATAGGAGACTTCCCAGACCATTCTTAGGGGCATTCTCTAAGGTTTTGTTGCTTGGATTCGTATTCCCGCTCTCTCTACCTCTGTCTCTGTCTGTCTGTCTCTCTCTCTGTTAATTTCTTTCTTTTCTCTCCTTCTCTCCCTCCCTCCCTCCCTTCTTTCCTTCCTTCCTTCCTTCCTTCCTTCCTTCCTTCCTTCCTTCCTTTCTTCCTTCCTTCCTTCTTTCCTTCCTACTTTCCTTCCTTCCTTGAATGGCTAATGTGAATTAGAGATGGCATTTGCTTTATTTACTGTATCATAGACCCTCTGTCAAAACAGATGCTTAATGAATGCTGATTGGTGTCTAATAAGGCGAGTACTGGAGCAAACTCTTGTGGAAGGGAGAGAATACTGAGTAGCCAAAGTTCCTTTTATCCCCCTTCAATGTTCAATGTTGCCTTGTGACACAGACATGGAATAAACGAGCTTTCAAGAAAATTTGCAATAATTTGACCATCAAGAGTAAATGAGGTTGAAGACTTCACATTGGAATTCCTTCTTATATATTCTTGGGTAAGAAACAATATGATAAATTGAACAGAAAACTAGTCTTGAAGTCAGGTAGACCTGGGTTCTAATCTGGTCTGATACTAGCTGGATGATTACGGATAAGTTACTTAACATCTCTGTTCCTCAGTTTCCTTATCTGAAACTCAAGAGTTGGACTCATTGGCTTCTAAAGTCCCTTCCAGCTTTAAATCTATGATCTTATAATTGTTAATCTGATAATCCTGCTAGGGGACATCGAGCAAGTTATTTAATTCATTGTTGTCCCAGGCAACAGAATAAGATCTGCATTGATTAAGGAAGTACTTCATAAGGAGTTCCTTCTACCGATGAAATCATAGGTAGCTCTGTTATTACTATTACATGTATATTTTAGGGTCTTAGAGATACTGAATAAATTCTGGGATGAGGGAGAAGATTCTCTTAAGCAAGTCATAATCAAGATGACCCAAATGAACATAATCCATTTGAATGATTAGAAATTTAATCTGGCCCCTTTATGACTCCTGAGAAAGGGAATCAGAATTATGTGACAGGTCACTGAATCTGGGCCCCAATTTCATTCTAGTCAGCAGGTCAAGACTGGTAGACTGGCCTACTCTGAATGGATTGAATGGACTTGAACATCAGTAACTCTGAATTGGTAATATAATTGATTATTACCTGACCTTCACAACCACAATACACTAATGAAACAAGTTTTGGAAGTTCTAAATACTTTATAGCATCTATAAGATACTGATTTTTGTCATATGTAAAAAAAAAACCTTTGTATTTGTATACCACTTTATCTTTTTGATGAGACTTTCATAAACATTTTTTTCATTTGCTTCCCACAAGAAATATATGAGGTAGGCAGGAGAAGTATTATTTCCCCTTTATAGAGATGAAAAAGTGCCAAGTTCAGGAGTAAAGCACTAATAAGTAACAGAGTTAAGATGAGAACTGAAGTCTTTTGCTTTTCAATATGAATGGAGTTATTCTTATTCTGTGATTTAAAAAAATGGTAATATTTGGAGGAACTTAGAATATTCTTGAGATTTGTGTTGTTTTAATATTAATTTTCTGTGTATCTATAACTAATAAAGTATTATGATGTGGCTTTCTTGGCAGCACAGATTGAGGATATTCAGCCAGGAAGAATATATGGAGAATATAGAGTTCAAATCACTTCCTTTATAGATAAAGAAACCAAATCCCAAAGAATGAAAAGTGGTTTGTCAAAAATCACAATGAAAATCAGTGAAAGATCCGGGACCAGAACCTAGGGCTTCTTACTTCTAAGAGTCTTGCTTACTCTGCAGCATTGTCTGGCTGATTTTGTTTCATAGTCTTTGCCTATTTCTTCATTACAACCATGGTGACAACTGTAGCATACTGTAATTTTGGTCTACCATTCATGGGCACATATAGACATATGTTCAATATACTGGATAAATAATATCAAATGAACTTTTAAGCAAACTAATTTAAGTGTAAAAATCTAACGAGTCCTTTGCTTAAATGATAGAGATCTTACTGATGTAAAACTATACTAAAAAGTAATTAAATTTAATGGGAAAGCAGAAAAATGCATAACTGTTAACTTCCTAGAAGAGAGAAGGAAAGGAAGAAAATACTTTTATAAAAGGTCACAAGGAAATTTGAAAAAAGTAGACTTAATAATGCACACTTCACATGTGATGCCAGCGTGCTATCAGTGAAAAGTTGGGTTTAGCACTGACTGAAACGCTTCATGGGCTATCATCAATTAGCAGTGTCCCCCCAGAGGCACAGAAATATTCATTTTCAGAACTGGGTATTAAAAACAGTACAATTATTTGTAGTTCAAAAATAATTTCTGTACATGACTTTAAGGAAGAATCACTTGTTTTCATTAAAAAAAAGTGACAAGTCATTCTTAATAAGTTGGAGCTGAGAAACAGTTCAACTGATTTTCCTTCTGTGTGTCTTATACATTAGCAAAGTCCCACTAACTTTGTTCTCTTTATAGCTTCCATTCCAATCTAAAGAGAAAAAAGCTTTCACTATACTTTGCCGTGACTCTAAACAAAAATGATAAGTACATAGCGGCTAAGGACTTTTACACCAAATTGTAAAATGGAACAACATGTATGGTCCATGTGTGGTCTAACCAAGAGGCCACAGTAAAGACAGTAGTATGATTTCATGATGGGTTTTTTATGGATCAAGCAGAATCACTGTAGGGCAAGTCACATTGCAGAGAATTTTAGACAAATTCAGTGGGCTACCTCCAAGTCGTGTTCTAATCAGACTAAGGCTTTCAACATTTCAAATAGTCTTGACCTGAATCAAAATCAGGATCTTAAAGGAACCAAAAATGTTAGTCATTGTGATGGTATGGACATCTAGCTGGAGCCCTGGAACCATGAAAAGGGGTTATATTCCCCAAATGTTCCTATATGGTTCCAGCTACTTTTCCCTGCTCAAATAATCTAATAACAGAAGGTTTTATCAACTAAAGCTAACCTCTTCAAGATCAGCTATCTTAGTACTAGTAAAATTCCAGCTGCATAAAAGGTAACATGGCATGGTAGATAAAATGCTAGATCTGGAGACAGGACTGTCTAATTCTCTGATATTTACCAGCTGTGTGACTCTAGGTGAAAGTTACATGACTCCTCTGGGCTTCATTTTCCTCATTAGTGAAATGATAGAGCTCAACTAAGTGGCACAAGATCCCCTCCAGTCCTACATCTATGATCCATGTCCATTTCATATTTTTTAAGCCTGTTTCCTCATTTTAAAAAATGGGAATAGTAACATCTGAGAGATCTATCTCAGGGTTATTGTGGTGTTCATATATGCTAATGTATATAAAACAATATATAAATGTCTATTATTATTGTTTGAATTTCATTTCAAGCACTTTCGTTAGGACAAAAATATTTATACAAAAATTGAAAATTAAACTCTTGGTATAATACATATATGGCCACTAAAACAGGGACTACTGAGTTTTTAATACTCTTTATCATTCATTTATTGACGTTAAAGCATTTACTTGATTTAATTACCTACTTGAGATATCTATTTTCTTAATGAAGTAATAACCATACCATATATATGTATATAAACTGTTTTATTTCTTAGAATATATTATTTTATAAAAACTATTATAATATAAAACAGAATATCAGCTACATGAAATATCAAAATAATTTACATTTCAAATGTCTTCATAGGTATTTTAAGGTATTGGTTGATTAAATATCTAGTACCATTAAATCTTATTTTAACTTCAATTAAATGTTTAGGCTCCATTTCATATTTAGTTGCTAAATAAGGAATCAAGGTTCTAATTCCCAACATTTTATAATATCATTCTTCAGTTTCAGGAGGCCTTCTCTATTGTTTTATACATCTCAAAGTACTAATTTGCCACATTTTAAACTATTCATCTTATGACTATTTCATTAAAATAATACTCATATTTTTCATAGTTTCAGTATTAAACCCAACAACTTTTAAACAATAAGCTAAAAATCATAAAATATAGAAAAAATATCATTTTTGAGGATTATTGAGTTTAAACAGCTGAAGACTAGTAGGACTGATTACACATTGGCAAAATCCTCTTCATTTTCTGCAAGAGACCTATACTTCACTAAACTCATAGCTTATGGGAGGAAAAACTGACCAAGAGAATCAGACACCCTGATCTTTTCTCCCTTCATATCAACAAACTCCACTTACCTCCTTCATTACTCTATTATAGTAGTTTGTTAGCTCGGAGAGTGTGGAAAATGAGTTTCAATTTGGTGGAAAAATCACAAGATTTCAAATCAGAGAACTTGAGTTAGAATCTTGTTTCTGTTAATACTTACATAATCCTAGATAATTCATTTCTTTCTGGGTGCTCAATTTCCTCATTTGTAAATTAAGGGGCAACCGATTAGATTGTCTTTAAGGCCTCTTCTAGTTCTAAATCTTATATAAGAACAACTCTGATATAATAATAAATAATGATAATAAAGCATTATTAGGTCGCTAGGAACCACAGCTGCTTTTTTCAGAGTCCATATAATCTATGCCTTTACAATCATGTATGTTGTCACATGCCCAGAGGTTGGGTCAGCTTGAACGATCTATCTCAAATAAAAATTACAAAAAGGTCATATTTTAGTGTCTCCATTTTGAGTTTCATTACCATATCAACTACTACCTAAGTGTCAATAATGGAGAGGGGGTAAATGTGTGTATATAAACTTACAATCGGGGACATTAATCTAAATCAGCAGGTGTAAGTTCCCTACCCAATACTGGGGATTGTGGTGTATGCAAGGTACATAAATTTATTGTGGTTCCAACCTGTGAGTTCATTTATATAAGGAATTGCTAGTAAGGAACTCCCCCTCCGCTGATTGGACAGCTGTTTTTCAATTTATAATCTTAGAGTTTGGAAAGTTGCTTTGGGCTTTGAGAGGTTAATTGATTAGCCTAAGATCATAGAGCCATACCTACATATAAAAACATATATGTGTGTTTGTGTATATATAAATATGTATATATATATGTATGTATATCAGAAGCAATGTGGCAAAGTAGAGAGCCTCCTCAGTCAGAAGGACATAGATTCAAGTCCCATATCTGATAAATACTGTGGGATCCTGGAAAAGTCACTTAGCCTCTCAGTATACTCTAAGAATGATTTGAAGTGAAGGTGCTGGTCCGCACTGGCAAAAATGCCTCTGCCAATGAAATTATAGATCCAATGAAGAAAAACCATATGTAACATGCATTATTCTGAGAGGCATTATCCTGTCTGGCTGAGAAAATCATATTTGGGCACAAATGACTATTAGAGAATACTGCAAAATGATACAGAACCCAATTCTCAATCATTTCATATGGACTGTAAGAATTTAGAAAAGAATGAGTGGTGATGGCCAGAGTAGCTGGGCAAACCTGAAACAGAGGAGATTAGACCTTGGCCTCAACAAAGAATAAGGACTTGGACTGTTGGTTTGTGATCTCCTTATTCCTTTTGTAAATACACTGGTGGTTGGTAGCTTGGATTATTTCTATTATATGGGGAAATAAATTGCTTCATTAAGTAATACAGCTCCTCTTCCCCAGGGCTGGCCTTGAACACTGGCAAAAACAGATAGCTTCCTATGGGGTTTGATATTTGAAGACTCTCCTGGCTAAAATTATATCCTCCATTGACCCTGCCTGACATTTTTATATTATTTACTTTTTTGAACTAAAGCAAGGAAACTACATTTAAAATGTAAATGTTATCTAGGAGAACTAACACTAAACTATTATCAACGATTACCATATCTTCAATACAGCTATCAAATCAGATCCTTGGTAACCTTTCAAGATTAGTTTTCATGAAGAAATCTAAGTCCAGAGTATGGAGAGACAGCTTTTGAATAAGATGTCACTGTTTTCATCATTAGCATTTAAATATGGCATCTATCAAATGCCAGGCACTGTGCTAAGTGCTTCAAAAATATGACCTCATTTGCTCCTCACAACAACCTATTTTCATCCTCATTTTACCACTGGGGAAACTGAGGCAAACAGAAGTTAAGTAATTTGCCCAAGGTCACACAGTTAGTAGTAATTGTCTACTGCTGGATTTGAACTTGGGGATTCTTGACTCCAGGTCTGAATCTCTGCCCACTGCACTACCTCAAGGAGAGAATAGGATGACAATGAGATGCTGGTTTGAAAAGAGAGAGGAAAGTAGAGAAAATAAACTGATAACATCATAATTTTGTATAATGTTGGTCATGATCAGTATTTTCATAGTGGTATATAAAGGTAAGGAGACAACTCAGCCAGGAGGGAAGCTATAGGTTTGTTTACTGTATATGCTTTTAAATGTTCTTAGATAAAAACCTCTATTTGTCAATGACACAGCAGGGAGTAAATGAAAATGTTTATTCAGACCCCTCAGCTGAAAGAGCTCCCTTAATCCACTCACTGATGAGATAACGCTGTAGGATTACAATAATCAACTTGCTGTGTGTCCTCTATTAGCGCTTTAAAGCCGTAGCATTTCCCATCCACTAGGCGATGCTTCTTCATTTGCATAATATAGTGGCAGACTTTCACCCTTCTGAGATCATTCTTTCTTTCCTCGTTTTTCCCTTGACGTATTTCAAATAGTTAAAATGAGGCTGGGGATCACTGAATAAATGCAATTCTAAATGCCTCTGGTTAAATAGAAAGAAAAGGGCGTGCCCTGCCCATCTCTGCTTTAAGTAACAGAGCTATAAAAAGATCTAGATATTAACCCTGACATTAGGCATCTCAACTTCCCCTAAGAGTGAGAGTTACAATGTGAGCCTGTGTATCTGTGAGCCTGCTATGTAAATATGGAAAGCAACAGTGCATAGACAACTCCCTAAAAATACCTCGGAAAGGCTGAGTTTATCTAGTTGCATTTATTTTCAACTTATTTCCTCTGTGCTCCTTCCTAGTTAACTAAGGTAATGCCCACTGACAAATAGACCACAGACTTCCTGATGCCCGTTTTTAAAGTTGGTTAAAATACACATTATGAAAATGCAAAAGTTTAGATAATTCATTCAAACTTGGCTTTTTTCCATGCACTTTTCTAAAGAAAATTTGAAGTGTCAAAAATACATATCTTGTGCTCATTATTAAATGCTAAATACCACAGTGTTTTGAGCTGCCTTGTGGCCATTGTAAAGAAAACAGGTGTTCTGATAGATTATAAAGTGTGACTCAGATGATGTGTAGAACAGAATTTTAATGAAGCTACAAGCACAGAACTCTGACTAGCCTCTTGAATATGATGCTAAAACACTGAAAGTAGTCTTAAAGACCCCAACAGCAGTAACCCAACTCCAAAAGCATTCATTAATATACAGCACGTAAATAGGATGGGGGAAATCATTGTATGAAAGAACCTTAAGATTTTGATTCATTTCAATATATCATAGCCAGAGGAGATGTGCATGAGTTAAAAAGATATCCATGCCTTGTACATATGCAAATATACAGAGACTATATCTTACTCACCAAATTAAGTTCCTAGTCAACACGATAGGCGAAAAAAAAAGAAAAAAAGAAAAGGGGGGAAGAAAAAAGGTAAAAGAAAAAACAGTTCTTCCAAATGCATGTTGAATGACAGAAAAAATAAGTCCATAACAAAGAATAATTATTAATTATCAATAAGGGTCCTATAATTAATTCTAGGGTAAAGAAAAAACTTTTATCCTTTGTTGTAAGTAAGGTACATTACTTTCATGGAAATAGGAATGGCTATAAATGAGTAAATATATATTCGAATTGTTGTGAGTATGCTTGAAATTGCGAGAAAGATCCAAACAAGTAAGTCAATAAGTTCCTGAAATGGCAGATATAAGCCGGTGTCTTATTCATACTCATTCATGATTATCTTTCATGATAGAAGGGATGTAGTGCATGAATTTTCTAATTATTTTCACTATAAACAATCTGGAACAGAAAAATCCAGTCCAAGCTTATCTATCTAGTTAAATATCTTTATTCTTTATTATAGCATGTATGTATACATGCATGTTATATATATCTATCTAAATGGAATATAATTTTATGCACAAATGACAAATAATTTTCTCCAGCAGTTGTCATAAAAGTTGTGGGTTTTTTGGATTTTTGTCAGCCATATACAATGACTCTCCATAAATCTGTGCCAATTCTGTATTTTTATTTCCTTCCCTTCAATGTCAACAAACATTAAGTGCTTACTATGTGCAAAGTCTAGGCTATATGCTAATCAGTACTTTGCTTTTGGCCCAAGGGAAGTGCAAAACAATCACAGAAAGGTGTTGTTTATTTTTTTAAACTTCAAGGAGACTAAGGATAGTTAAGTTACTTACGAGCAAATATTGCAACTTTTAAAAGACGTTTTCAGTCTAATAATATTTAATAATAGAACGATATCCCTAAGATATGTTTTTTAAAAACTACTTTTACTCACTAACAATTCTTTCAATTTATGAGATGGACTAAATCTATTTGAACAACGTGGAATTCTTAGAAGATGAGGAAAAGGGCACACAGTCAAGCTTTCAAAATAATGCAGTTAGATCTTCATTTTAAAATGAAATTTAAAAAGCATATAACTTGAATCTTACACTTAATTTGTTCATAACATTCTGTTACGATTGAAATAGAAATAGGTAAATATTACTATCCTGGATGTATATGCTGCAAAATATATACTAACTGTACTCTATACTGTGTCTTAATAGAATAATTCTTGTGATTTATGCTCAAATACATTTCATATGAAAATGTACCACTGACTAGAGGGGAATGATGGGCCAACCCAACATTCCTTTTTGACATTTTTTTTTTTCTTACATGAACCCTCCACTGCCACCATATGAGTTTCCTCACTATGTTTTAAAACCTTTTTTTCAGACATTTAATTCTGCACAAATTGTTGACTCAACACTGGTCTCTGTTCCTCCTCTAGTCTCAGTTTATCTGATTCTTACTTATCATTTTAGAAACAGTTCAAGTCCTACCTGCTCTATCAAACGCTCTCTTGTCTTCTCTAGGCTACAATCTTTCTTCTCACCTGAGCTCCTAAAGTCGTTTCTCCCTCTCACTCATTTGAAACTTATTGTACACTATCTCATATTATTTGTTATAATTTTATGTGAATAAGCTCTTTGCAATAAGCCTATACTTTGGGTTTCTTTATGTCTCCCATGGTATCTAGTATAATGATTTGTGTATCAATGAGTACTTACTAAGTGCTCAGAATGTGTCAGGTCCTACTATGTGCCAGGCACTGTCCTGGCTGCCAAACATGAGCCTCCACCCTCATGAAGCTTGCCTCTTCCTGGATGAGGAACTTGTGTTTTACATAGTTAGCACATGGTAAATATTTGACTGATTCCTGAGGCGATAGACCCTGAAAGAAACAAAACAGTTAAGGGAGAAGAAAAGGAAAGAGGAGCCCAATGCAAGGCATTTCAGAGTGTTCCTCCTTTATAGTAAGCAAGAGCAACAGTCTGGTCTTTGAGCACTAGGGCTTGCACAAAAGCAGGATTTTAGCCAGTACTTAATAAGACCCTGTTGGCCAACTCAACAGTAAAGCTATCAATAGAATACATCTGAAGACTAAACTACCTTTCGACCTTAGGAAGCGGCTCCTGGATGTCTAGGGTGAAGTATTTTGAGAAACATGAAAAAAATCACATACCTATCTGCTGAATAAGAAATTTAGCCATCACAGGACATCAGCCTGATGCCCTACACTAAGAATAAATTCACTTCATTAGGGCAGATAAAAATGTGTGTTCAGTTCACCCAATCAAACACACCTGCTCAAAGTGGCCATTTGAGCTCCTTCCACAAATGGCATGTGTGCTAAAGTAGAAAGTCTGCAAGCCAAAACAAGTATTTAACTGCATAAGTAATGTGGCTTAAAAGGGGAATCTTCCTTCTTAAATGTTTCGAAGCAAACAGGCTCATAAGCCAGTTATATACCCACTATAAAGTTTACTGCTTTAACTTAGTGTGACATGTTTCCTTTTCAATACACACAGTCTCATTCTATATTTCTCTATTTACTTTCCTCTCACAGATTTCTCCCCTATTATTAAAAATTAAACCCTATGCTATCTTTCCTCTTTAGACCTCAAAGTAAAACATATTTTACCGCTCACATATAAACTTACATCCTTTAAAGAAGTCTTTACCAAGACCCTCATAGTATTCATAGGGTCATGAAAGTGACCTTACTAAGAAAAAGAAAAGATAGCTCAAAGCAAACCTTTATTTCCTGCTTTCCTTCCAATTAAATTAAATCCAACAAATTGTCGAGACTCTGTGGAATGAAAGCTACAGATTTCCATCTTATGTAAATGAATAATGAGCCTTTTAGGAGACCTTTATATTTCAAATCTTTAACAGTAAAGTCTCAAGCTTCAAACCAGTTACACCTAGTTCTATTTCCCTTCAAAATCCAATCCACTATTACCTCTTTGTTCCTGTAGTAATCAATTATAGTTTAAGGTCATTGCCAGCTAGAAGTGTACTGCACCTGCTCTTATCAGTATTGCTTCCACATAAGACACAGCCCTGAAACTTACTCTGTAAAAATTGTAAGAGAGGGTATATGTGGGGAGGGAAAGGGGGAAGAGGGGGGAGAAGCCCATCAGAAAAGCTGTTTCATGGAAATAGATCCATCAAAGGCTTGGATACCAGAAGGACTAACAGTCTCAAACTGAACACCAGGAGGAATTGTGGCAACAATGTCATGTGAAAGCAATGGAGAAATTGAAATTTTTAAAAATATTTCTGTAATAAATTTGAGCTCATATCTGTTCCCTATGAGGTGTAGGTAGGAGGCTAAACATACTGCCAAAAAATGTCAGCGAGGGAATCCAAAACGTACATAAAGAATAATATTCTCAACCACTATTTAGTGGAATTGATAGCTCTCATGCTGTAAATCCATAACAGCGAAAGATTAAAATGTATCCCTAGGAGTTTCAGGCATTTGTAATCAGCAAAAGATGATGTTTATTAAGTACCTCACACGCTTGATTTTAAATCAAGTATTCAGAAACAATATTGGTGAGACCAACACTTTAGATGAACAACACAGATTGAGCAAGAGGAGCAAAGGCTAATGGAAAGTAAGCTGGATTTGGAATCCCCAAACCTGTACTTAAGTCCTGACTCTGACATTAACTCCTTGAAGGTCTGAAGTAAATCACATACCCTCTTAGAGCTTTGGTTTCCTTACCTACAAAATGGGGATAATTCTTATGCTACTACTCTAGAAAGGTTGTTGTGAGAAAAAGCACTTTGCAATGGAAAGACTATTGTATCTGGGACTAGAAATCCTAAAGTCAAATTTCAGTTCTGCTACTTAACTTATTTAAACTCCGGGGCTCAGTTTTTCTCATCTGAAAAATGGGAGGACTAAATCAAGGGTTGTTAACCTTGGATTCATGGATAGATTCCAGATTTGTTAAGTTGAATGGGGAAAAATACTACATCTTTATTTTCACCATCTTCAGTTTCTTATGTATTTTATGCAAGTCAATGTCAATGAGCATTTATTAAATGTGTATGTCAGGCCTTTTGCCCAAAGGAGGTGGGGGGAGGAGAGAGAAAGAGAGAGAGGGAAAGGAGAGAGAGAGAAACAGAGAGAGACAGAGAACTAAAAACTCCCACAGTAGCTAATCCTTTCTACTTGTGAATCTATGATCTTGAAAACTACAAAATTATGAGCCATCTACTCAGTGAGCAACATGATGAGGCAGTAACATGTATTCCTTATATCATGATAAAGTAACATTCAAGTTCAACACCACACACTTAACTAACTGAAACATACAAATATTTGTTCAAAGGAATTCAGTGGCAGCACATATTACATGGGAAATTTTTTTTCAAGTAGCAGAGACTCCAAATATTTCAGCTTATAGACAATTTAATATCGTTTATTGATTAATTAGAGGAGCTGGTACCACTTGCCCCTTTCTTTTCCAGAGACCAGCCTAGAATCATTTGAATAATCTGGAGAATGGGAATGGGGAAACCAGAGAGAGGAAAGTATTTTTCCGCTTTGGTGCTGCCCTTCACAGAACACCCCATGCCAGAGGTTCAGCCCAGTGGTTCTCTCCTCTCTCTCCTCTCAGTGACAATGCTAATTACCCTTTGTTCCCTGTTCTCCACCACCTTCCTTTGCTTTTCTGTCACTCTCCTCAGCTTCCAGCAGGTGGCAGTTTTCTCACTGCCAAGTACACTCCACTAGCTCAATCAATCAATCAATATTTATTAAGCACCTAGTTTGGTAACCAAGCACAGTATGCTATACTACTTCTGGCTGCTCATTTTTTCATGGTATCATTTCTGTTCCTGGTTCTTAATACTAATTTTCTGTACTCTGGCAGTTCCACTTTCTTCCAGAAGATGGCACTTTGCTACCCTCTGCTAGACTTACTATCCTGTATATGGTGCTGCTGGACAGCTCTCAAAGTGACCTGCATAGGAACCCATTTCTGAGTTTTTGGTACTTTTTTTTTTTTTTTGTAGCTTGGTTATTCTTGAGCCTACTTTCACACATTGTCCTCATATTACCCCAGCTTACATGAAAGACAAGGCTCCCTGAGGACTATGGAATCTCTCTTTCTTGAACCAGGCAAAAATGTAACTCCAGGAGGTGAGTTGCTGACAACCATTCTCCCTCACTCAGCATCCTGATGGTGCAGCTTCCACTCATATCAGCATCTCTCACTGAGTCTCAGGATTCAGAGAAGTACCCCCATTCTGCCCTCAATTGTCCTTGACTTCTCCTGGAACAAACAGGCAAAGTTATTTTAATTGCCTGGGACTGATAACAAGAAAGGGCAAGGTGGGAGGGGGGTTGGCATCAACTGCTCCCTGTTGCTAGTATTTATATGCCAGAGGAGAAAGAATTATAGTCTCAACAACATATGTGTAAAGGCAGGAATCCAAAAACACTAACAAACATTTATTAAGTACCTATTCTACACAAGGCACTTAGGTACTGGGGATATGAAGGAGTTTAGGATGTAATAAAGACATAAATGTACTGGGCAGGAAATGACAAATACAAAAGAGAGGTCCACACAAAGGGGTGTAAAAAGTTCCCCTTTAGCCTGGAAGATCATGCGAGGCTTCCTGGAAGAGATGCTCTTAAAGGAAGGAAGTCCCTCATAGGAGCTATGAGGATGGGAGGAAATCCATTTCAGCAATACAGGAGAGGATGAGGAAAAGCAGACAATAGGTAAGGTCAGGATAGTAGGAGAACTTACCAAGGACACAAATCACATTGGGGTGGGGGGGGGCGGGCTTAAATAGTTACTCATACTGAATATTTATATTGATTTTTAAGATAATGGTCAAAATATGTCCCCTGATTTACACATTCACTGAGAGAAAAATGCTCCCGTTCTTTAGTGTGAATTGTTCCATGAAAGATGCCAGCATGATCTGAGCAATGGTATTCCAGAGGCTATAGTAGGAGCACACCTTATGCCATCATATACTTTTATTCTAGAGGGAAGATCTTTTTTGTTTTCCTGGTCTCACGTCATTTGCAAGGTCAAGTTGGAAGGGCTGTTAAGAGGTTTTTCTCCTTGCTACTACAGGCCATGATGAGAAACCACCCTTTTTCCCAGCAAGTACAATTGGGCAAGGATGTCAGTGATAAATGGCCCAAGGGTCTATTCTATGCATAGTTTGACACCAGAGGAGTAGAAGGTCCTATGGATTTCCTTGGTCACTGCCTTTCACCATATTCCTAATTCCTCTGACATTATTCCTTTAAATCCTTTTACCTTAGCATTCATTTTCTGTCTTAGGGGAATCAAATAGAAAATGGGGTCAATTGTTTGATTGATTACTGTGGGATAAAACAGATACATATACATAAATACATACATATCTAAGGATCCATCAATCAATGTGAGACACACCATGGTAAGTGCTGCAGATACAAAAAGAAGCAAAAGACAGTCCCTGTCTTTAAGGAACTTACAATCTAATAGGGGAGAGAGAGAGAGAGAACATACAAGCAAATACAGACAAAGAAAACTATATATATAACATAAAAGGAGAAGAAAAGCACTAGACTTAAGAGGGGTTGGGAAAGGCTTCCAGTAAAGAAGGGATTTTAGGTGAGACTTAAAGGAAGCCAGGGAAGTCAGTATGTAGAATGGAGGAAGGACAACATTCTAGGTAAGGGGGACAGTCAGAAAAAATGCCCAGAGACCAGAGATGGAGCGTCTTGTTTGTAGAACAGCCAGGAGGCCAGTGTCACTGGTTGAAAGAATATATGTCGAGAAGTAAGGTGTAAGGAGACTAGAAAGAAAGAGGGGACAAACCATACTTATTCTCAGGCCTTTGAAGAGGCATGAGACTCTGGTGGGTAGTTTAACCCTTCTTAAGGAAGGTAAGAATAGCTGTGACACTTTGCATCTAATCAAGTTAGATAGCCCTATAATGAGAGGAAAAGGAAGCCTAGGCACTTCTAATTCACCACAGTCGCTACATTAGCCCTATCACAGAGCTACCAGAGTCACCCTCACCCTGGCCTTGGAAGCAAAAGCAGAGATGCAAAGGAGGCCTGTAGTGGAAAACAACCTTAGTGAATACCAAGTGGAGATGTGAAAGGCCAAAAGAAGCCAGACAGAACAGATACCTTGGAATTGGGAGCAATTATTTATTGCCACAATAAAACCAACACTAGCCTCCAGGGCCAGGAGGAGTACCTCAGTAGATCTTGGTTGCTAAACTTGTCAGAGTGGTTGCAAAAGGATGGTAATTTCGCTCCCTCCTCCCATTTCCACTCCATCTCCCCGGGGGGGGCATCTATCCATTCCAAAGTTTATTTCTCTTTCTTTAAAGACTATTTTTCCCCCAATTTCTGTCCACCTAGTCTCTAAAAGCCAATAATAAGATAAAGCTGTTGTTAATCAATACATTACTGTTCTGTATATATTTCATTTGCTCAAAAGCAACTGAGAGGGAACCTTATGGTTGGTTACCCAAAAAGAGAGAGGGTCTGAAAGGCAGGACAGACTATTTTCCTTATCTGCTAGGATTACCATCTGGGAGATGGATAGAAACTGAAGAAATTTTAATTATGAATATAGTGAATGTAGTAAAGGCTGTAATTAAGGGAAAAATCATGCTTATCGTAAGTCTGGGAAATAGTTGCCCCATCAACATGAGGGTGGAGGCTAGAAAGATGTAACAGCTTGTGATCTTCCTCATCCAAATAACTTCTACACCCAGCCACAACCATACACATATAAAATATCTGATAAAAGATAAGCTCCTTAAGGAGAGGTACAGTTCCCCTTTGTCTTTGTATTGCCCTATGCCTGGAATAATATTTGCTGAATCAAAGTGAATTAATAGAAATATGCATGAAAACAAATAAAAATGCAAAAACCAACATTTGGTGGTGAAGACACATATTTTATGATAGAGGGTGATGTTATGTGTAGTCATCAACACAATGAAAAATAATTCCCCTGAAATACTACTGTAATGATAATAGATAAGTTTTGTCAGGTAACAAATTACTGATAAATGAATGAATCACCCAATATTATTTTGAGAGTGGTAACCTGTAAAAAAACATTGCAGATGGTGGCAACAGTTCATTTGAGAAGTATTTTTATAATGTATAATGGCAGACTCTTATGTTTTCCTCTTCTATTCCTACACAGGGTATTTTCATGAACAGTGGTATATCCCACACGATCAACTGAGATGAGGATAACTCTATGAATTAGTTATAGGTGGCTCAGAGATAATTTGAAGTTCAATAAATTCTTCATGAAGTCACAGAGTAACATGGAAATCTCCCAAAGAGATTCATGTGAGATTACACATAGATCTCAGGAGCAGCAAGAGACAGGGATAGGCTTGTAGAGACCATTGGAATATCCCAAATGATGTATTCCAGTCAAAAACATATTAGTACAGCAAAACACATATCAGGCTCAAAAAATAAAATCTATCCAAAGATGGGATCTGTAAAATGTTTGATCAGATAGAATAACAAGTCAAATTTAATAGTTTTGTTCCATTTCTGGTGATTTTAGACTGTTGGGTTGGCAGGGGTGGAGAACCTGTGACCTCTATGTCCTTGGGTGTGGCCTTTTGACTGAGTTTAAGTTTTATGGAATAAATCCTTTTATTAAGAAGATTTGTTCTGTGAAGTGTGGATACTGTCAAAAGGGCCACACTTGAGGACCTACTAGGCCACATGCGGCCTCAAGGCCGTAGGTACCCCACCCTTGGATTAGAGATTTCCCCTCAGAAAACTGTCTCCCCTGTCTTTGGACTGTCAAATGACATCAATTCAGTGAAATTCCCAATTTTTACATTTCTTAAATGTATAAGTATTTCAACTACAAATGTCAATCTGAATAAAATAAAATGCACAAAAAACAAGATAAGATCAAGAGAAGGAAAATTTGTTAACTATGCATCCCTTAAAGTGTCCACCCAGAAACTCACACTTGAAAGAAATTTTTGTAGTACTACCTACATTTGACCAACTTTAAACTACCCAATAATGTGGGTACTTTAAACATCCTCACAGTTGTTGCAGTTTTAGTACAACCGATTCTCAAAATATTTATCATATGAGGAAAGTAGTTCAAGACTAGAGAGAGGGAACAATTTTGATTCTGAATGACAGCTAAAATTTTAACTAACGATAGCTAAAATTTAGCAGATTATAGACTTGGGGCAAGAAAGGACCTCACAGATCACCTAGTACAACCTTCTAATTCTACAAGTATGGAAATTAAGACTTGCCCAAGGCCAAAAAGATAGCAAGTGGTATGCTGGATTTAAGCCAGGTACTCTCATTCTACATCCAGAGTCAACTCAGCATATACATACCTCACTTTCATCTGTAAAACAATGGGGCTAGATTCAAAACCCTTTGAATACTCTTCTCATTGTAACTCTATGATCTTATTTGCTACAATTAGAGATTAAAAAGCATTAAATATTAAGGCTTTGGTCAAATTGGAGAAGGGGGAGATGAGATGCAAGCTCACTCCATCATTCACTCAGTTATTCTTGAATTTATTGTATTAATGCTGAGGGAAAAAAAAGAACCGCATTCAATTAAGAATAAAAGGAAACAACCTACAAAGGATTTGTTTTTGACAAGAATTAGTTACAAACATCTCCTAAGGTAGGCACATTTCTATTATACAATACCAGGGTCCAAAACACCAACTATCTTCCCAAACCACGCCACACAGTGGTGTGTTTTAGGTGATAAACACATTATAAAAGACAGCTGAGGTATGTACACACTCCTATCTTGTCCTGTCTGTTTCTTCTCAAAGCCTGTGTGTGCAGCCATCAAGACCTGGTTTATAATTTAATTGAACTGAGGTTTACACTCATAACTAAACAATAAAGTTAAAGTAATGAGTTTCAATCACAGGACTGTAGCACATAGTTTAATTTACATAGATAATTAAAATCACCACCCCTCCTGTCCTTTCTTTGTTCTTGGTGCTGTACTAGCAAGATAGATAGCTGGATACGACCAGTTTCCTTTTCCATTAAAAGAGAGAAAGAGAGAAAGTAAACCATTTTTAATGTAACTCACCCACCCCCTTCAAAACCAAAAATGCTTAAAGTGAAATATGTTTGTTTCAATTGATTTTAAGTTTAAAGTGATAATCATTCTGATAATTAAGAGAAATTTAACAAATGTAATATGCTCATCAACAGAAAACATTTGTAGGGTCAGAGCTTTATTTCTACTCTATTTCCCATTGGCATGTGTGATAAACTGCATTTGAGGGTCTATAACTGCAGTGCTAGAGCTGGCAGCATGGAATGCTGTAAAGAACACTAGATTTCCATTTGAGGACTTGAGCTGAAGTCCACCCTAGATGATGCAGCAGTCAGGAGTCAGGAACACTCATCTTTCTGAGTTCAAATCTATCCGCAGATAACTTACTAGCTGTGTGATCCTAGATAGTCACTCAACCCTCAGTTTCCTCAATTGTAAAGGCTGGAGAAGGAAATGACAAACCACTCCAGTGTCTCTGCCAAGAAAACCTCAAGGGGGTCACAAAGAATCAGACATGACTGTAAATGACTGAACAACATCAACAAATCATCCTATAACTTTCTATCTGTTCTGGAGAATTTCCTTTTCTGGAGAATGAGAGGATTGGGATAGAGAACCCTTAACATCTCATCCAATGCTACGTCTATGATTCTAAAAATATTTCTGTTGGCAATGATTTCTTTTTCACTAATAATTTCTTAATGACTTCTTGACTATTAGACTCTTATACTGGAGGTACAAGTCCTAATATTAGGGTATTGGGACAGAAGTGAATTTACCTCTGCATGAAGTATCAAGTCACTGTTATGCTTAGGATATTTGTTTTCTGCCTTTCTTTAGTTTTCATTCAGCTCTGCAACAATAATCATTGTATATCATCTTGGCTTTGTTTGACAGGGTTGAAGGTGCAGCTGTCATTAGACTTGACACTAATGACAGCATTTGCATGATATGACTTGGGCCAGGCCAGAAATGTGATACCTCAATTCACTCTGAATCGCAGGCACCTAGTGACAATATTTCTGAGAGTACTGAAACAATCTGTGTCCTAATTTTGATATATAACAGGTATTACCTATAATAGATTATGTATAATATGTGTGTAAATGAATATGAATGCATATATACTTATAGATGTAGACACATTTGAATCCTACATTTACATTTGAGTTTAGGCTATCTGCCAAATTATACTGTATTTTAGTGTTCTTCAAAGTGACCATAGCTTTGAGGGTGCCAGTCTAATACAGTAAAATGAGAAATGTTAGTTGTTTTGGGGAAAAGAAGTTGAGAAGAGTTTCTATATGCATTTTCAGTAAGATCCTTGTCCTACATAACAAAAGAGTTAAGATCATGGGGAAATATTAACATCTAAGACTGAATTTGCAATATAATTTTTTTGTTTCACTTCCTGAGGGGTCTTTGTTGATAATAAAGAGGTCTATATTGGATCTTTTCAATAATGGCATATTTTAACAGAAATGAGTATAATATCAGAAACTGAATTCGGGTATACTTAAGCACATTGGAAAGAAATCCAATTATAACTTCTTAAAAGACCTTTAGAAAATTGTTTTAACATATTAAATATTATGGACTGTCACAGCCAAAGAATTAATTCATTACCACTGACAGACCAACCTATTGATGATGATCTTTTCTGTACTTCTTAGGGTGATACTCTGTTGCTAGGACTGTATTTGAAAGTTTCAGATTGGGAGGCAAAATTTTCCAAAGCTGCATGCCCTGTTGACTAATTACTTATTAGTACCTAGAACTTTCAAGAATTTGTGTGCTGTGTTTGTTGTCCAGACTATGACATGAGCATCATGGTCAACAGAAGTAATAATACCTGTCTGTCTATCTATCTATTTACCTATTTCTCTGTGTAGTGCTCAGCACCATCCCTGGCACATAGTTGGTATTTAATATATGTAATACATGTTTATTATGTAATATTATATATAATATATAAATATTTATTGACTATCTAATATTAGACACATATATATGCATATGTATGTCTGGGATAATTGTATTATAGATAAATGGAATTAAGGAGGAGGAAGATGGCAGATTGGATTGCATTTGGAAAAGTGCTAAATACTTTTTAAGATCCTAAGCTTCTCTTTGGAGTAAAGACATCTATTTAATACAAATGCTCAAGTGATCTTGAATGGTTACAATGTTAGAAAATGACAATTTTTGAGATGCAAAATTGGGGGTTCACCAAATATCAGTGAAGAGACAAGTAGGATAAAATATATTTCTGGTGATGACAATGATTGCGTATATGCAAAAAAACAGTATAAAGGAGGTTACTAAGAAACTCCATGATTACAATAGGAACTCTAATCATGTGGTCAAAACAAGAGATAACAAAGAGAACCTGAGGGTTACACTGCTACCAATAGAGTATAAATCACATGAATCCTCTCTTATGGTTCCTGGGAGGAAAACTGGATAGGAAGAGACAACAGGAATGAGTTAAAATCTATACCAATGAGTTTGGGGCAGGTCAGGGAATAGTCACATTAATGATATCACAGATTCACTGAATAATATCGACACTTTAAGTTGGAAAAAAAAAATGTTGTAACCCTACACCTAATTATCTGAGTAAAGATGAAGCTTACATCAATTATTTAATTTAAAGTTTATTCAATTTAGAAATTAAAATTAGGGTCAGAAAGGTAGATATATAATCTATTGTAGAAATTCATATAAAAATACCATCAAATTCTTTAAAATGCCCCATCACTGTGGATCATTTGTTTATTGCCCTAAAACCAATCACTTCCCACAACTAGAAATTATATAAGAACTCAATGAAGCAAAACTCTTAAATTGATAGTTTTAAGCAGTTCCCCTCCTTCTCATGCACACTTATCTTAATAATAGGGCCAGGCACCGTTAAGTGGTATAGTATTGAAGCAAACCCTTAAGTGTCATTATACCAAATGAATTCTATGTCAGCAAATCCAACAAGATTGCTGACTCTTATTTACTAAAAATAGCTTTAAACATAACTTCAGACATCAGCATATTTGTAAAAGTAAGGTACCACATTATTTTCCTTTTCTGAAAAGTATTAATGTTGATTTCTGCTTGTCTTTTACTGAAAACTTATTCTAAACTAACTGAAATAGAACTCTTTATTAAAAAAAAAACACATGTAGAGTTTAAAAAAGGTTTCTTTCCATGCTATTTTGGGTGATGACTTTAAAAAGATAGAGAAAGGCTGGTCACAAAGAGGCTGAGATAGCAACTATCCAAGGTCACATGTCTGCTTGGGAGGCAGTAGGCTTCGGTGAAACGAGTGATGAACTTAGAGTCACAGGACCTGAATCTAACTCTCTGCTCTGCCAGGTACTAGATAGATGACTTCGGGCAAGTCATTTACTCTCTCTGGTCCTCTGTATCCTCATCTGTAAAATAATTGTGTTGGAATGGATGGCTTCTAAAGTCCTTTCCAGATCTAGATGTATGATTCTACCATCTGAGAGAATATGAGATCTTGGAAGACAGGGGCTATTCTATTTTGGGGGGTTTGTATCTCTAATGTCTAGCATATAGTTGAAGGGGTGAAGTAACACAGTGGATAGAGTACTGAGCTTGGGGTCAGGAAGACCTGAGTTCAAATTCAATCTCAGACACTTACTAGTAGTGTGACCCTGGGAAAATCACTTAAACTCTATTTACCTTAGTTTCTTCAACAGTAATATAGGGATGATGACAGTGAGGAATGAATGAGAGAATATTTGTAAAGTGTTTAGCACAGCATCTGGGTACATAGTAGGCCTTGTAATATGCTCATTCCCTTTCTTTCCAATTCCCTTATTTAATAAATATTTGCTAATTGATTAATCAGTTTAGAGGGACAGATTCTTATTCTAATCCGGCAAGTAATCTTGAATTCTTAAAACCAAGTCATCAGCAGAGTGGCTTTGGTATATCCTACTATTCTATAAGGCCCAGGGACTAAGAGGCAGAAGCTTGTCACCTTCAGAGGGCTCCCTCTTCATTTTATGGCCATGTTCGCACAAGCAGTCAATTGTAGGGACTGGATTTAAAGTGATTTTCTGACTTCCAATCCAGGGATCCCTGTACTCTCAGAGGCTCTGGAGACCACACACTAAGGAAGAAAGGTGTTGTTATCTCTAACTACAGAAGGGATATCCCCAACAAAGAGCCATCATGGATTTTCTAAGGTAATGGAGGGCTATTCTTGAAGTCCGTTGTTGTGTCACCAATGTTCTGTCAACAACTTGAACAGGGCTCTGTGTATAGTAAACACTGCATGGGAGTGTGCGGGCAAAGCAGTGTATATATTATAAAAACCTGAATATCTACAAGATATGAGCATTTATACATATTTCATATAAATGATAAAAATACTGTACATGTACTCTATATGTGCACTATTACATATATATAATAAGCACAGAGGCACTGGATCAATATTATAGAAATACAGCATATCTATGACATATCTAAATATAAACCATGGAAATATTATAGTCCTACTCTACATATGTACATATATACAATTATATACATATATAGAAAGAAAGAGATGTTGCATCTGTGTTACAGAAATACTCTATATTTATACTATATACTGTGGATTTTGGAACAGACCTGTGCTTCTCCCTTTGCCAGTGCTGATCAGTGATAGTTCTTCCCCTTACAGTTTTGTATAGCTGAACAGGGGCACTGTGGACTTATGTTACTTGCCCAGGAGTCACAAAATCAATGTGCCAGAGCCAGGGAATGAACCTAGATTTCCCTGAATCTGAGAGAGGGTTCTATACGTGATGTCTTCTTGCACATATGTATACACGTATGTGCATGAGTATGTATTAATCTGTTCCTACCTATATGCATAGTTGGACAAACTGATTAACACAAGACCTTTTAATGCTGGGCTTTTCCATGTCTAGAGCTTGCCTTCCTCAAGACTTGACAATGTTATAATAGCTGAAATGAGCAAAAATGACATGAACCAAATAGAACCAGTCTTGGGAGGAAAAATGACAGGCCTTGAAGGACCAAGTTGCAAACATTAGCTAAAGAACAAGTTACAAATTTCAACCTTCTCACATACGTGCTGTGAACATTAAAACAATATGAAGGAGTTACTTCGAGCAACACAGACAGTATTATTCAAGTACTCCCAGCTAGTCTTAGTCATGGGTGGGTGGGAGAGCATGAATAGGTGAAGGCCAGATGTTGCCTAGTGGTCTTTGCTATAATCTTATTTCCTGCCTCAAGTTGTCACAGCAGTTAACAAATGAACTCACTGAAATTCAGATTCTTTATTCTTCTCTTATTTTAAAGTTAATTTAGTTAGTTTAAAACTAGAAGTTTAATGTCCATCAGAAAGAGAACAAAGCAGGAGGAAGGGAAGCCGCAGGCATGGATGTCCCACAAATTGGATCATGCATCCCTAGATTGTTGGTGGTAAACTATATCCTGAGACAAATTCTGTACCATCTGTAGAGGCTTGTCATATATAGGAAGGTGAAGGCAATTGCATTTTTTCTAGTTTTAAATCAAGCAAATGAAAGGAAGGGGACTTTCATGTATGTCAACATGAAACAGCAAGAGAGATGTTGGTAGCCTTCTATCTCAAAATGGCTAAAGCAATATTTCTTTCAGTGTGATGCATGTAATTTTTCATTATATGGTATCAAATCAAGCTCCAGACTCAGAAAACAGAAACAGAAAATCAACATTGTGAAGTATTATAGATTTTGCATGTCTAAGCAGCTGTGATGAATTAGTCACAGTTACAATGAACTGTAGGAAAAATCTACAGGCAATATATTGCTTTTGCAAGTTTCACATTAAAGCAAAATAAAACCCTCAAGTTATATTATATAATAAATTATTGTAATAGTGCTTGGCAGTATGAGTAATTTAAATAAGATTAATTTAACAACCTTTAAATATCAATAAGTAATAAATATCTTCATGCATGGGGGTCCTCGTTCTACTTTATTTGGAAATATGAATAATACCAGTTGCCTAATGGAACCCTAATAAACAGAAGAACAGTGCTGTGTAACTTAGCAGTTTTGATTAGAAGACCTCAAGTGTTACTTCCATTTGACAGAAACAGCATCCACTCAGGCATGGAAAAGATAAAATTACAGGAACAAGTTCCAAAATAAATTTAACAAGAAGAAAGAAAAAAAAATACCATTTAAAATACTATATACCTGCTCATGAACCTGTACTACTGACTCTACCTTTTGAAATGGATTGTACAGGACTTGCCTAATTCTCAGGTCCAAGAGCTTCCTAGTTTTAGATGCTGAGGTCAGAATGATTGCAATACAGCCTTTCCGGATATTGAAGTCACAGATCGAGGCTTGTTCTTCCTGGCACTCAAAACTTAGACACATTTGTTATCTCATCATCATCACCATCATCCACAAGTACTGAGACTCCACTGAATCATGAGCACTGTACTAAGCATTGATCTTTACTGAGGTTACCGAATTAAATTAGACATGGCTCCAGCCTTGAAAAATTTACAATATGAAGGAAAGCCAAGAGACAAGAATGTTGATTCATCACATAAGGATGAATATAGTAAACTCCTGGAGACACCCTTAAGGCAGAATGACCCATAGCTGAGCTGGTGGGCTGGGTCTGGATTGGTACACATTAATCAAGGAGGTGGACAATTGATAAGAGCTAAGAGGAGCCATTAATGGACTTTCAAAAAAGAGAAAGACCCACCTGAAATGAGGACACTATAGTGGTTCAGGCAGAAAATAAACAAGACTTGAATGGAGTGAGGAGGAAGTGAAGGAAAAAGCTTGTGCAGCTTGCCTCTTGATATTAAGGAAAGTTAAGAATTTTAATAACTTCCATAAAAAAGTAAGGAAAGAATGATGGAGAACATAATATTACTGTTTTTTTTTATTTAAAAATTGCTGGCTTATTTTTAACTTGTCTGTTGCTGCTTGTTTAGGTATTAAGGTATGTATAAAGATTACCAGCAGTACTTAACCTAAGGAGACTTCAGTTATTTTGAATAAGATTGACCAGAGATAATTAGCTAGTACTTACAGATAGAGATTACATTGTTTTTCCAAACATAGAGAGAATGCCAAATTCTGATATAGATCACATATCCACCTGCCCCTCTCCAAATTGGCAAAATGAAACCAAGAAGAACATAGTATTAACTATAATGAAATTTTTCCATAACATACAATGAAATGGAAAATAAACTTAAGTAGCTCAAACAAGATCTTGAAATAAGCAACTGTTTTTTCTGCACTGTTTGTTACTCTAATTAAAATTGTGTTTTAGAGAATAATTAGCAGGTAAAGAAAATTCAGTAATCCTGAGAACAATGTATATTTATAATTTAAAAATATTTCAAAGTATTTTATTCATGTCTGACCTCCACTATATTTTCCTTTCCTTTCCTAAACAGTGGTGTATTTTAGCTATGTGTCACATTGCCTCCTAATTCATAATATGCTCACTAAGCTCTGCTTATACCTGTTTCCTCTAGTCCTGATTCTTAAACAAAATGGAGAAATAGGTCATTCAAGCTAGTTCAGTGCAGCATGCAAATTCATTCTGCAAAAAAATAAGTCAGAAATATCCTCAATATGGCTAGAGTAAATCACACCCTAGGTATCATAAACTCTACTCTGTCATGAGTAAATATATGCATTCCCAACTATATAGCAAGTGAAATCTGGTCAGAGTTCACATCAAAAATGAAATGTACCTAGTGCTTCTTGCCAATGCCAAAAATATCTAGAGCAAGCAACATGACCTAGTTTTTATTTTTTTTTTTCCTTTTTGCTTCTAAGCTGTTTAATATCATTGTCAAATGTTAAGTTTGGAAACATTTCTTTCTTCAGGGGTGTGGCAATTATGTAGATAATAGCCAAACGTGATCCGCCCTTTAACATGTCCCTGCTTCACCCCATCTCTTTTTACTATTTTGCCTAGTCTGACATTTTTCAATGCCCCTCTTGTAATCTAACATCTCAAGGTCCTGCCACCACCAGGTAGGGAAACATGATGAAGACCAAAAAACAAAAAGAAAATGAAAAAAATCTGATGACACACTGCTTAATCTCTTCACCCCGTAAAAGATCATAGGATCACAGATTTAGAGCTATAAGGACCTTCAGAGGTCATCACATCCCATCCCCTCATTTTAGATATGAAGAAATTGAGGTCTAGAGAGGTTAGATGATTTGCACATGGTCACATAGTAGTAAGTGATGGAACCACTCCGGGGATTTAAGTTTTCTGACTCTAAATTCAATGCTCATTCCACAAGGGAGCAATCAGTTAAACAACGTCCAAATGGCTCAATGGTAAAAGAAGTCAAGAGTGGGCAAACGAATATTCTGTCTCACTGTAGCTTCAGGGACCTGAAAGAGTTCCTACAATTATTCTAAGTGATGACACTGAGAAGGAAAATGTAAGCAGTCAGTAGAGCAACGAGAGAGGGGGAAATGAGGAGGAACATAGAGTAGAGAATAAAGAATGGGTGAAAAAAAGGGGGAGAAAATGAAAGTAACAGAGGGATGATGGAAAGAAGATAGAGAAGAAAGAAATATAAACATAACAGTTCCCTGTGTTCTAGGCACTTCACATTCAAGGATGCTTTAAAAATTTGAGCTTGTTTAATCAAAAACAAAATAGAACAATAACAAATTCATTTCAAATATAAACACTAAAGTTCGCAACCATGGAATTTGTGATGAAATATGGATGTTTATTTTATGAAACATTACAGACCAATCCACAAGACACATTAAATGCACTCATCCTTTTCTTATTAAGGACAACTATTCACAGACCATCCATTCTAACTGATGAAGGACGAATGGCAAGGAGAGATGATGGCAAGGACAGTTTAAAATCTGAAATGAAGCCGAAGTATCATTTCATGAACAGCTTTTTCTTTAATCATCAACCTGTGTCCATCTCACAAAAGAAAACACAAAGGCCAATGCTTGGTTTATAAAACATAAATATGGCTAGTTGTTAAGCTTCAAGATGATAAGAGATCTTGGACAATATAGAGAGAAAGGGGCATTTATTTGTGTCTGGGATTACATTTGTTAGGTGAATATGAAGTGCTTTTTGTATCCTAAGACCTGGAAATAGTGAAACTTCTGTTCCAGATATTTAAAATAGCCTTTTTATACACTCCAAACTATCCATTCCAAAGCATTGTGGCACACATTTCGTAAAGGAGTGTGGAGTTCCCATATGAGTCAAGTAATAGTATACACTACCACATCTTTACAGAGTGCTGGACACATAGTAGGCAATCAATAAATACTTGACTGATTTCTTGATGATTTTAAGAAAAGCAAAACATTTAGTATCTATTGAAAGTCTCTTAGTGGTCTAGCTAAGGAAGAAAACAAAAAAAAAACCCAAAACAAAACAGTAAAACAACAACCAATCAACCAAGAGAACACTGTTGTTTTGCTTTCCAAGAGACCTAAATGATTCTGCATCCTTGGAAACAGACACATATGTCAAAGGGAACAACAGATGGCAAGGCCAACAGTAGACTCCTCAAAATGTAGAGGTCACAAATCCTTGATAAAAGCATGCTGTTCATTAGGATGATACAGGAGCCCCCATAAGAGCAGATAATTGCAATATGGAATTGGTAAAAACGGAAAAGGCTAGAAACTTACTCTACGGTCATCATCCACAAGGAAATGCACAATGTATCTCCTAGGATATTAAGATCCAAAGATCTGACAAAGAGTCTTGATTAAAAGTATGACAGATGGATGGACAACAGAATAGAGCAAGCTATCAAACAACACACAGTTAGATGCTATTTCAGAAGCATTCAAAGTACTGCTCAGACTTTGGTCACTGGCTTTCATTCACAATGGAGACAACTGGCTCTGAGAAGCACTTAATTAGTAAGGCACCTAGTACAGTGCCCTGCACCCTGTGGGGGCTCAATAAATATTAATTAAGAATGATGATAAAGAGCAACTACTTCTGGGGGGGAGACAAGTTAGCTGTTTAACAGTGCGGTGCATACCCTTTTCCAACACCGCAGGTAGAAGAGTAAGGCAAAATGATTTTTCTAATTGAAACTGCAGGGGGTCTTTAGGTAACAGAATGTAATTACCTACTCTGGATTTTGGCCAGAGCAATGGGGCATATACCTCATATTTCCAAATGGGAGGTCATGGTCAGACAAAACAACGAATCTTCCTTCAATCCACATCTACAGTGAAAGACAAAATTGATTCTAGCTCATTTTTCAGTTCTTGAAATAACTAATTGCCCTGATATTTTAAAGTCCCTTACATAGTAACATTATAAATACTCTCCACCCCCATTTCACCCCCTACCCTGGTCACATTTTTGGAATATCTTTGAATATTTGGAGTAACTTTGGAATATGTTCCAAGCAATGAAACCCTGAACTGTTTCATCTTCTTTCTTGATACTACTGATAGGCAGAGAAGGTTCTGCCTGAATCCTGATGCATGAACTGTTCATAAGATATAGGCAATGAGATTGCAGTAGTGGGTAGGGTAATAGGTAATATTTTGTCTTAACGATCCATTTTTATTGATTCGTCATAAAACAATTTCATCCTTTTTCATTTATGAAAGTTAAATGTACCAATAAGTATTCACTAGAACTAACCTCCACCTCACACTGTTCACTTCAGGTAAAAAACACCACCCCAAAATCAAAAATATTGGTCTTGATCTTTACTGACTTACAGGCTTAGAATGATCAAAGTGCCTAATATTTTAAAATCCCACATTTGGAGAATTTACTTTTTAAAAAGAGTTACACTATTCTCTCTCCTCGCTCTTCCAAAGTCATGGATGATATGTTTATTAAAAAGAAAAAAAAAAACCTCTCAGACTACCAATTTAAGTTGTTCCATTTGGAGGACTTGAAGAAAGAATCAAATCCACAGATGGCTGGCATCTGTGGTTCTGCAGTGTTAAGCCACACAATAATACGCAGTCTCTAATTGAATACAAGACTGTAACTCAATCGAAGGTTTGTACTAACATCATAAAACTATGACAGTGCAGCCCAAGCAATTAATGAGTAGCAATAGTATCTCACAATTGAATTATAGCCTGAGGATCCAATATAGAGCTCTATAACGTCCTGTACCTGGACTTCTTCCTCATGTTATAGCATGAAGATTAAGATAATCAATGTTAATGACAATTGAAATTTATACACAAATTGTATCACCGGAAAGATCAAATAAATAAAGAGAATTTGTTAGTTTCTTTTTTTCAATTTTTGCTAATAGGAAGGGATTAAAATTTCAATAGCATGAAGTTTGTTTACTCAAATCTATTTAAAACTAAAGAGCATCTAGGCAGCTATATGACATGGAGAAAAACACCAGGTAGAAAGGAGGTAATACAAAGAGACAGACGAATCTTATGGAGATGCCACGCAGCTTTTCCTAAGGCTCACCAACGTATTCTTGAACAGTTCCGAGGAACTATGGGGAAATTTTGTGCATAGTTCAGCTCACAGACCAGGGATGAATCATATACACTAACTTAGGGGGACCACTTTTCTACCTAATATCTAAAAGGACTGTCCTAGTTCTATTTGTGATCCAGTGCAATTGATTTAGAGGAAGGGCTGGTTTATACTTTGTGGTAAAATTGCTTTTCCTGTATTTATACTAGAAATCTTCATCCCTCCCTCTCCAATACATGTATTTTAGAGGTAGGATAGAGGGAGAACCATAGTTATGTAATATTTTATATAATCTTCAAACCTCCATAAAAAAATCAAGAGACACTTGGTTTTAGAGTCATGATTTATTAACATAACCAGTGTTTCAGCCAACAGCTAACATTTACTTGGGTTTGGAAATGCACTTACTCTGTGAGTTAAATGAGCAATGCTGAGCTTGAAGTTTTTGTTAAAACGCTATAGATTATATTTGGAAAGGGGCTACCACGAGGATTCCCCTTTTCCTCATACTGATTTTGCATTTATGCTCATAACTAGCTGGGTGACATCAACCAGAACTGGTTTTACTCTTCAGTATATCCATAATTAAGCTTTGTGCAGAACATATCAGTTACTTTTTATATTCTTTGATGTAAGAGTCATGATTTTGTACAAGTTTAATTAGCTACAAGGTTAGTTTAACTTATAGACCTTAAGGAAACATCTCAACAATGGGACCTTAAGGAATTCACAGTGAGTGTGTCCTGTGAGAGTTTGTTTAATCTAAAAAAAATTATTTAAAAACCAGTACTAAAAGATTGTGTACCATCTAAGTAAATAATTTTCCATTTATACATGTGGGTACCATCTAAGTAAATAATTTCCCATTTATACATGGCAAAATGCCATCTAACTAGGGTTCATAAATTTCAGTGATTCTGTATTAGAATTATTCATAATAGTCTAAATGAAATCTAAAAATATGAATTATTGTCATTAGATGAATATATTAGGTTTTTCTTATCCAAGTTTTTTTATCTAGGTTCATCTGTTCAATCCAGCTTTAAGTCTTGCTCATAACAGAGTTACGAAGGCAGCTAGAAAATGGAATAATTGGATTTTTTTCTAGGAAACTAAAAAAATTCTTAATAAAGAATTGAGAGAAACTTAAAAAAAAGTTCTTCAAACTTTCCCTCCTACCCATTGTCATCTGCACATGTTAGCTTGAAATGTGAAAGTCTTACACATGCATATGTACATCTTCAGTAAGGTATATGAAACTTTAATATCTCGATCTTCTTTTCTATTCCCCCAACTACTCCTTTACTGCCTTAAATGTAGGCATACAGTGCTGTTGTAGGAAAGGAAAAACACCTGGGATACAGAATGAGAGCACCTGGGATCAAATCTCAGTCTTGGTAAAATCCTTCCTTTTCACTGGACCTCTGTTTCCTCATTTGTAAAATGAGAAAATGGGGCTAGATGATTTCTAAGATCTTATCCAGTTCTTCAGACCCACGATGCTTGGATTTTATGATGCTAATCTCTAGTGTGTCTCCCCACTTTCCTAATTAATCCTAAACACAACATTGCCAGGTGCAAACACTTCCCAAATGTTGCTTTGATTGTGCCACTTCCCTTCTCAAAAATCTTCACAGACTCTGGACTGCTCACTGAATAAACTCCAAACGTTTTTTAGCATTCAGGGCCCTTCATAATCTGGCTGCATATTTTCAGTTTTCCCTTTTGTCCTATTGCCCTCTCTTCTACTCTACCTTCTCCCCTAAATTTACCTGTTCTAGACAAATACGTTCCCACCATGCCCTACAACCGAGCATCACATAGGAGATGGAGTAGTCAAGAAGGAGGTTCTTCTGCACGGATGAGATGAGCATTCCAATCTCAGCCCTGACAGTCAATACCATCATGGAGCCAAACAAAGTGATTAGAAGGAGAACCACAACTATGTAGTTGATGCTTTCCTCCCTGCAGAAGTATGGCAGTAAGCAGAACACAATGATCTCCATGAACATATCTAAAAGAAGGGACAAGTTCACTAATGGCTGTGATTTTTTTTGCTGCCATTTTTTCATGCCTCTTGGGTGTAGATGTGCCCAGTATGCCTGGCTCTTCTCCAATTTTGTGTCTTTGCTTATGTCGTTTCTTCTGCATATCTGTGTAGAAATTCTAGCCATCTTTTAAGCCTTAGCTAAAATACCATCCTTCTTCCTTCCATTGTAGACTCTTGACCTCCCATACGTTCTTGTTTGTAACCACCATGCAGTACTCATCACATACAGATATTGTAACTTTTTATATGTCTTCCTCTTCCAAGAGACCATATTGGTCTGGAGTACAGAGACAAAGTTACCTTCATTCTCATATTTTCAACATTACAATTTTGTATATTGTAGGTGCTCACTGAACAAATATTTCTCAAAGGAAAGAATAGATTTAAAAAAAACTACTGGGTATTCATAGGGAATAAGAGTTTCCATTTTGACTTAAAAAGAGGGAAGCATTATTAAAACATTTAAAGTTTATGGAAATGATAATTTAGATCACTAATAATTATATTAAATAATAAGAGCTATGATTTATATAGTATTTTATGTTTTATAGCATATTTTACATATGTTATCTCATTTTATCCTTACAATACCTGGAAGATATAATGCAAATTGTACAGGTTAGGAAACTGAGGCTGAGAGAAACTAAGTAGCTTGCCCAGGGTAACATTGCTAGTAAGTATTTAAAGAAGTATTTGAACCCAGGTCTTCCTGACTCGAAATAGAGCATTTTAACCAAAGAATCACGTAGTTAGAGAAACTAGAAAGAGAAACAGAAAAGAGAGGGAAAAAAAACTAAGGAATTTTTAAAGTTTCTGGTTATGTCTCTTTTAATAGTTGATCACAGATTTGATGCTCAAAAGTTTATTAGCCATCATCCAGATCTATCTCATCCTTTACTTTCAGTAGAAAAAATTAGGGTCAGAGAGATTAAGTCATTTGTCCCAAGGTCATCCAAGTAGTAGGTGAAGAGGATTTCCCTGAACCTAAATGCTCTGATCTTTCTATCTTATATCCAGGGCTCCGCCTCTATCATACCTAATGTCTCAGAGAAACTAGAAAAGAAATTACACTACTACCACTAATAAGAAATCAATCAACAACCTACAAACTAATGCATTTCTATAATTTCGGAACAGAGGAAGGAGTGGTTATAGCTCTAATTTCTTTCCTGCATCTCACCTAAAATGATGCCTTTTTCATTGATAATAGCTCTCCAGCCTTCAATACTAGCACCGTTTTAGCTATAAAATATGAGACCTATTTACATTTTGATGCCTGGATTTCATTCTGCTTTGTTAGGGGTATAATTACTTGAGGTAACACTGTCATGGTTATTATGAGAGATAGATTCCAACTGTTTTGTTCAATCTCTTGATAACTTTTGACCCTTCACTTGTTGTTTTCGTTCTCATTTTTTGATCTGGTAGGCAGTTGAGTGTGGGTGGGCAAGGGAGTAAAGAGATGAATGTGCAGGTGAATGGTTGTACACATTTAATTGGGAGTTTATTTAATAGAGTACCTCTAGGGCTTTACAAACAGGATAGGAGAGAACTGTGTATCCTTGACAACAGTGTGGGCATGTAGGGAAACAAAAAAAAAAGACCAGAAGACTCACAGTAGGGGATCTAAGCATTAGATTACTGGGGCAATAGAATCGAGATAAGAAAAATGGTGGCAGAAAGTTGTCCCATGAAACTCCCAGATTTGTGAAGGAAAAAGAACAAAAATCATTGCTGGATAGTTGGGAAGTTTACACAAGGAGCAATAGTTATGTCTGCTCAACCACTATTAAAATATAATGTTATAATAGCCATTTATAATTATTCCTAAAACTATTGCTAAAGTTACTAAACTATGCATACTATTTGATCTAGTAAAACTATTCCTATACTTATACCCCCAAAAGATCAAAAGAAAAGGAGAATGGGTATGAATATCGTTATAGAAGCTCTTTTTATAAAAGAAAAAAATAACCTTAGAAAATAAAGGATGATCTCATCAACTGGGAATTGGCTGAACAAATTATGACATGTGAATATTAGTGTACATAAGAAATGAGCAAAGGTATAAAAAAGACTTGAGAAGACTAGTATCAATTAATTTATAGTTAAATGAGAACAAAGTACAATTGCAATAATGATACTAAAAAGACAAGTGACTTTGAAAGAGTTAAGAATCCTGATCAATGCAAGGACCACCTTACAATTCCAGGCAACTGAAGATGAAGGATGATGAATTCAAGGTGCAGAGTGGGACACACATTTTGGAGTATGTCATTGTGGGAATCTATTTAGTTTGACTCTCTCTCATTCTCTCTATGCATTAGGAATATTTTCATTGGTGGGATGAGAAGTAAGAGGGAGAGAAAATATATTTTTGGTTAACTGAGAAAAATTCAAAATGATGTTGGAATAAATATTTTACGACATGATCAGAATGAGTATGTTGGAAAGAATGAGTATGGTATTGGACACCAAGTCTAGATTTTTTTTACCTTAGGGAAGAGACAATGTCTCTGAGACTTCTGACTAACAATTTTTAAAAAAATGAAAAATTATTTATTAAGTTCATATTATATGTCCAGAAGAGTGTTGGCGCCAGCTTAAACAGGCTCATGGTGGAGGAGGAGCCAAGATGGTGGAGCAGAAAGACACACTTATGCTAGCTCCGAAACCACAGCCTATAAAATATCTGTAAAGAAGAACTCCTAACAAATTCTGGAGCGGTGGAAGCCACAGAACAACAGAGTGGAGGAGATTTCTGTTCCGGAAAGATCTGAAAAACACTCACCAAAGGTCCATTGTGCACGGGACCAGAGCCGAACCCAACCCTACCTTGGCCACGCAGCCCTGGGAGGAGCTTCAGCAGGCTTCAGGGACAGAACCTCCGGTGGCTGCAGGGGTCCCTCCACCCACAGGTGCGCTGCAGGTCAGTGAGAGAGACTTCTGGGCTGGGCAAGACGGGAGTGGGATGTCTCCATAACTCAGGCCTTCTCGGGATGCAGTGGCAGAGGCAGCGGGCGGCCAGAGGCTCCCGGAGTAGACAGGAGCTCAGCAGCAGCTCCAGCTCCATTACAGAAGGTCTCTGCATAAACCCCTGAGGGAACTGAGCCTGGGAGGTGGCCCTGCCCCCACTTGAGAACATGATTTGATCTTACCCTGAATAGCAGCCAGGCCCACCGCTGAAAGCCCTGAGACTGGGGAGCAGCA
>CM053769.1:371488196-371540407 GCA_028658325.1 Potorous gilbertii
GTACACATTTCTTAAACACCTAGTTTGTTGAGAACCAAAAGTCAAAAGGGAAAATAATCCCCACTCTTTAAGAATTTATAATCTGGAGGACTTTGCATAATAAATAAGTAGGATACTACATGAGAAGATACAATGTGCCTTTTTTTTAAAATTTGGAAACAGGAATGTTATACAAATAATTTGATTTTAAGGACCCAGGTTTAGAGGCAATCCTTATTCGGAGGCACATCTTTCCTCAGCTTTAAAAAAGATATCTTGAAGCTTTGTTTTTCTGGACTGCATTACTTATTGGCCTAGTCATAACTTTGAACAAATCTCTGATGATATTTTTAATAAAAATCATCTTGAACTGGGATTAGGAAAATATTAGTTTTAATTCTTCCCCCAAAAGGGAAAGCTGTTTTTTCACAGAATTAAAGGATTGAAACGTACCTTGAAAAATTGCTTGATGAATTTATCAGCCTTCTAACAGGCCCAAGGTAAAATTATCCAAATAAGCAAGAACAAATGAGTCTAAACTGATAAAGCTGATCAGTCCAGTTCATTTTTGTTCTCTCAATTCACATCTCTGCTGCCCCCCAAAGAGATTTGCAAATATAAAATGGCACTGGGCCCCAGTTCATCCATTTGTATACCACTGATTAAAACATCCCTTTTTCCAAATTGAAAAGTCTATATTTTATAGGCTCACGACCTACTCACTCATCATATATACTAGCTTGAGCTTGTCAATTTCTGCCACTACCCTAATTTCTAAGCATATGAATTAGAACCCTGTAAGGTTGCCCAGAATGATTTTTTTGAACAAGTTATAAAAACCAAACAAAGCAAGAAACTACTCATATCTTACTTTAATCTCATGTTACTTAATTTAGTGATTCTTCCCGTATGTATGTTTGATTTTTGTCAAACTCCCTACCTTTTTACTCCTTGCTATCTCAAAATACTATCGGGTATATATGTATTTGTTAAAGCAAATTCAAATCATTCTGGTCCAGTGGACATCTCTAGTTTGAGAATTTTATGATGCTTCGTGAAAATTGGGGAACCCTTGAAGAGCTACAGACTTAAGGTTAACAATCTCTGGCTACAGGCATAGCTGATAAAGTTTTATTTTCTTTAAAGAGAATCAGGGGGTGTTTTGCAAACATAAGCAGTGGTATTTGACCCTACTCATTTTGCATGGAACCACTTCCCCATGGATATTCTGGGCTCCAGCCCAACTTGTTTCATTTTAATATAATCTTCTTGTGTAAAATGCAGTGTGTGAATCTCTCCCAAGTAAATGGTTAATGGAGGATACCGAATGGTGCTCTTTGGATGCCTGTCCCTCTTAATGATTTGTGACACCCCACTAATTTAAGCCCAATTGACTTAGCATTTTCTTGTTGTGATATAGGCATTTTCAAAGGGAGAAGCAGCAAGGGTACTCAGAAAGTGTGAGTTTGACCAGGGCTGAGTATGATTTATGAAATGAGACCTAGGAGCCGGGATTGAGCAGATTGGCTGCAAGTGGCAGCTGTACTCGAGGAGCCGCTGCCAGGTATGGGTAGAGGAAATGGAGAAAAATGAACAGTAGGATAAAAATTCCTTTCCCAGTCCCTACTTATCAACATGAAACATCTGTTTCAGCTACACTGGCTCCCAGTGGCAGTCAGAATTATTGATATGGTGAAATTGCTGCTTATGTGCTATCCAATGACAATAGGCCTCCCTCAGCTGCATTGTAATAATTCATTACTGTACACGTGTGATCCAGTATGTGTTACATGAAGGAGGGGAGGAGTGCCAGGGTGATTGTGCAAACACTAAGGGGGTGGGGGAGGAAAATTTCATATGAACAATAAATTTCTGCCTGCTGTTTTATTTTACTGTTGCTGAACAAGGAAATTCTACTGGTTGGAAAGCAGGCAATAAGCTGCTGTCTGTCTGCAATTGTTTTTAATATTCCCATTTAATGGGAGGGCATGGATTTTATTTAAACTGAATACAATGGATGCATCTTAAGATTCAGATCAGTATTTTTAAAATCTTGCTATCTCATATGTTATGTAAGCACATATAGCTATAAATAGGAAAACAAATATGCTTAGTTCAGCTTTTTTGTTAGACAAAATTTGATTAGGGATGTGCAAAAGCTGATGCTGTCGGCCAACACATAACACCAGGGAGCAATACATAGCATGTTAGAATGAAAATTAAATGCATTTATTATAAAAGAAACTGGTTTCACAAAAATATACAACCAAAGTTCATACTCATGAATAAATAGAAACTAAAATACTTAATTTCAATAATATCACTTTCTAGAGTGAGGTGTTAAACTTCTCTTCCCCTCCCCCTACTGCTGAAGAATGATTAGAAATAGAATTATAAAACCAAGTTCTTCTGTTTCTCAGGCTATTCTGAGTAGCAAGATATTGCAAAAGAAAAAAAAAACCTAGCTCTTGATTTGGAGAACCTGGGTTCCAGTCTGGATGGCTTTGCTGCTACCTGTGGGCTCTTAGTCAAACCACTTGACTTCTCTGGGCCTCTGTTTCCTCATCTTTAAAATCAGGACTAGATGACCCTTGATATCCCTCCAAGTGTAATATTCATGTTCCTTATTAAAAAATTAAAAAGATTAAGGGAAGAGGATTATAAAAATGGGTAGGCATCCTACCCTTGATCTATGATCACATGCGGTGTTTGGATCATCCCAAAAAAGAAATTTTCTCCTATTAGATCAGCCACTTATCTGTCTTAGGATTTAAAAGATTTTTTAAAAGCTAATTCTGAAAAAAATATTTGATTTGATAACCTATCTTGTCATTTTTATTAGAAATTCCAGGAGTGTTCAGAGTTCTCCATGTTATTAGGCATACTCAGAGTGCCTGAACATGCTCTCATTCAAAGTGTCCTCAATATTAGTTCTTACAGCATGAGACACAGTTTAATTTGTCAGAAATGTAAGTATTTGCAGATTAACAAGCAGACCCAGCATTCCACCTTGGTGAGCAACCTGACTATGAAATGGATTAGTTAGTATTATTAACAACAAGAGAATTGTAGGCAGGCTTTATGGAGAATAGGGATCTGACATTATAGGGATGCTCTCACCGCTGGTCCTCACTAAACGCTGAATGTTGGTTTTAAGATTCCTGCATCACTTATGTTATTAAAAGAAAGAAATACATACGTACATGGACATGCAGATGCAAATATTTTGTCTATAATTGTGTTTGTTTTTACTTACAAAATTAACTAATAGTGAAGTGTCACAGTGGATAGAGTGCTGGACTAATAGTCAGGAAGACCCTAGTTCAAATCCAGCCTCAGTCACTTCCTAGCTTTTTGTAGCTCTGGACAAATTACTTAACCTTTGTCCGGCTCAGTTTCCTCAACAGTAAAATGTGAGTATTAATAGCACCTACCTCCCAGGTTTATTGTATCAGTTGATATTTGTAAAGTGCTAGGTGTAGGGTCTAGCACAAAGTAGAAACAATTAATAATCATTTCCTTCCTTCAAATTCTAAAGAACACCTAGATAAACCTAAGCTTGTTATTGAAATGAAAAGGTGAATAAATTGTCCTTGTCCAATCATTTTTCCAAACCTTCTCTTGTTTCTTCAAGCCTCCCTCCAAATTCAGGTTCTCAGGAAGTAACTGATCTCAATTCCCATTTTACTGAGAGTGTTAAGGCCGTCAGTCATGAACTTTCCTCATCTTTCCTCTTCCATATTTCACAAACGTTGTGGAACTTCACTTGTTCTCTTTCCCTGTGCTTTTGTCTCAGAAAGTGAAATGCTCTATTGCCTTTCAAGACTAACTTAGCTCTCTACTAAATGCATAAAATAGTATTACCAATGAACACAATTATATTGAAACACAATTATAGGAAAAAAATGTAATAAATAAAAGGACTCCTGGTTAGAAACCTTTGTTTTAGAGCTGATTTTAGTCTCTCCCCCACCTTCCCACCCAGACACACTCTCCTTTTTCTAATAGCCCCTTTCCATTGTCTGTAAACATGCTCAGGTTTTTCTCATTTAAAGAAGAAGAAAAGAAAAGATCCTTTGACTTACCCTACTGTCCCCTTAGGCTATTATTTTATAGCTTTCCTCCCCACAAGGATAGGAAAAAGTAATCAACAGTCAATGCCTCTACTTCCTTAATGACTCATCTCTTAACAGTTGTTGGTCTGGATACTGAAGTCACAGTCCTAGAAAAAACTATTCTCTCAAAGTTACCTTTGTTATGTGACAGTCATGATGTATACCTCAAAGGAAGGCAAGAACAGATGTCTCTAGCATCAACTCCCCCCAACTTCTCCAAGGGAGATTTTTATTTCTGCCACGAAGGGGAAACAGGAGGTTGGGGGCACAGGTTGGCCACTGTGCTCTCCTCAGAGAGGGAGTATCAGACTAGCTATATGTGTCTGCTTCTTTAATTATTAGTCTGGGGTGGGGGTGGTAATTTTTAGATTAAAGCTAATCTCCCAATCAGTATTTCTAAACAGGGAAGGAGGACCCCAAGTTTAATATCCAAGGATTGACTCCACCCCAACATAAATACCAGTTCCACAGTAAATAACAAAGAGATCCATGTATTGAAGTCAGTAGCAGAAATCAGAGAAAGTACACCTAGAATAATATATACCAGACAATATAGAATGAAGGAACTCTCCCACTGGCAGCAAGACATATCATCAATCAAAATCCCCCAAAGTCTCTAAGTTGAGTGTAAGGACATGAGACTCCCAGCTATTCCCAGGTTGGAATCTTCCCGGTGTCTTTCTTTTTCTTTAGTGACTTGAAGAGAAGTTGGCATTGTAGTCTTCTTTCTGGAAGTTGGAAGCCAGAAGATCATGGATCTCTTTTCTCTTTCCTCTTTCACGCTTGCCAGTTCTGCCCCACCCCTGACACAGGTGAAGGTCATTCATCTCCACCAATGAGACAAGAGTCACACATCAATGAGCTTTGGGGCTCAGGTTCCATCTTTTAATTGCTAGCTTTACAACCTTTTCTCAGTTTTCATGTTTGATCTTTATGCAGTTTTTTTTCAAACCAATAAGCACTCCTTTCTTCTAATTCCTTATGTTCTCTCAATTTCTGTGATACTGAGCTCTCTCAGTCCCCCTCCTATCTTTCTGATTCCTTCTGCTGGACTCCTCTTGTTTCTCTCAAAGCTGTATATCCAGTTCTAATCTTGTTACAGAAGCCAGTGCAGAAGCCCAGTGAATAGAGCTGGGGCTGGAGTGAGGAAAACTTGACTTCTCCTCGCCTCAGACACTTCCTGTATCTGTGGCCCAGGGCAAGTCATGTATCCAGTGTGGGTCTTGACAGTCACCTAAGGGGATTGTAATTGCACCTACCTCCCAAGATTGTTGGGTGGATCAAATGAGATATTAATATCTGTAAAGTGCTTATCTTAGATCTCTTAGTAAGTACTTAATAAATGTTTATTCACTCCCCCTTCCCCTAATCTCTCTCCTAGTCTATAAATGTTAACTTGATAAACAAACTCACACTTTCTTCTGAACTGTTTAATCTGACTTTTCCCTTAAATAATTCTTCAAGGAGTATTCAGAAACCAGAAGAAGTTTCTTTTGCCCCTTTCTTCTTAAGCTGCTAATGATAGCTTGAGGAAAAAACAGTGTCCAGGTGGCCAAGAAGGTAGCTCGTGGACCTTGTTCATGAAACTCAAGTGTCTTTTTGGAAGAAGATTTTTTAATTCTCTAAGCAGCATGGTTGTAGATTCTGTCCTTCTAGCTAGAGAAGGGAGAATTCCTTAGGCAGCCTGAGGATGGTTGGGTTTAACTCCAATTTCAAGAATTCTCATAATCAGGAACCCAGCACAAGGGGATTGTTATGTGAAGTTTGGATTTAGGCAAAGGGTGGCATTTGAAGACCTAGAGTGCCACATCCCTGGAGGGAAAAGGGTAGAGCATGATTTTTGGAGTAAGAATAGAATTTTACCTGTAGTTCCTGAACAGTGCAGCACTTGAAAGGCAAAGCTAATGAGTTTATGTTGCAGGTATGATAGGAACTAGATTTTGCTTGTTGAACAACTTCCAAAAAGTGTGTTTGTCTTTGCATTGAATCTGGTTGACAGGATGAGAGATCTTGGAAGGATGGTGTAGGACCTTGTTTTGTGGGAAGGCTAAGTCTCCTTCAGAATTGCATAAAGTTACCCCAGTGGCAGCATTAAGTTCACCTCTCTTCCATGAGGAGCTGATAGCCTATTTGAATGCATTATGTTTTTGATTTTTTGAAGGGGATTTATGTATCTATTTGTGGAACACAGTGAGACCTTTGAATCTTTGGCATTTTCAATGGGATGAAATGAAGACTGTCTCCTCCCCAATATACTATTTTGAATGCATGTACAGGAGCTAGAGACCCTTTTTAACCTACATTCAGGGAAACTAAATACAAGTTATACTGCGAGCATATTGGATTTTCTTGGAGTTACTCCAGGTGGGAGCAACAAGTCAAAAAGCCATCGTGAGTCTTTGAGGGATAATCTATGTGGACTGGGTCCTGTCCGTGTGATTCCAGAGATTTTTGAGGAGAGAATAGGAGTTATACTAATTACCTGGGGTAGAGGGGACAGATGTTCTGTGAGGAAATACTTTTATGTAAAAAGTGGCACTTGTCCTAAATCTTGAAGGAAATTAGAGATTCTAAGAGTCAGAGGTGAGATGTTACATTTTGGGGCATGCAAGACAGCCTGTGCTAAGACATGGAGGAAGGAGGAAACAGTAGGTGAGCCAATTTGGATAGAAAGTAAGGGCATGAGAACAACTGTGAAATCTGTCTATAACTGTATGTTGGATCCAGACTGTGAAGGGCTTTAAATGCTGTACAGAAGAATTTATATTTTACCCTAAAGGCAACAGACAGCTTTTTAAGTGTCCTAAGCAGATAGTGTCAGTCAGAACTGTGCTTGAGGACTATTGATTTGACTTCTGCTGTGTGGAAGATGAAACAGAGAGGGGCCAGGTTGGAAGCAAGGACACCAATTGGGCAGCTGTTACAGTAAGTCAGGTGAGAACTGATGAGGCCCTACACTAGGGAGTGTGCAATCTAAGTAGATATCAAGACATGAAGGGGAGAGCCTAGTACACCACATTGCATGAATAAATGTCCAAGAGCAGTGTAACTTAAAATCTGTCACCCTGGACAAGTCACTTAACCCTTTGAGTCTGTTTCTGTAATTTAGGATGTAATTCAATAGTGACAGTAGTACTTGTACTGTACTTGTTGTGAGAATCAGATAAGATTAACATATGCAAAACATTAGGTAACCTACTGTGCTGCATAAATGTTAGCTATCATTGTTATCAAACAGATTGAAAAGAAAGCCCATCAGATTTACCTGATTCTGATTCTCCCTCTCCTCCCTTTCCTCTTCCCTTTGTCTTTTCCTCAGACTGATTGTGAAATCTTTCTATCCGTCAATAATTTGGGAAGAGGAAGCAAATAAGGGAAAGAACTCTGGACAGGGAATAAAACTATGTGTGTCTGTCTCAGCTACATGCTGCATAACCATGAGCATTCTGGACCTATTTTCTTCCAAGTTTAAATGCAGGGATTGGATATGATGACCTATAAGCTCCCATTCAGCACTGATATTTTATGGGTAAAGTAAAAAGAGGGAAAGAATAACCATTTTGGCTTATATTCCTCATAAGAATGTCTATTCTCATATTGGAATATACCTCATCAGAATATCTGTTTCTAATCTGAATGTATTTTCTGAACCTTCTTCCCAGTTTTGAGATTTTAGTCTACAATAACTCAGTTTAGCTTTCATGATTTTCACTCTGTGCTAAATTAGATAGCTTACTGTGTGGTATGACTTATTAGTCAAAAACTAAGGATGTGTCTCTGTGGGATATTCCTATTAATATCATAACAGATTTCATTGTTCTGGTTTTTTCTATAAGTCTTAGTATTTTCATGAGGGTATGATTTTTCAGAAAATGTATATGGTTTTCTAAAAACTTTATTCCCCTCCCTTCCAAAAAAATTACTTTTGTCTGTTTTATCTGCTAAGATACCTATTTTGCCATTGACTGCTTTAAAAAGTTACTCCATCCATTTCTATAGAAAATATTAATACAATAATAGATTATTTGGAAAGCACCCATTCTTATCTTACTGCGTATACTGACATTTAATGATTTTGACTTCCCCACGGGAACAAGACCATGCGTCCAATTTGATATTTAAGTGAAGCTATCTTGACCCCAAGGATTCTTTGGACTCCCTCCATGGGTAGGCCATGAGATTACTCAGTGAGAGGCCATAATGAGCCCACTACATACACCGCATGGTTTCAATTACAGCTTTCTATGACTAGACAGCGTGGTGCCAGAAGGGAACCATTGAAATAATTCAAATGGTTCTTGTCTTCATGGTTCAGATACCTGAGTTTGTTTTCTGGTCTTTATTTCATTATTGTAATTATCAACCATTATATTAGTAATGTTGATTTTAATTTTTGTCCAATGCCAAGTCTCTGAAGCTAGAAATGATTTATTTGGATTAGCAGAGGTTTTAGAGAATTTCCTAGGTCAGTGTTGCAGCAGCATAGATAGGCTGCAACCTGTATCGGTGGAGGGAATGCACACATGGGTGATCTTGTCATTCTTTATGGTAGCAATTTTGGCTCAAGTTCCCAGAACTTGAGTTTTAGGACTCAAGTTCGCTTCTCATGAGTGTCTTAGAAATCATGCATATGATGGCTGATGTTTTCTCTAAGAGGGATAGGGATAGAAGTTGGGCTTGTGATGTCACTGGCTAGAAAATCTCAGATGAGAGATTCCCTCTGCTAATGAAGGTAGGTCCCTTATATGCAATTTAATTTCCTTAGAGATTTCCCGGGGAACTGAGAAGTTAAATGATTCACTGAGGGTTATCAGTGTATCAGACTCAGGTTGTCCGGGCTCCAAAACTTACTTTCTATGGATTGTCCTTTCTTGCCTCTTTATTGCAATACAACCATCTACTCAAGACATGACATGGAAGCTTCGTCCATAGATTTTTTTTCATGAAATCAAAAAAGAGATCATTACAACTGTACATTTATCTGAAGAAAGACCATCATGGCTTGTGTTTAAAATACACAAAAATAGGCAGCGATAGAAAGCAGTTACTTTTCTTGTTAAGCGGGAAAAATATACTGTTTTCTACAAAATCTGGATAGTTGCCTGTTTTAAAAGAACCATAACATTTTAGAGCTAAAGGAAACTTTAGGGGCCATCTAACAACCCTTTCAATTTCCAAATGCCAAAAAAAATTAAGTGATTTTTCCCCCCAAGTTTAGTTACTTAGCCATTATTAGAACTCAGGTCTTCCAACTGCCTAGTATTACTTCTATCGTAACTCATTGTGGAAAAAAACGCAGTGTACAGAAATTATATCAAAATCTCTGATAATTCAGAGATTATCTAATCCAGTTTACCCCCATGCAGAAGTCTCATTCATCTAGCCTCTTCTTGAATTCTTCTCACAGTGGGAAAATCACTACTTTCTAAGGCACTTGATGTTCAATCATGGTTGTCTTCATGACTCCATTTGAGATTTTCTTGGCAAAGTTATTGGTTTGCCATTTCCTTCTCCAGCTCATTTTACAAATGAGGAAACTGAGGCAAACAGTGTATTGACCACGGTCACACAGCTAGTAAGTGTCTAAGGCCAGATTTGAACTCACAGAGGTAAGTCTCCTGATTCCAGGCCCAGCACTCTATGTACTATGCCACCAACTACCCTGGGACCCCTTGCTATTTCCCAGATTTAGGGTTTAGATCAGCATTTTTTCAAATAAATACCTCTGACCCTCCACTTGAAAGTGCCCTTCTACCAGACTGGATCCAATAATACATAAATTTAAAATAATAGCCATTGAATCCAAAGAGAATAGGCAGGTCAATAACAAGGAAAAATCCCTTGGGGCAAAAGGATAATAGCTCCCACTGATAACCATACTGCAGTGATAGACGGCATTGTCTCCAAACATCTCATGTTCCTAGAGTTGCCCTGTTTGTTGTCTAGTCTACTGTTACTCACTTTTGTTGTGTCTTCCTTTGAAGCTATTTCTTGCTGTTCGTCCGCAGAGCTGCAGCTATTATCTACTGTTGGACTTCTCTATTAAGCTGCTGCTCCTAGCTATTGTTGGGATTCCCCGTGAAGCTGCTTCTGTCTTCTGATAGTGTCTTCAGTAGATGAGGCTTCACCCTCTATGGAGTTTTATTGTTCTTTTGTGAGAATGCCTTGTCTAAACATGCTTTGGCCAAAAGCACATTTTCAGCCCTTTGGTTAGTCAAGCCCACAGCCGTGCTAGGTCAGCATAGCAAAGAAGTCCTTCAAGTCCAAGTCTTTCTTTTTGACAGACTCATTCCCTTCATGGCAGCTAACATCAGGATCCTATAAATTACCCTTGGGCTTCATTTAGTAACACTGAAGGGTAGGGTGAAGCTGGTATGTTTCCCCTGCATTCTTCAAACTAGACCCAGGAAGCCATCCTCCTTAATCTACTTTAAATGACATTTTAAAAGCTTTATAAGAATAATCCATTCTTGTATCAGGAGTCAGATTGTGAATTAATTTGCATCTCCCTCTAATTGAACAAAGAAGTGGCAAGGGAGGTAGGCACTTTAGGATTAAAAAAAAAAAACTGAAGAAGAAGAAAACACAGGAAAAGGAAGTGGCTTTCCTTTTATCCTCTATAGGAAACATAGCCTTCTGAATCTTTTTGAAACAGGCCATGGCACTAGGCAAGAGAAATGGAGTTGGTTAATGACTCTGCTATTAAGTAGCGTGGTAATACTTGGGAAAAATCACTTCATCTTTAGTCTTTTGTCCAATCTCTAAGCATTGAAATGCATTAGTAACTTTAGATATAATTCTGAGAGCCTCAGGTTCCTTCCCTGGAAAATAAAGTGACTGGACTAGATGAGCCCTGAAGTTCTTGTCTGCTCTGACATTCATTATTCCTCTAGTTCACAGAATGCAGTGTCAGAGGAATAATTATATACTTGGAATATATGTACTGAGAGTGGTTGTCATTGCCCAGTACAGGGTCAGAGAACTTCGACTTTGGGGTTGAGAAGACTAGAGTGCACCATGATAGATGCTCAGGAAACAGAGCAATTTTTAGGATGTGTGAACTCTAATGAGACACAACATCGAGGCCCCGACTGGCCACCAAACTGACTGTCCCATGCTCTTCTCCTAATGAGATTTCAAAAGGAGGAGTGTTTTTCATTTGAATTTCGTTTGAATCTCTATTTTCTAGAAAATTCTTCATATGCTCTCAGAATTGGAAGAAACTTGTCCAGTCTAACCCATACTTGACCATGAATTCCCTCTGAATTTCCAACAAGTGATCATCTGGTTTTTGCTTTAAGCCCTCTTTAATAGCAACAGTAAAAACAGATTTAATAATTATCACATTTATATAGCACATTTAAGTGTACCAGTATTTTCTCTTTTGGATTCTCCCAGTCATCATAGGAGATATGTATTGTTATCTCCAGTCTATACAAGAGGAAACTGAGGCAGACACAGGTTAAGTGACATGGGCAAGGTTACATAGCTTAGTGCTTGAAGTCATATTTGAACTCCAGTCTTCTTGACTCCAGGTCCAGGGCTCTATTTAGTGCATCCCCTAGTAGTCTACATTAAGAACAACAATGCGTATTTTTATGTCATTTCTATTTCATTATTTACACTTTCCCCATAACTATCCTATGAGATAAGCAGTGTCCTCTCGTTATCTCCATTTTATCCAAAAGGAAATTCAGACAAAATGCTTGGAATACTAACAAGACAAAATTTGGCCTCTGGATTATATTTAAAGCTTTCCCCCATGAGAACATATTGTCTTCTCATATCTATCAAGGCAGTTAATGACACAGTTAGATAGTTGAAACCATTAGGTAGTTTTTCCTTCCATCAGTCTTGTGGCTGCCTGTTTCTACTGATTATTCTTAATTTTGCCCTCTGAGACAAAGCAGAACAAGTCTCATCTCTCTTACATGTGACCCTTCTTTAAATAATAGAAGGTGACCACCATTTCCCCTATTCATTCTTCTCTAAACATCCCCATTTCCTACAGCCATTTCTCATACAAAAACCCCCACGTCTTGGTCACCCTCTCCTGGACACTCTTCAGCTGGCCATCCTTTTATTTAGGTAAAACTAAAACCCAGGTTGATTGATATAATATTCCAAAGGTTAAATCAACCTCATAAGAAATAGAAAAATATTTTAACTTGGCCTGCCTCACTCTATTTCTTTCCTTGTCTGTAATAGTTTTAATCTTCATGATGGGTCATCTCTTCATTGCTTAGGGACATCATTAATCAATAAAAAATATGTGTTTCAAGAACATATGTCCACTGGATTGTAGTTTATCAAAGTCACTTTGAATCATTCCAATTGAATTTTCACTTCTTGTAAATCATCAGTGTCTGTAATCTCATTAAGGGGCAAGGGATCACTAGGAATACTGTATTAAAGGAGACGACAGAAGACCAGTAGTAGTGCCCTTCAGTCATCCCTATGTCATTCAAGAATAATATGCATTCTTGGAAAGCGGTGTTGAGGAAACAGGATTTTTTTCCCTATCTCCTCCATAACATTCTGAAAGGAAACAACTCTTACTTAATCACAACAATCTCAACCCTACTTAATCACAAACCTAGATGACAGTCACAAAGAGCTGAAGATGTCATTTTGTGCCTAGTCCTCAGTGCTAAAGAACTGCTGTATGTGTAATGGGTCTTAAGGAGATTTTACAGATGACTTCCTTTACTACTAATCGCTGAAACACATTAGTAACTTTAGATATAGTTCTCAGTTCTTCCTTAGCTTCTGCCTCCCTCTCTGCCTATGCATACATTCTTAAAATGACTATCCTTAATTAATTGAGTAAGAATATGTTTATTGAATCAAATTGGAAAAGGGAAGATATAGAGCTCAGTTGTTTATTTGTTTTCAGATACTACTGGGAAAAGTAGGCTTTATCATTATCTCCCAATTTCTTTTGGTGCCTTCATGCTCCTTTCTATAAGGATTCCCATATTTTCTTCTGTCCTCCATGCCATAATTCCATATGTCATACCACAAGTGTTAAATGGATATTTTCAAGAAACAAAAGACATTCTATTTCTCTAGTCAATTTCTTTTCCTCCTAATAATCACTAAAACAAAGAAATTACTGAAAAGTCAAAACTCAAATTGTATCATTCATCAATGGGGTTTTGTTCCAAGCTTTGAAATGAAAATGTGAGGTTTGTGTTTTTTTCCCCTTTGAACAGGTATTTCTTAAAAGTAAAAAAATTTCACATTATTAAAATGGTTCTATTTTCCAGAAAATCATAGCATTTTGTAGTGCTCTGTTTTGAAAAGGCTATTGGCATGATTCACTCCCCTGTTGTTTATATATTTACTTTTTTAATGGATCTCATGGGAACATTAAAATGAAACATTTCAATATGCATCTATTTTTTTTTTCAAAAATGATGGCCCTGCCAGATTTGAGATGCACATAATTCACTGTTGCTTTTAATTTATCAGTACATTAATTTTAGTTGGTAAAGAAGTTAACTGAATCTCCTGTCCCAGTTATCTTTGATAATTCAAGTTCATTTGCCTCCTGCTTTTAAAGACATCTTTAAAAGCATTTATATCTCCCCAAACCTCCTTGGGCTTATATTGCTTTTAAGTTGTCATTGACTCTAGGGATCATTCAGTGGTGATTATAGTTTTCCAGCTTGTTTGTATGCAACAGCTCTGACCTCTCTTTGAAAGACACCCAGCAGCTGTTAGTAGTACCTCGACCTCTAATATACGTTTATTACAAATCAATTTCACAGATTCTCCATAAAAGAATCTAGAGTGTCTCTTCCTGCACGATGATGAGAGGGCACCAATTTATTGTCCTTATAGGGTCATAAAGGACAACTGGATCATGAATTTTGTATGATCTTATCCTAATTTTTCTTCATGGGCTATGCTTAAGGTTGGCCACCCTGCTCTAAATTACAGACACAACATCACAGAGAGATGCCACATTGATCTGGGAACTGAAATGGGCCAAAGGTTGTAAATCTTTTGTTGATGAGACCTCAATGTTCAGAGTCCGGTATATAGATGGGGCTATGTCCTTGAATGGGAAGATGACTCATTTCTGTCCTGGCCGCCTACACAAACAACTCTTAGTGCTGTTTTGAATATCTTAGGGGGAGTGCAGGAGGCAGAATGGGTTTTGGACGAGTCATTTTAATACCCCAAATATTGCTAACAGTGGTTTTCTACTTTGTGATTCATTATCTCTCTAAACTAATCCAACATAGTATTATATACTATGGAAATATTGTTGTTCTGTAAGAAAGATAGTATGGCTTTTTATTCCAGAGTTTATGTTATATAGTTTAGTTAAACAGCATTTACAGGCAAAATATATTCATCTATATGAAGGCATCTCAATTTCAAGGACCCATTTCCATCTTAGTGTGTTGTATTCTATACAAGATGAATGCAGAGCTTTTGATTTATTAGCTATATAAATGAACTTATCCATTTCTAATCTTGCCTTAATATTAAAATGCATCAAATTGTAGATTTCATCCATCTAATTTTCATTTCTCATAATTTTTTGTGGTAAGCTGATTTTAGTTCATACCATCTGTTCTTCAGAGTTAGGCAGCCAGTATTAATGTATACTATCTTGAATATCTGACTATTCAAATTCATACATCATGTTAGACCTCCAACATGGATTTGGGTTGTGTTGTGAGTGTCTTTCTGGTGAAAGTATGCAAATGACTCTACCTGAACTCAGAAAAAAGAATCAATCTGTTTTGTTTTTATTTTTTTCTGGTAGAATTAATGATATTTAAATCCTGTGGGGGGTTTTTTTTCTCCTAGGCCTTTCATTTTCCTTAAGCAAAAAATAAAAGTACTCTGGGTGGCTTATTTTCTCTAAGTCATAGAGCCTTCTTTGGAAATCTACTCTCTTCCCCTCCTCTTTCTTCTCTTAATGAATCTAGTCTAAAGTTATCAGTGATTAGAAGGCCTCATTTATGTTAGCAAACACTTAGTAATATTGTCACGATTCAAATCTCTCTCATAAGCAAAAGTTAATGCAATATGATTAGCTCCTTTTTGAAAGAACCCAATCCAAGAGCTTTTAAGAAAAATGTATTTGCTCTCTTTGAAAGGAGGAGAAGTTGTTTGTGTTTTGCTTTTCACCAGTCAAATAAACATTTACCTTTAAGACTATTTCCACAGATTGTCAGCTGCTAAGTCTCCCCTCTCAATCATCTTAACTTGAGGTAAGTTAGTTCCCCAAAATATCTGAGTACTTAGGATGTCAAACATATTCAAAATGACATCTTGGGGGAAAAATGCATGAAAAATTAAAGTCTCTCTCAATATCATCATTTTAGTTGTTGGCTTAGATTTGAGGAAACAACTTTGGTATACAAATTACTGAGGCCAGGATAAAGGTTTTCCAATCCTACCCACTTACCTTTACTATTTCTAATAATTTTCTGTCTCAAAATTCATCAAATTCATGTCCCACATCTTATTACCTTTATTTTTTCATCCTCAATGAATTTTCTTAATTTTAAAAAATACAGTTTGTAAAGCCTTAGTAGCATGCCATCCAAGAATAGGGTGATGCCACAAGACTAGAGAGATGCCACATTGATCTGGGTACTGAAATGGACCAAAGGTTGTAAGTCTTTTGTTGGTGAGACCTCAATGTTCGGAGTCCAATAAGATCCTTCGTTCTTAAAGAAGACCATGGCATCAGAAGGGAGATGTCTTAACATGAAAGTGAATTGGACTTAAGTAAACTGGAATTGTACAAAGTCATCAGTCTCTCTCCCTCAGGGTCATCAGAGTCTAGTGGGAAGATGTAAGTCAGAACAGCTGGCCCCAGATGCAGTGGGAGACCTTGGTCTTTTTTAAGGTAAGGTCTTTCCTAGGTCTCAGTTTGTCTGAGGCAACACCCATTCAGTGATAAGTAAAAACTGAGGCAGAAGAAGGCTTAGATTATCTTCACAAAAGAATCAGTCAGGGAGGGGGAGAGTTTCTGACCAGAACAGAAACAGTAGAACTGATAATGCTTAGTGTGTAGAAGAAAAACTTTAAGGAAAACATGATAACATTCTTCTCTGGGGTCTAGACTTAATAGACTTGGTTCTAAAAGGAAATACTAAGATTAAAAACAAAAAAAAAAGAGAAAAGCAGGGCAGGAAAAAATCTTTCCCAAATTGAAATCTAGCCAGAAATGAAATCTGTTGCCTCAAGGAAGTTTAATAGGTTCCCCTATTAAAGGAATTCAAGAAAAATTTGACTACTTTTTAAGGATGTTATAATTATTGGTTAGGTACATGACTGATTATATGGCTGCTAAAACCCTTAAGTCTGAGATTCTGTGAGTCTGTAAAACAACCTACCCCTTAGTTACATTTCTTTGAGAAATTTCAAATTAGTTAGATCAATTGATTAATTTAAAAGTGTTCATTGCTAAATAGAAGGCAGAAGGAAAATAAGTTATGTACTAATGAGAATTTCTGATTATATATTGCCACAATTTTCAAAAAATTTAAGTGCTAAAAATAGAATGGGGCTATAATAATGAACCACAGCTTTTCAAAACTGATCCTTCAGACTCAAACAGTTTTAATCCTTAATCCCACAATACACAAATAGATATATGCCCTTATATAATGTATGTATTCCTTCCATCAGGGCAGATCACAAACCAGTCACACTTTCTCTTCTCGTATGATTTCTTATTTGTATTCTCTCATATATCTTCAGTGTACAAAGGATTCATGCTATGTACTCGAGGCCTTCTTCTAAATCTTCTTCTATTTTGTGAGTGCCCATACAGCTCTCTAGTTCTTACAATAGAAATGAAGGAAGCAGTTATTGAGAGCTTACTATATGCTAAGCACTAAAGACACACACACACACACACACACACACACACACACACACACACACAAGACAATACCTATACTCTACGAGTTCATGTTTTAATAGGGAGGACAGCACATATGGAAGGTTTCCACCTTAAGTCAGAAGGGAAGGCCCTATGGTACTTAGATGGAGGAGGAAAACACATAGTCTCGTCTCTTCTTCTGCATCATTTCCATAGATAAAATCATATCCATTGCTAATGTTGAACCATGGACAATGTCAAGGACATTGGTTATAAGAACTTGATTTTCTGGGTCTTCAATTGATTGGTTAAAACACCTACTGGGGTAGATGTCATGTTGCCTTTCCAAAAGGGGTTTGTGATGGCAATCAAATTAGGATCTTTAACTGTTTTTGTTTTACTAAAAGTGCTTCTGATTGAATAACATGATTAAAGAAGATCTTTCCTACCCATTGCTGGGGTCTGCCCATTGTGGGAAGCTTGATTAGGGGAGTTGTGTCATAGGAAGGTCCTAGGTACCTTTTGTTTCTTCTATTGAGACACTGAGTCAGAAGGTTATACCCTCTGGCTCTAAATACTCTGAGGGTGAGGTTTAATTTGGGGATTAGTTTTTATAAGAAGGTTTGCGTGCCAGAGGAGGATTCTCGAAGCCACTTTAAGGATCCCCCTGACCCCCTGGCTTTGAAAACCCAAATGTTGATGTTTCCTTCTCTGGTAACTATAGTCAGACAGTTGGGGTCCAATTGTCTGTTGAATTCAGGCAGAGGAAGTCATGTATGTTGATCTTTTGATTTCTCTGTATTTTCTTTGGAATTCAGGGTTCTGACTCTCCTGAACTAGGTGAATTATATATGTGCTTGGTTAAAGGAATGACACATGTGCTTGATTAAAGTGATTGTTAACCCCTTGAAAGTTGCTTTCCTTTTATGAATGCAGATCTGAGAACCTGTGATAGCAAGCTCCCCTGTGTATATTGGGGAGCTTACTGTTACAGGGTTACTTCCCAGAATGATAGCTTACACATACCAGGCTGGGAAATTGCTATTCCTTTAGCTCTGATTTTGAGAATCTTGAGGTGTATCCTTCAGGGGAGGATGACAGTCAAGATGGTGATGCTAGTTTAATTTTCCTGTCATATGTTTCTTCCTGTCTCTTCCTTAGGATACCCTATTGTTTAAGCTAGACTTGCCTGCCTAACCTCTGAATGATTGTTGTTTAGCAGTTGTAGAGATGATATAACTCACCTTCTTCATTTTCTGATCATAATCTTTCATTATCTCCCTTATGCTACTTCTTACACACCCATGCCTACCTCCATGTCTGTCCTGTGTCTCTCTGTTGACTGCTGAGTTACTCTAATCTCTGATTCCTTAGAAATGCTGATATTCTGAGATTTGCAGTCTTACAACACAATGGGAAGAATCTTCATGCTTTCAAAAATGTGTTTGTTCGCTAGTAATCAGTTTGGGGTTAAAAACACTGCATAGTTTCTCAAATACAATGCAACATGCTTTCTTTTAGTCATTTTGGGCTTATCTCAATTTACCCTACCATCTATCTATCTCCTGAACATTTACCTTAGACAAATTTCAACTACAGCGGGCAAAGTTCAATTTAGGTTGTAACTTCACTTAAAGGTTGAAACCTGGGTCAGAAAAGAGAAAGTTAGAAATGAGCGTATTAAAGGGAAGGGAAAGAATTGAAAAGTGTTGGGGGATAAGTTTAGGTGTAGTTTGGCTGGAGACAGGTCCCAGAATTGACTACAGCAAGAAGTCAGAATTGAGTAGAATGCAACCTGACTTCCCACCTTCATTATTTAATCACATACCAGCTGGGGTTGGCCCATGGCCCCCACCCCTAGTGTGGAGACCAAGGGTCGAAACAATGGACATTTTTCATCCATTTAGTCTTTCCAGTGTAGATTGTTAATCTGATTTCTTTTGAATAATCATGAATCTCATTGAGGAATACCTGCAGAATGCCTGGCACATAGTAAGCACTTAATAAATGTGTGTTGACACTGACACGAATGTTCTGGGCAATGATGCAATTAGCACAATATTATGTACAAACAGGAGCATCTGTGTTTGTTTTGATGTATACGTGTCTTGACTGCTGGATTATTCATTATTGGCAGATCCCACGATGCTCATGAAAAATCTTTTGACTCGTTAGGGCAAAATACAATATTTGAGACTCGCTTCCAGTAAAGAGTCATTCATGCATGAATTAAGAGCTTACATGATTCCCTGATGAGTGAAACCACAAAAAATAACTTTGCTGATTAATATCAAGTGATTTAATTAAATAAATAAAAGTCCTCATTCTACCCCAAAGTATCTGCCATTGTCATTGAATGTGTCCATTTCATAGTCCAAATGAAAGGATTCCCTTTAAGAGGTTCAGATTTCTCCAGATGCTCCTATTTATGGAATATATTATACAACATCAAGCTCTAAAAATATCTTCCAAAAAGCAGTATGGAATATGGTCCATATATTTCAATGGTAAATGAGTAACTGAGCCTAAAAACATCATACAAGTATTTTCACAACAGTCTTCAAATTTCTTGTAAAGTAAGTGTGTATCAATATGATAAACTTATATTTTCCACGGAGATGGAGATAGGGACAACAGAAACCAAGATGGAAAATGTTAGATATGTATTTATGTTCATATATATATATATATATATATATATATATAGATAGATAGATAGATAGATAGATAGATAATTACCTCAAATGAAAAAAATTCCATTCTCTACCAAGATAGGTAATTATACTTTTTAACAAATTCTGTAACTATTTGCTTCTTTTTCTTTTTTTATCAAGTCTAAATCTGCCTTTCAGAGATAGACAAGCAGACAGACATGGAAAGTTAGAAAGCAGATAGATAGATAGATAAACCTTTAACGACTAAAAACCCAATACTTTGGGAAAATAGGGCAAAATTACAATCATCTTATGAACAAACTGACAAGGAATATTCAAGAAAGGGAGCATGTATATTAGTAAGTGAATTTTTTTGTTTCAAATCTTCATCGTATATCAAAGGTTGCATTCTTTTAGCTCTAACTTACACTGCAAATAGTGCACATTTTTAGAGTTAGAATTAAACATATGTTTCATTTAAAGAAATTGTGAGAGACTTTTAAACTTTTATTTACACTGAAGATACTGAGTGTTGTTTATAAAATGTGAAAGGCATAAGTTCATCTCTTCCTAACTCTTCATAGCTAAGAACATAGAGACAATGACCCCTTCTGACATGTCACTGATATTTTTAGCACTAATGGCAAAGCAGTTTTGTATTCATTCTGTTAAATACAACACATTCTCAGCTCATCAGGCTGGAGAGGTTCAGGAGTATAACGAAAAATAAATGTCACAGCAAGACATTAGTAATGACAGTGTCAGTTTCACTAAACCACCTTGAAAAAGTGCTAAAAATCCCCTTAACACCAACAGGGTAAAATTTTTACTTCATTCAACTATTGTATGGACTATTAGGGATGATTTTTTTTTAGAACTGCTTTTAAAAAAAATTTTTTTTTCAGATTTATCAGCCTTAAATGACTGCAATAAACTGCAGATGCTCAACTATTCCCAACTCTCTTGAGCAGATTAAATTGTAAAGCATTCCTTGGTTTCAGGAACATTGGAAATCGGTAAATTAATACAATTTATAGGTTGGAAGAGGACAATTTTGGCTGAATGGGATTCTCTGTATCAGTAACAATGCAAAGTCAAAAACCCTGCACCATTGTCCTCATTTCCTTTCTTTTTACTAATACTTTTAAGTTTATAAATTTAACTGTGAAAAAGCTTTGCCTCTCCCTCAAAACAACCCCAGAATCTTATTTTTTATAAGAGGAAAAGTTATAGGGGTGTGTATTTTGATAGAGATAGGCTAATTTACTGATATTTAAAGGGTTCTATCAGAGACAGTCACATGCATATGTTTCATAGATTTATAATGGAAATATTAATATAAGCTGCCTTCTCTGGTACAGTATTACAATAATAATAAACACAATACTCTGTTTTGCGTTGTTCTCTTATCTTCACAACAACATACAAGGGAGGCACTACTATTATTAATTTCATTTTACAAATGAAATAAAGTAGGCAGAGTTTCAGTGACTTGCCTGGGATCACACAGCCAGTAAGTGTTAGAAGCTAAATTTGAACTCACATCTTCCTGACTCCAGATCCAATTTTCTGTCTACTTCACCAACCAACTTTCTCTGTGTCCTTCAAGTTCATGCAATGCCTTAAAATTTGAAGATGTTTTTTATATTCGAGTTATTAGCCACATTTTCAGGGACTCCAAGAAGCATAGCTAATATTCATTTTTATCTACTATTTTTTTTAAGTAGCAATGTTCTAGTATTGTCAGATATACTCGAAGGGATTCGTTAATAGATGTCACATTAGGAAAAACTGCAACATAGCCTGACTTCCTTTATACCTCCCACAGTATCAAGCACAGTGATTTGTACATAGTAGGTATTCAATAGATATTTTTTAAATGAATTTTAACTATTTTCTGAACAGTGATAACCCAAAGGGTAGTTTTTCTTTATTGACTACATGAAGGTTATGCACCAAGGAATGGTTAGCCTATAATAGCTAGAACTTTTATGAAAGAGATTGCATTAACACATGGTACAAACACATTTTTTAAAAAATCATGCTTCTAAGAAGAAAAGGCATTTCTTGCCTCCTCCCCTTCTTAACTGTGGTGGGGGGCCATGGTATGGAACACTGCATATAACGTAGAAACAGCTGAGTAAAACAGTAGAGAGCGTAGTCAAGAAGAACTCAGTTTAGATCCAACCTCAGATACTTACTAGCTGTGTGACCCTGGGCAGGTCACTTAACTTTTCAGCCTCAGTTTCCTCAACTGCAAAATGGGGATAATTATTATGGTCAAATGAGATGTCTGTAAAGTACTTAGCATAATGCTTAGCCTGTACTAGGTGCTATAGAAATGCTTATTTCCCCTCCCTTCCCCTCGCCCTATATATTATTAGATTTTTTTTTGCCATATGGGTTAGTTTTGATTAATTACATATGGAACCATGAATCTATATTATCTACAGTATATATACATATGCTGTATACATATATGCATATGTATATATATACATATTCTGTATACATATATGCATACATACACATATACATATGCTGTTTACATACACAGACATTTTTCTTTCTCTTTTCTTGTGCTTGGATAAGCTCCCATTTGCTTATATTTGTTAGGTTCCGAATAACCCCAAATTTTGAATTTCATTTAAATAATGTTAAAGGTGTTGCTCCAAAGTACGGGCTGAGGATATTGGAAAAGTTCAAGTTTAAACAAACTCAGAGTATCAAGATTGTGCAAATTATGCCATGTTTTCTGTTTCACTATTTATAATCTCAGGTTCTTTGAACATTAGAGCTGGCCAGGACGTTAGACATCAACCAATCCAACCCTCTCATTTTACAAATGAGGAAAATGAAGCTGAGAGAGATGAATTGACCTTCCAAAAGTCACATAGATAGCAAGGAGAAGCTCAGAGTTCTGACTCCAAGCCTATTTTCAATAAGTGTGATTTAGATAAGGCTTAATATATTTAACAATACCCTTTCCATCTTTATTATTATTAGAATCACTGACACCCCCAGACCAGAGTTTTCAAATACAAACCATCTTATTATTAAACTAATTAGGAAGTTACTCTGAGCTGTCTCTAAGGATAGGTATGTTCACTGTTAACTGTGCAGTAATCTCCTTGGGAGCAAAGCTGACCGCATAGTAACTCTCAGAGCTCAGGAGGAAGTAAATGACTTGTCAGCACTAAGTGTGTTTAATAATCTTTCAGATCTTTAAATATCTTTAATCTTTGGCCATGCAGCTATTCTTTTAATTAGCCTTTTGAAATGATTTCATTAATTCAACAACAGCATTGAGGGCGTTAGCTGTTCATTGGATGACTCAATATTGAGCTCAATATTTAAAGGGTTAAAGACCCAGATTCATAGAAGAAAAGCTCATTCTAGATCAAAAGCTGCCTAAGGAAAAAGACTAGTTAGAAAGAGTATTAAGCTGCTACTGTTAGAGGAAAAAGCCCCAATCTTGCTCTAGCCAGAGGAGTTTGGACTATGCTTGTGGCAGTAAGTTCGAGTCTTACAGCAGCAGAAATGAGAGCAAAGAAATGGGGAGGCCAGATAGTTCATTCCATTGCTGGGAAATGGGAGCAAGGCTGAAGAGGGAAGACATCTTGCAACATGTCAGTTTCCTGGACGGTGTCAGGTCATACAGCTGACTCAGGGAGAGCATTGTCTTCAGAAGACATGAGGCTTCTCAGGTATAGCCATTTCCTGGAACGTCAGTACGGACTAAGGAATAAAAGATGAAGACATGAGAAAAGTACATGTAATTAAAAAAAGAGAAGTTAATCTAGAAGCAGTGTATATTACTCTCTTTTTCTCATAAAGGGAATTTTGTAGTTGTAAACAAATGAGGCTTAATGTGGTCTATAACCTTCTGTTGCAGAGCTGCACATCTTTGAAAAAATGTGAGATCACCTTACTCCATAAGAGTTGGCATCTGTTGAGATCTAATGATCCATTTGCATAGAAGGCTTTCATGGCACTAAAAAAAAAAAATAAAAAGGAAAATAAAAGCCACGTAATTATTAATGACTACAGCTAGCCTGTAGTAGAGAACATGCTATTTAGTATTTAGTATTGTTACCTTTCCTTTTCTCTAGTGCCAGTGATTGTACGTTTTTAATTGGGCCTATTTTCATTACCAGAAAAAAGGAGAGGAGGCCTAAATGTACTCTCCTCAACAAAGGAAGCCAAAGCATATACAAATTTGTTCTGTAGAATATGAAGTTTCCTATCCTCCCACAACAGGTCTCAAAGTATTAACTTGTAGGAGATTAAAGCCAATAGCTGTTATAGGGAGAGATTGGAGATAGTTTTAGCATTCAGATTCCTTTTATTAGTATTAGCAAGAGACTCATTCCTCTCAAAGTAAATTTTCTGAAAAAGCACATAACTATGCATTTACTGGAAATGTGCTGAACTATTCAAATTTAATTTAGATAATCAGCATGCATGCTATGTACATTTGAGTATAGCTTATGATCCATAACTTTACCCAATAAAGTGTCTCATACTTACTGTGTAACATTGATGGGGCAACTATGGGTTGTTAAAATTTATTTATTTATTTTAAGCAGACGTGGAAATATTCATTCTTACTTTCAGTTGGACAGGCAAGCACATACATAGTTACTTGTCTTAGGTTATTGTCAACTACAAAAATTTTCTGGCATCAGGTATGAGCTAAGAACGTCTGACCCATAAAACAGAATTCAGTTAATAACATATGGATATCTGTGTATTTCTGTTAATGTAATTTTGCAAGGAATCCCATGATAAAATTTATCATAGAATGATAGAAGAATAGTAGTTAAAATGCATAGATATTCATAGGAAACAAAAATCTAAGAAGAGAGGCACAGCCAGTGGCTTTAATAAAGCCAGTTGTCTCATATTGTGTGTGTGTGTGTGTGTATGTATGTATGTGTATGTGTGTACATATACATATACATGCCCAGAGTTTAGGTGACAAAGAAGAGGATCCACATGTTCTTATTTAAGGAGCTATATTCACCTTATATGTATCCTGAGATTTGCTGGGCTGAGCCTACGTAGAACATATCTATGAATACCGTTTTTTGAAAGAATAGGATAGCTTAAAGAGAAGACAGGGTGGCATTGGATTTTAAGGAATCATAAGATGAAATTCATGCACAGGAAGAGTGAAACTTAGTAGAAAACTTTGGGGTAAAGATTATTGTAGGGAGAAACAGAAACAATTTTGTCTTTGAATACCACATAGCCAGAAAGAGGAAATAGGTGAGAATTTCATGAAATTAATTATAAGCCTGTTAGAGAGTCATTATATCATTGTAATAGAGACGTTTAGTAGTTATCCATATACCTGATGAAGTTCTTTCCCTTATAAAAGCATAACAGCTAATAGTTTCTTGACTTGTCTCTAGGACAATTCAATCCTTGAAAAAGTAGAAGAAACAATAAAGGAATATTCTGTACTGGAGAATAATATGAAAGAACTGGTTGCTTTGGGGTGAAAATGGTGGGAATATTTGAGTGAGGAAAGATAGGTAGGATTCCATGGAATAAAATGCTACATCAGTCAACTTAAAAGTGATTGGAAACTCTCAGGATGAAATTCCAAAGACACAAAGGGAATCTATTCCAGACAGAAGGGAATATGGTAGTTGCCAATCGGCAAACATAAGTGCTTACAATATGCCATGTACTGTGCCTACAGAGATGAATGTGGATGCTTAGAAAATTCACCAACCAACCAAGATTTTCCCTATTATTTATAAAGAATGTAAGTTCCTTTGAAGGAAGGGCTGTTTTATTTTAATTTTGTCTTTCTATCACCAGTAGTTAGGTCTTCAGTAAATATTTGTTGGTTAATTTATTGATTTTATTTTTAATAAAACTTTACATAATCTCTATTTCCTGATCTCCCTTATCCACCCCAGAGATTCATCCCCCATAACAAATAAGAAAAAAGAAAATAAACAGCTCAGTAAAACTTATCAATATACTGAAGAAATTTGACATATGCAATATACCATACCCATAATCTCCCACCTCTGCAAAGGAGGAAGCAGGGCAGGAGTGCCTCCTCATCCCTCCTTTTTAGGGAAGGTTTGGTCATTATAATTTCAAATTCTCTATTTCCATCATACTGTTCTTTCCTCTTAACACTTTTATAGTTATGTGTGTATTATCTTTCTAGTTCTTTCTTTTCTTTGTGTCAGTAGAAATGTCTGAAGTGTGGCATGGTCTGCAAAAATAGTCTTAAGAGTGATACATCTCAGATGATTTTGAGACTGACATGAAAGCTAGAGAGGTATTTATTGTTGGTTTATTTTTGTTTTTGTTTTGTTTGGTTGGCTTTTAGTGATATAGGGAGAAGAGAAAGTGTAGAACTTTACCTTGGTGTCAATGGAAAATGATAGTTGACAACAGAGAGAAGTCAGAGCTTTTCATTTTGCTTCTGTTTCTTCTGCTAAGACACATGACCTTTACTCTGGAAATGGCTAAATAAATACGGCTGACAGGGAACAGATACTAAAGAAGATAAGAAGAATTTTAGGTACTTTATGTGAATTCAAATCCCTGGCTAAGATGAGCTACATTCTTAGATACTAGTGATTGTGATTGCTGACAGCCATTATAAATGACATCTTGAAAGACTATAGAAAACAGGTTTGGTACTATGGGACTGGACAATAAATTCTCTACTGATCTTCCAGAAGGGAAGTAAACAGAATCAGGGAACTATTGGCCAGTGAGCTTGACTTGGATTCCTAGGGAAATTCCAGTATGGTTCATTGCAGATATCTTTAGAAATGATTACAAATAAATATCTTAACATTAAGATGTCATACCAGATTAATTTTATTTGCTTTCCTGATAGTATTGCTAAATTAGTTAAGTTGACCAGTGGAATAAGGCCGTTACAGTTGACCTGGAAAAGCATTTGATAAAAGATCTTATGCTATTTTTTAATATGAACAGATTTCCAGGAAATACAGTGTAGTATGGACTCAGCAATTATACAATGAAGTGTTTTTGGAACTAGTTGGTATAGATATTATTAACGATTCAGTGTCCATGTATCAGCAAAGGTCTCTAGTAGAATATTTCAAGGGTCTGACCTTGGTCCAGTCTATTCAATATTTTAATCAGTGATTTGGTTAGTTAATAAGATTTGTTAAGTGCCTTTTATATGCCAAGCACTGTGCTAATACAAATATTATCTCATTTTAACTTCACTGAAGATGAGGAAACTGAGGTAGACAGAGGTAAAATGACTTTCCCAGGATCACCCAGTCAGAAAGGTCAAATTAGAACTCATATCTCTCTGACTGTAGGTCTAGCCCACTTTCCATTGTGCTACCTATCTGTTCCCATAAAGGCATAAATAGCTTGTTCGGCAAATACCCAGGTGACAGAATGCTAGAAAGGCTAGCCGTAGAGCTATATGACAAACTCAAGACCCTAAAATACCTTGACAGGCTAAAGAATTGAGCTGACTCCAATAACATAAGCTTTTATAGGATAAGTTCAGTTCAAAAGATTAACTACAGAAGTATAAGATAGGGGAGTTGGCATCATTAGATGATAGTTTGTTGGGAAAAAAAAACTGGATGAGTTAATGGACTTCAAATTCAATATGAGTCAACATCCTGATGTGGCAGCTGAAGGAGTCAATTCTGAACTGAATTAAGAGAAACCTGACCTCTAGGAATAAAGAGAGGATAGACCCTCTAATACTCTTCCCTGGTTAGAACACATCAATAGTTTTGTGTTCACTTATGGACTCTGGATAAGTTGTAGAGCACCAGAGGAGGGTATCAGGGATCGTAAAGGGCTTGAATCCATGTCATATAAAGAAACTGTCATATAAAGAAATCTATGTCATGTCAAGAAACTGGTGATGTTTAACCTGAAGAGGAGATGATTCATGGGGCAATATGATGGCTTTCTTCAAGTATTTTAAAGTCTATCATATGGAAGATAGATTAGATGTGGTCGTTAAAGTCTCAGAGGAATGGAGAGAAGTGGAAAAAAAAATAAGTTTAGGTTAGATTCAAGAAAAAATTCCTAACAGAGCTATCCAGAAGTAAAATGGGCTGCCTTGGGAGGTGGTAGGTTCCTCCTCTTTGGAAGTCTTCAAACAAAAACTGAATGAGCACTAATTGGGTCTTGTTTTTGGTTATAAATTGGACTAGAATAGCCACTGAAAAGTTACTTTAACATTCAGAATTGTGTGATTCTGGGTACTTATTTTGACTGTATTTTGCCATAATATGTATATGTGTGTGTGTGTATGTACAATTTTATATGTTTATATATATATATGATTTTATCTTCATAAATCCATACAAGATTCCAACTTTATGCCATTGACTCTTCTTTTGATACATCAAATTTAATACTAATGCAGTGCTAATGGGTGTCACTATGTAGGGTAGAATTCCCAGGTGTGATTCAAATTCATTTTCTATCTCAAAAATCACAAAAGTCCCAAGGTCTCATGGCTAAGTGAGCATGCTTATGCCTCTAAATTATAAATATAAATAAATATAATATAGATAAATATAAATTATAAATCCAGAAATATTAGTAAGTTCTCAAATTCCTTTACATGGAGATATATCAGAATAAGGGTCTTTAACACATGGCCCATAACTGAGATCTCTATGCTGGACCTCTAATTGACCTCTAACCTTCCTCTGAGCATATAGGTGATAGGGAGGTAGATGAAACTGGAAACTATCCACATATTAAATTTCCTATGGAAATTTTAAACTCAGGATTGAAGTGCTACTTGGGGGACACATAGGGGACAAGAGGAAGAAGATACAAGGGGAGGTCAGTAGCTTACTGACCTTTCAAATGTTTGAGGATGAGGAGAGGCAAGGATTCATGACAATGGAATACTTTTCTTCCTTCACCCTTTGGATATTGATCAAAAGAGGGCCATGGGTAGAAGTTGCTGGCCTTTTGTGCCTGTACTTCATGACTTAGTATCAGGCTTTCCTCCTTTCTCATTTTGTTAGACAGTTACTCTCCAGAATTTCTATTCCTTTCCAAGAGGGAGACTTTGAGTGAAAATGATAAAAACAATGATAATTAATTATAATAATGCACCACCAAAGTTGACAATCCCTACTTTAAAATGTTAAAAAATCATAGATCACAGTGATATTGCCTGACTGCTTCATAGCGCTAGTTAGCTTTTAATAGAGTTCCTAGCACAGAGTATGCATTTAATAAATGTGTATTGACTGTTTTATTTTTAAATTATTTGAAATCTTATCTTATTAGAAAGGGTTTTTTAGTCCTTTAGAAATAAGATATTTATCTAAATGCTCCCTCTTTTGAATGGATAGACTTAGAGATATAAATGCCATGTAAGTAATCTTTTTAGTACACAGCTGGAAATGAAAAAAGGGGACAGTGGAAGGGAAGGGTGGAGGGGCCTTCCCAGGTCCTTTGAAATGGAGTAGAAATAGAGATTTAAAACATGGAAGAAAGAGCTCTGAAAATAATATTGTGTATGTAATTAGACGTTCATAGTAGATGATAGCCTTAAGAAAGCAAGAGGAATTTCAGTTAGCAAAATCCCAAATGTATATGGGGCTCATTAACCCACATTGCTAACAATTTCCTATGTGCCAGGGGTTTAGGATTGTTTTATCTACAGTAAAATTGCTTTTATTATAATTTTAGTGATGTCAATAGTATTTTGTAATTACATTACACCTTCTAGCCAAACTACTTTGTATAAATTTTATATTTATTCATCTGTTTCTGTGTTGTCCACATCCCCCTCCCAATAGAATGGAAACTCCTTGAGGTCAGGGGTATTTTGGCTTTTGTCTGTGTGTCCCCCAGATCCTAGCATAGGAACTGGTGGGAGCAGGAGCTTTATAAATGCTTGATGAATTGTATTATTGAATTGAATTACTGTAAGATAATTGATTCACTTCCTCTTTTTATTTCTAAATGTAAAATCAAATTTTAAAAAATTTTACAAGTTTTTATTTTGAAATTTCCTTTGTCAAAGTAAAGTTATCTCTTCTGAATATTTTGGCTGTTCTGTAACAAAATTTATAAATTGTTATTAATTGTTTCTGTATTTGACCCAACTCTTCCATTTCCCCATGAGTACTGTATAGAATCCATCCTTGATTTACAACAGTATTCACAGAGTTCTGCCAAGGGTACATGTTACCACTGATGTCACTTATGGCAGACAGTACACAAATGAACACATGTGGCCCTGCCAGATTTGAGGATGTGAATCTCAACTTCACACCCAACTGAAGAGCAAGCAACTTCATATTTTGTGCCTATCCTTGTAATAGGGAAATTTAAGGTAAGAGAATAAATGACCTACATTTGTTCCTCAAAGAATTATCAGGTAACCATGTATTGCCTCAATTCACTGAAGGAAGGAAGGAAGGGAGGGAGGGAGGAAGGAAGGAAGGAAAGAAGGTGGGTGGATGCCCTTCCTAAAGAAAAGGGCTCCTTCACCTCTTGATTTGTTGGAGCAAAAATGAGGGTGGAATTATGAAGAAAACAAGGACAGTGTGGAGCAAACTGATTATTTTGAAAGGTTATATCTGGAAAATGAGAAATGAGAATGAAATACTTAACATCTGTGGAACATTTCTTTCTAAGTTTTTTCCCCAGTGGCCAATTCATTTTGCTTATAAGAGTGTCATTGTCACATGTACTTCTATTTTAGGTCTCAGAAATGGGGAAACAAAGAGTGATGTACCTGAGGCCACAAGATTTGGAAATTCAGTGATTACCCAAGCTTTATTTCAAATCACTGACCAAATTTGTTAGGAAACTTTTCATTTTTGTGGAATCACACAACTAATAACAAGATCTTACTCCTCTAACACCAGCTTTACAACAGGACTTGATTTGAGGTATTTATGTCTCTCTTCCATATGACCTTGGATAAGTCACCTGATGTCTCCATGCCTCAAGCAATTCTCTTAAGACTTTAACTTGTAGAGAAGGTTACTGATCTACATTGGTGGAGGGAATTTCTTCATATTGGAGTTCCATATCCATATCCATATCCATATATATATATATATATATATATATATATATATATATATATATATATGTATGTATGTATGTTTATACATATATTTGTGGGTATGTATATATAGATATGTGTATATTCATATGCATACATATATAGATGTGAATGTGTATTTTTTTTTTTAGTAAAATCACAAGTCTCCCTATTCCAGTTAGCTGAAAAAAGGGAAATCAAATAAGAAGCACATTTCATTAATTCCAAGTTTTCTATGTAAGACCCTTAGAACTCTTCAGTTTTTAGATTTAGGATACAGGAAAATAATGAAAACAGGGAACCCAAATTAAACACTCTTGAGTGATCCATGAGAGGCTACCCAGGGTTCCAGTAGCATTCAAGAAAATGTCTTTATGTATATATATTCAAATGTTGCCATTTATAAATAATTTTTATTCTTCCAAATGACATCAGGTAGATATTATAAACATATCCTCATTAGGATTGCTTCTGTTTTCTTGTATTGAGAATGAAAAATAAATATATATATTTAGATTATGTATTTGAACTTCAAACACTATCTTAATTAAATTGTTCTCTCAGATAGCCTACTGAGTGTGTTAAACCTTAACAAAAGATAAAAATAAAAAGTATTCTGGAGTTGTTTTTGTTTTTGTTTTTAAAGATGAAAATGGTCATATGGGAAAAGGCTCATCAAACTGGGGATTAGTTCTATCACTGCATAAAAATGCACATTTTTATGTCTATGCAATTAGGTTTTAATAAACATTTTTGATGGTTACTTAAAAAACATATTTTTCAAATGCAAAAGTGGCATCTTATAAACCACAGAGTGAGGAGACTTTTTGCAAGACTGTTTGTTTTTTAATTACAGTCTGATTATGATAAGCGTTCGTTATTTTCCCAAGAAAAGATTAAATTAATGTTATAAATCAATTTTCTGAATTTGATGCATAAATGCAATATGTTAGAACTCTGTAAATCTCTTACATTAGATCAGGACTTTTCTCTTTTCTAGAATATTTATTTTCTATAACAGTTTAATTGGGGCCACAGTTTATAAAGTGCTTCCAAGGTTTATGATGAAAGTGTTATGTTTAATGAGTCCATTAACCATTAACAAATTACTTCTGTGATTATATTTCTGATTGCCAGTTAGGTTTTTATTTCATTCTTAGTGTTATACATTAAAAAAAAATAACAATCCATTTTATTGTGATTGAGACCACAGTAGGGCCCTTTCTTAGATTCTACTTTAAGGTGATGTAAATGAGACAACAGTTACAGAGTTCAGAGTTGAAAGACTTTTGAGAACATCTAGTCCAACTCCCTCATTTTACAGGTGAGGAAACTGAGCCCTAGAAATCAGAAGTCAATTAATCAGGATCACACAGATGGTAACGAAAAGGTTCAGAATTTGAAGTCAATTCATATGCATCTAAATTCAGTGCTTTTTCTAGTATCTCCACCACTTACTATAACCAACTGTTTCACATGGTTCATGATAGTAGGTGCTCATTGAGAGTTCTGCAGGACTCAATATGATAGATGAGATTTCATCAATGTGGGGAACTCCCAAGTTGTAACTCCCCTCCCCCATGGCCTTGGAGTCAGGAAAACCTCTCTCAATCCGACACATACTGCCTGTGAGACCATGGGCAAGTCACAACATCTCTGTACCCCCAAGTAATTCTCTTAAACTTATGAATTATAGACAGCTCTTCATTTATAGCAGAAAGAGTAGTTTTCATATTGATAGCTCTTTCCATCCTTGATGAAATGATAGGTCCAGACCAAACAAAGAAAGCAAAACAAGCAAACAAAAAAACCAACAGTAGATAAGAAGTCCCTGGGAGTTTCACTTAGTATTTAGTGTTTACATAGTTTGTCCTAGGTCACATAGCAAATAAGGGTTTTACTTGGGACCTGACAAGGGGTCTGGCATTTTGTCTTTCATCCTAGGGGTGTCAAATTCAAAGAGAAATGGTGGTCACTAGTTTACACATAAGGATCCCTGCAGGCCACATAGCTAAACTTTAAAATGTAGTATTATCTCTGTTTTAGGGGCACCTAAGCAGCACAGTGGATACAGTGCTGGGCTTGCAGTCAGGGAGACCTAAATTCAAATGTGGCCTCAGACGCTTACTAGCTGTGTGACCCTGGACAAGTCACTTAATCCTGTTTGCCTCAGTCTCCTCATCTGTAAAATGAGCTGGAAAACCATTCTGGTATCTTTGGCAAGAAAACACCAAATGGGGTGATGAAGAACTGGGCGTGAGAAATGACTAAACAACAGTTCTGTATCATACTCCCTTACTTCATCATAGTCTGAAGATCCTACTCTTTTTTATGCACAGCCTTCCTTTGTATCTCTGCCTATCCATCTGTAACATTTTTTTTCAATGCAAATGACCCAGTTTAAATAAATGATCTTTATAGGTTTAATAATTAAAGCCTTGTGATGTCTGTAATAAATTTTCCATTGATCGGTGGACCCCAAATCTTCCATTGGAAAGAAATTATTTATGTTATTAATTACTAAATACAAAAACACACTGCACAGACCAGAACCAAGGCTGACATTTGGGTTGAGTGCCATAATGAAGCTTTAATAAGCCAGTAATAGAAGGCTTTGCACAATGAGATGAGAGGTGATTACAAACACATAAATCAGGTTCCTGGATCTTAAATACTGAAATGATATTTATCTGTATTGATAAAAACAACAATTACTCATTTTATATTCCTGAAGTGTAACTGTGGATCAGACTTGTGCTTCTTAATATGGCAATAAAGTCACAGAAATCCCAGCACAATTCCAAAATGCCACGATGTGGTCCAATCCAAATTTATATGGGCAAAGAGGCTTACCTAGAGAGTAATATGTTCAGAGCCCACTTTCTTTTCTCTTAAAATCTATTTTCAATTAAACCGAACCTTTTTTCAAATTGCAAAACAATGTTTTGTCTTACCCAGTTGTAGGAATGATGGACCTTGCCTGTTTTTGTTGTGCTGATTGGATCATTATATAGCCTGAGGAATGATTACTTGACCCAATACAGAGGCCTTTTAAATGCTCTAGACCAAGGTTTTCAAACTTTTTGGTCTCGGGACCCCTTAAAAACTCTTTAAAAAGTATTGAGGACCCCAAATAGCTTTTGTTTATCTAGGTTATATCGATCAATATTTATCTACTTAGAAATTAGCACTGGTAAATTTTAAAATATATTTGTTAATTCATTTAAAGTAAACCTATTACACATTAGCATAACATATTTAAGGAAAAAAATCTACATTTTTCAAAACAACAAAAATAATGAGAACAGCATTGTTTTTACATATTTTTGTAAATCTCTTTAATATCTTGCTTAATAGAAGACAGTTAACTGAATTCTCCTATGTGTTTCTACATTCCCTCAGCGGCAATAAGTTGTTTTGGTTGAAGTATATGAAGAAAATTCAGCCTCACAAAGATATATAGTTGGAAGAGAATAGAGCATTTTAATAGGCATATAATATCTTCAAAATACAATGGAAATAATTTTGACTTCATGGACCCCTGAAAGGGTCTCAGAGATCCATGGACCAGACTTTGAGAGCTGCTGCTCTAGAAAGAAGCTGAGAAGGAATGCTTTCCATAGTAGTCGTAATGTGTGATTTGTTTCAAATGTGAGATCTATGAAGTACATAGAATTGTGTAACGATCGAATGAAACAGCAAAGTACTTACATAGCACAGTGCCTAGTATATAGTAGGCCCTATATAAATAGATGTCCTACCAGTGGAGATCATAATACATCTATATCATCTTGTCCATACCCTTTCATAAATCCTCTAAAGAAGATTCTTCCAATACCCTGGGCAGCTTCTCCTAGGTCTTTTTAACACTGTTGAGTATCAGTGGACAATCGAGGCTATCCATCTATTACTGGATGGATCTCTTACTCTTGCCAGTAACTTGCTTCTCCCTTTTTCATTCATGACGAATGCCTTTCTCCCCATCTCTTGAGACAAAGTCATTGTTAGTAATGTGCCAGAATCTCCTAATATTCTTTGATGCCTACAACCAATATTACCATTGCTTGTGGAAAGGGAAAATTAATTGAGTAAATTATTGATCAATTCACCATCTCTGTGACTTTCTAGGTCAAAACTTTGTTCCCTGGCCATCATTTCCTTGCAGTATTTCCCTCCTTTTCAAATGTAATTTCTTTGAAGGCAAAAACTATCTCTTTTCTGTATTTATATATCTTACAAACAAATATTTAACACTTTTTCATTCATTCATTCATTCCTTTGGGTCACGTGAAATTCCGGGTCTTCAAAAAAATCATAATTTCCCATGATCTGTACTCTATAGAGCAATGCTTAGGAGAATATTGGTATTTTGAAAATGTTTTTGTTGGAGAATATGTTAGTATCATTGGAAGTGTTGTGCAGTTTCCCACATGTGATCTAGCTTTCTTTCATTTTCTTTTCAACAATTCTAAGCCCAAACCACTGACCCTTTGCAATAGTTGTAGAATTTTCGACTACACATCATACCCTGGCCAACAGGCAATCTTCATCTAATTTTTTTTTTCAATATGGATTGCTGGTCCAATCTTCTTTGAAGAGCCCTAAATCTCATTGAAGAGGTTCTGTATCAATCATTCAAGCATTTATTAAGTACCTACCCTGTGCTAGGCACCGCACTCAGCGTTGTGGATTATACTCAGTGGCTTAATGTGAGGTATAATGTCATCCACAAACATGAACATCTGGAGGACCTTATTATCTATATGCAATTCCCTTCCACTGCATTCTGAATTGGACAGCCTACATAAATAACAATGACTAACATCTTTGGAAAGTATAATATACTGTGTAATAGACCTTAAAAATACATTCATAGAAGTAGTTTGCATATTGATGTCAGTGTCTTGTCAGGTTTATAGAAAAGACGGCAGTGTTATGAGAAAGGTTCTATAAGTTTCTGATCGAAGAGACTAGAAGAAGGAAATACTTTTTACTAAATGTTTCTCAGGAAAGGAATCTACATGTTTCTACATTCAGTAAAGGATGTCATCACTTTGCATTTGGGAAGAAAGAGCTAACAAAGAAGATAGATGCTAAAAAACCAAAGTAATCAAAGGTACATGATTTCCAGAATTCATGAGCAATAAGCTAGAGAGAAATGGAAATCTCTAGTAAATTTTAATTCATTTTCCAAATATGCAGTATGTTAAGTTTGATAAGATAATTGCAACTTTGTTATTTCAAGATCATTGTCACCTATTAGAAGTGTTACTTAATTACCATACACACGCCCTGGGGAAGTGAATGGTGCAGAGTATGCAGTATTAATCTTGTCCTGTGCCACACTCTCCATTCAGGTTCAAAACGTAGACAAGGAGATAGATGGGTGGTACATCTGCACGTATACTATAACCGAGTGAAAAAAAGTCACTATAGATTTCATCATAAGAGGTTTATTATATTGAAGAATTCTGTATAAAGCCTAAAGGAAGAGCAAAAATAGTCTGTCTTTAAGATTTTATAGCATTAAATTAATGTCTCTCTATATATTTGAATTGAAGGAGTCAGTGAATAACTCCTTCGCTTAGTACAATAAAATCTGTATTTGGTTTGGTTAAGAAACAATTGAAGCACTAACAGCATTGTGTCTAGATTCTAATGGAGTAAATGAAATTGACCTAGAGGTAGACATAGCTCTGTAACTCAGTATTTATGGGAATCTTGGTAGGGCACTCTTTTGTAAGTGTAGTTAGCAAAAGATTCTTCTTCCTTCCCTAGCATCTAGTATAGGGACCAAAAGAAAGTTCTAGAAGTAGGCAGGGTTCAGACAGAATTAAGAGAAGATACTGCCTATTTCTAGGGACATATTTATCATTGCATCTCTGTCTCCAGACAACAGTGAGGACTTTGGGATAGGTGTGCAAATATATAGATGTTTTCAAAGTACAGGATTTGTTTTCTGGATCACAGCTAAAAAAAACTGATAAAAAATTCTTGAAAATGAAAAGTAAGGAAAAAAATTCCCTGGGGTCAAACTGTGGAAATGAATACCATAGAGGATATCATGTAAAGAAATATAATAGCAGAAGAAGTACTCAATAATTCACAGAAGAAAATTACTTGAAAAAGGACCAAGAATAATATTTATGACCTAGAACAGTAATATGTCTACATAGCAAAACAGAGAGCAAAACGGGGTGGTCAGCTTTGTGAGATATGATTGCCTCTTTACTCTGTGTTCAGGCAGATGGTGCCTGATGATCTGTCAAGGATGACTTCTATATGGGGGAAGAGGTTGGATTTGATGACTTTTTAAAATCACTTCCAACTCTAAGATCCCTTACATTCTGTTTTCTTCCTTAAAGATGTCATCTTCTTAGGAGAAAAAGGCCTTGAATCTCATTGCTACCTCATATGTGTTATGGAAAGGGGATATGGGGAGGGGGAATCTCTCCATGCATATTCCCTCCATTCCTGTTATGTTCCGTTTTTCTTTTATATAAAGTCACTATATGAAGGAAAATTAAAGTAGGGGGGAGGTGAGAGAAGCAGTGCTAAACAGACAGTTTAATTGGTTCTGCTATTTTTGGAAACTGGAAGATAAATACTGTGTGTGAAGTTAATAAACCATAATTGGAATTTGCTTTAGAGTGTTCTTTCATTCCACATGGAATCATCCTCTGCAGGAAGCAGTATGGTCTACTACATTAAGCAACAGAGCTGGGAATCAGGAATATAAGAGTTCCTTTTCTGGGCCTGACCTTGATTTTCATTGTGACCTTATAAAAGTTACTTTTCTCTCTGAGATTTCATTTCATGATAAATCAATCAGGGATATAATTTCTGGAACAGAGAGGCAGCATTGTGTAGTGAATAGAAAGTTAGCTTCAAGACCAAGGAGATAGGGTTCTAGTCCCACTTGCGGCATGTACTGACTGTATGACCCTAGACAAGTCATTTAACTTAGTATTCTAAGCAACTCTCTAAGATTATAAATTGCAGAAAAGTTGCTGACTTGAATGGATAGAGGGAGTTTACTCAACTATACTCTATAATAATAGAATCACAAAGAATAATTGTTGAGAGAGATTTCCAAAGACTTGAAGTGGATGTATTAGTATAACTATTAAAGGATTCCCTTTTCATCACATTTTTAAAAGTATATTTTCTCAACTTGTGATATCTATGTTTTCATGTTACAAATTTTTGAATCATAGACCCTTTCATTCTTGATTCGAGGACTAGTAATAAAATTCATTTTTTCTAAACTTTAGTTTTTGTATGCATCATAGGGTAAAGAAGTTGAATTAGAGTTCTATGATATACATCTTATCACATCATCTTCTTATTATTCTCTAGGGGTCTCCTCAGATGTGAGTTGGGTACCACTTTCTTTCAGAGAACCAAATTCAGCATTTGTTATGTGCAAGAAGAATCTTTAGTTACCTCTTGCAAATAACATTAAAGATTAAAAAAAAGTCCTGCCTTGAATGTATGCTAGCTGTATGAGCCTGAGCAAATCTTCTAGGCTACTCTCTGAAAACTGCAGATAGCAGAATAGGTGCCAACTGGCATTAGTAGTGGGAATTTCCTTACCTGGAAGTGCCATATGTCAATGAAATAAGGGCAGATAGGTGGCACAGTAGGGCCTGGACTCAGGAAGACCAGAGTTCAAATAGAAACTTACTAGCTGTGTGACCCTGGACAAGTCACTTAACCCTATTTGTCTCAGTTTCCTCATCTGTAAAATGAACTGGACAAGGAAATGGCATATCACTCCAGTTTCTTTGCCAAATGGGATCACAAAGGGTCTGACATTACTGAAATGATTGAAGAACAAAAATCACTATTATTCTTCTATTAGGGGTAAAGCACTTGCTCAGTGCTAGGAATACAGAGATAAAATTAAAATTAAAAAACAGTCCCTATCCTCAACAATCTTATAGTCTACCAGTAGATTCTAACATATACATAAATAAATGAAGAGAAATGGCAATTGATTGCATATGGAAGGGAATTTAGCCAGAAGAGTAAAGAATGACTCCAATACTGTAAAAGTAGGTGATGGAAACAAAAACAGGGAAGTTTGGAAGAGGAATGGGGTGGGTGGGTGGGAGTGACAAAGGTAAGAATTTAATGAGTTCCCTTTTGGACATATTAAGCAACAAAGAGAAAATAAACATCCAGACTATGCTTGAATGTGTCTGAAAAAGAAATCATTTATTCAACACTTTTTGCATGGCCTTGAAAAGTATGCTGTCATTCCAAATCTTGGTGTATAGAGAAAAGGTGATTGTGGGATCAAAGGTACTTATTATTAGGTACATAAGAGGAGAAGCAGATCAAGCAGCCAAGTTTTGACTAAGCATTGTTATTGTAGAAAGCGGAATGGAATTTTAAGTGTTAGAATCCACGAACAAAACATGTTGGATAATGCAGTGACCTTGACATTGTCATCCTAGTTTCCCTTTCCATCACTAAATCTCCCAGAGCGGTTATCCACAGTGGGTCTCCACATCATTAGTGTTCATTAGTGAAGTTCTACTGTGTCTGTCAGTAAAATGGACTTGCTCTCTATGTGATTACTCTGAAGAATTTTTTTCTTCTTCCCTTCCCTCCCTTCTTTCCACAAAGAAATATGTAAATAAAAGTACCGTGCTTCTTACTTGAAATGAGACTGAGGCTATGCCAGGGAGAGTCTTTGAAATTACCAGCTGTCCAATTTAACGTCTATCCCTGGAAACCTTGCTGAATGAGTATGTATGTGTATGTGCTTATTACTGAAGAGAAACTTTATAGCAGAGAAAAAGTTGAGGCAGAAAGCTTTTTCTTGTTGATGGGACAAAATTGTGGAAATTCTCAGGAGCTATGTTTGACGTAAATCCAAAATTAAAGCACCTACCATCACAAGGGAAACAGACTAAAGACATTTGTAAGTCTGCATGTAACATATGTATGTGTGTATATGTAATATACATACAAATGCATAGAGTATAATGTGTATTAATATATGCAATGTATATACAAATGTGTTTACAATATATACATGTATGTATGTACATATATGTGTGTGTACATGGAGAGTTCTGGTGTGTGTGTGTATGTATACACACATACCAGAATTGTGGTTTATCAGGTTACACTAACAGTGGCACATTCATTCATATATCTAAACTGGATGAGTAAGCTATGCTGGTAAACTGACCACCTAATGATAAGATCTACATATTTTAATGAGAATGAAAATGGATAAAACTCCATAGAATCCTGACTCTGGTCACGAAATGCAGGGGTTTTTTTTTCTCCTTATAGATTGCACATTGTTTCCCCTCATTAACATATGATAACTGGAATAGGTTTCATATCACCATTCACCATCCCCACGTGGCTTGACATTTTCAGAGTTCAGATGAAGCACTAATAACCTTTCTGGGCTGTGCTTACTCTAATGATGTCCGTTCCATAAATGAGACACTGGTATTGCCACCATAGTAAATAGTACAGCAACATGATTGTATCTAATTAACATCAAAGAAAAGGCTATGGAGAGAACTAATTGTAAGACATTCTTTTACTTTCTTTTTCCTCCCACCAACTCCTCCCCTCCCCCAGTACCCTTGCCATTACCAATTACCATTACCAATGTGTTTCCAGCTTTGCTTTCTTCTTTTCCCTCACTCTGAGCCTCAGTTACTCCCTCTCCTGCTGCCTTATGTGTAGAGGACCAGCAGAATCTTTGGTGTGGTATGTTTTTCACTTGTAGTTGAACCAATCTGTTTGTCTACAACACAGGGAAAAAAACGCTTCACACGTACTTGGTGAATATGCTGCTAATGTCTAAACAGAGTTAAATACAAGATCCGAAGTGGTGACTCTCCCTATACCCAAGTACACTAAAAATAAAAGCCTGGGGGAGAATTATCTAGATCAACCTGGCTACCGGCTGTTCAAATTAAGGGCCAGAAGACAGACAGAGATAGGAATCATTTTTTTCTCCCCCAAATGTCATTGTGCTTCATTTCTCTTCTGCCCTGTTTTTTTTAATCACAGATGGAAAGTTTAGAATAAAAAAGAATAATCATGCTTGTCAAGGGAACTCCACAGTAAGTAAAGGGAATGCAATATCCTGAAGGAAAGCTTGTGGCCTTTCCCAGAACAGTGTGAAAGAAAATTTCCTGACTGAGTGTTGCAAGGAAATGTAGGCACTAGTACTTTGTGTCCTGAGGCTGTTTACCCACTACCTTCCTTTCTGCAGACTGGCTAGCATATCCTACTTGATCTATTCAAAGAGCACTACACCATCAAAGGACCCATTTGACCTCTACCTACCATCTTGACAAATAAGAGGGGAGGAACCATTTGAAGCATGAAGCAGAACTCTGACCCATCCTCCTATTTAGAGTGCAAATGGAAGACAGTAATTGACAAGCATGATGAATTTTTAGAAAAGGGTTCAGAAAAAAGTTGAGTTGTGGTAGATTCCCATTTTCTTTTCTTCTGAATTTTAACCACATGAAATCCTACCCTCAAAATGTGTTCTGGTTATACAATTCGGCTTCCGGCCCCTCGTAAAGTCAGCCAGCTCTTTGTTAGTCAATAGTCAGTAGGCATTTTTTCTTTTTCTCTTTTTTAAATAATATTTTTATTATTTTTCAATTACATGTAAAAAAAATTTTAACATCCATTTTTGACAATTTTAATTTTTGAAATCTTTTCCTCTCTTCCCCACTCCCTAAGACAGCAAGCGATTTGATAAAGGTTATACATGTGCAATCAAGTATGCATTTTTTAAAGTGTTGCTATCAGGCTGTGGAAGCAACAAACATTGCTTGGACTGAGTTGGGGAGATAGTGGAGGAAAGGCCTGGCATGCTGTAGTTCATGGGGTCACAAGGAGTTGGACACAACTGAATTACTAACAAACAATACGTATCAGGCACCGTGTTAAGGGCTAGGTGTGTAGCTACTTTTATAGAAGTCACTAATAGAAGGGAGACAACATGAGAACAATTATGAACAAATATATATACAGGATAAATTGGCAGTCTCAAGGGGAAGATACTAGTATTGAAGGAGTTTGGGAAAAACTTCTTGGAGAAGACGAGATTTTACCAGAAACTTGAAGGAAGCTAGGGAAATGGGGAGACAGAAAATTCCTAGACCTAGTGGGGACAGTGAAAATGTCTTAAGGAGACATGGAGTGTTATGTGGGAGAAATAGCAAGGAGGCTTCTATCTCAATGTCCCAAAGCATGTCAAGGGTAATGAAGTGAAAGCCTAGAAAGTAGGAAGGACCCAGGTTAAAAGCCAAGCAGACGATTTTGTATCAGGTGCCAGAGGTAAAAGGGATCCACTATAGTTTACTGATTGGAGGTGGGGGTGGGAAGGGGGAGGTGGCATAGTCAGATTTAAAGATCAGTTTGACAGGTAAGTGGAAGATGGGCTGGAGTAAGCAGAGATGTGCCACAAATTCACAGCACTTGCTTTTGGCTGTCAACCTTCCCCTATCACCTCAGAGTGAATGATGTGGGTGAATTACTGAATGTAGGAACATAGGCATGGTAGCTAATGCAACCAGGAATATAACTCACTCTTTCTCTCTCTTTCCCTCTCTCTCTGTATATATGTGTATGTATATGTGTATATATACCTATATATAACTATACACACATATGTATGTGTGTATACGTATATGTACATATATGTATATAGCTATATATAACTCTCTATATGTATGTGTGTATGTATATGTGGGTATATATATATGTATACATATATACATAATTTTCAGGAAAAATTTCTGAAGACTTGGTCAGAGCAGTTAATCATTGTTAACTCTTGCTTCCAGCAAGTTAGGGCACATTTTTTCCCCTTAAAACTTGTGAAAAAGATTACAGAATAGTTCTTGCTAATGATTACTAGAGCAAAGAGATAATCAATAAGCATTTATTAGGTGCCCCTACTATGAGCCAAGAACAGTATAGAGTGCTAGAATTGTAAAGAAAGGCAAATGAATGTGGTTCCTTCCCTCAAGCAGCTCTTATGCTAGTGGGCAGCTTAAATCAGGTTCAGTGGAGGGCTTAGAGCTTGTTCAAACATGAAGACACCAACATCCTCCACTATATCCCAGGCCATTGCTGGTGGGTCTTGACTTTTGTCCTATGACTGGACTTAAGTGACTCAGAAAAAGAGAGAGTGAAGCTGATAGCTTTGCACAGTTCTGCCTCACTTTAAATCCAGTTCAAGCTCCAAGTCAAGATGTAACCCTATAATGTACCTGGTCCTCCTTGAAAGTGAAGGATGGACAGCAATCTAATGGGGAGACAAACATAAAAACATAATAGATAGCTATGGTGTAAATGGGACTTCATCTCAAAGGAAGGGTCCTGAAGTGGAAAGAAACGGGGCAGCTGGGAAAAGCTTCATACAGAGCATAGGGTTTAACTGCCTAATAGCTCTAGATTAGGGAGGCTAGCTACTTGAATTTCTCTTTTTGAAACTTCTCAAAAGAGGATGAGATGATACAATTTCTTTAGAATGAGTGTTAAAAACCATTCATTACATCATATAATTACTATTATATCCCTAGGTTTGAAGGACATTATCATAAATTTAGAAGCCAGACCTCAGTTTTCTTCTTGATTATGTTATAATGTGGCCACAAATAAAATCCTTAAGTGATTTTTTTAATGTTTGGTCTTCTCCCCGCCCATAAACAAGAGAAAGAGCTATTGTTTCCTACCTTGCTAAGAGATCAGCAGCAGTTTTATGTTCAATTATTAGAAATCTTTATCAATTATACAATACTTGCATGGATCACGTTGGCACTCAAGTCATGTAGATCTTAACAGCTTCACATTTTCTGATCCTCTGCAATTCTTGTTCTTTTACTCCTATGAATTCTTTATAAATAATCTATTCAATGTACAGAAAGCCTTTATTTTCTTTTTAATGTGGGAGAGGTTATGAGTGCCATACTTGTGTTTGTCTATATCTAATCTAGCTTATTTTCTGATTCTCCCAATTGTTTTTCCACCTCCACCCCTGTGCCCTCTTTCCGATTCTTCACCCTTTCCCCTTTTTGGTTCTCTTTTATGTGGTGTCTTCCCCATCTGAATGTAAGCTCACTGCTAATATTTGTATTTCCACAGTGCCTGACACATAGTAAATACCTAACACATGCTTTATCCAATCTAACCTAATCTAGCCTTATTCTCCCTCTGGGACCTACCCACCTCTGCTTTGTTAGGTACATTTCTTTCTTCAGCTTCTTGTACTGATACAGCTTTTGGTATTAAACTGCAGCCCATTTATACCCCTCATGCATCACTCTCTTGCTCTTGCATAGTAGAGACAATAACATGAATAACAACACTGATAACAAAATGGAGACTGTCCTTTACCACGTACAAAGGACTTAATCTATATTATTTCATAAGAGCCCTGAGTGCTTGAGAGAGAAAAATATGATTTTCATTTTTTGATTAGACAGAAGAAGGTAAGTGACTTGAGCAAGGCCAATATTTGATTGCAAGCCTAGGGTCCTTTCCCTCCTCACACTTCATTGTTTCTTCATACATATGTTTGTATAGGTGTTCTATATTCCATGTGTAGAAACACTTGTCAAAGCAGCCTGGCATGGGAGACTTGCGATCAAAAGACCTACATCTGGGTTCTGAATCTAGCTCTCTGAAACTGTGGGTCTTTGCGCAAATCTCCAAGTGAGTGTCTTCATACGTAACATGGGAAAACTGAGACTTCAGTTTCTTTTATTCAGTTCACTAAGTGAATATCGATTATGTACCCACAATATGCAAGATACTGGGCTAGGTTTTGTGAATATAAAAATGAAAATGGAAATAGCCATGGCACCAAGGGGATTACATTCTAGGTCTTGTACCTCCCCCATCTTCATTCCCAACAATTTCTCTGATGTGTGTGTGTGTGTGTGTGTGTGTGTGTGTGTGTAAATAATATATATATATATTATTTACAAGATGTATTTATATTTATCTATATAGTTATTTCCATTTTGTCTGCTTCATGTAAGGGTAGCTGGGTGGTGTAGTGGATAGAGCCCTGGGCTTGAAGTCAGGAGGATCTGAATGTAAATGTGATCTCTGACACTTACTAGCTGTATGGCCCTAGGAAAGTTACTTACATGAGCTATAAAAGGAAATGGCAAATCACTCCAATATCTTTGCCAAGAAAACCCCTAAAGGGTATCCCAAAGAGTAGGATACAATTGAACAACAAACAGAAGCACTTAGCTCACAGGGTTATTATGAGAATCAAATGATATATATAAAATATTTGTAAAGCAATTAGTATAGTACTTCTTATATAGTAGGCATTTAATAAATGTTTATTTCCTACCCCCTTCCCTGTGATCTGTCTTGCAGGATTGTTGTAGGCAAAGTGCTTGTAAACCTTAAAGTTTTACATTTTTATTACTAATAATGTCTAACTTTATTAGTGTTTCACAGTATTTTTTACATATATTTGATGTGAACATTGTTATTTTTCATAATGATGATGAGAGTAAGGAGGAAGAGTATGAAAAGTACTTTGATGGTAGGTAATATGTTAAGTTCAAGGTTGAGAGGTATTCTTTAATAAATAAATAATATATGTGTGTATGCATATATATTCAAAAGTATCAGTTTACAAAGTGAGTCTATTAATTCACATTGCAAGACCTCTCTCCACCCCCAAGTATGAAAAGATTTCCTTTGGGACTACTTTACATGGTGGTTCACCTCACTACATTTAAAAAAAGATCTACTTGACAAGTATTTGATTTGTACACTATTTTTTAGGAATACATCTATCTGCTAAAACAAAGTCTGCCTGTTTACCTGTGTTGCTGTGGTGGCATTATTTAGTCATATTTAGTTGCATTCTCTTCCTTACACTGGGGAATGCTATGACTGAATTTATGCTTAGGCTGAGAAGATAATTTCTTCCCTCTCGCTGTCGGTCTGTGTGTCCGCCACCTTTCACACTTTAATACGCTCTTTCAGAAAGTTGCAGCAACAGCACCAGTGAGTAGCAAGGGCCTGGACCTAGGAAAAGAGTTGAGTCAGCCCCACCCATCTTTCCCTTCATGCTACAGTAGGGACTCCCATTTAGGGCATGTCATTACACAAAAGCTGGGGTGGGGATTATTGGGAGAGCGGAACACAGCACATATCTCCTCCTTTTCTCCCCTTTCTCTCACCCCCAGTGAAAGAGAGCCCTAAGTCTCTTTCCTCCACTGTGTAGAGAAGAAGCACACTCATTATAAGAGATGGTAGCCTCAGTACTCAGCTACATAATCAGATGACTGTGCTCCACAGACAGGTTGATTAAATTAGCAGGGTTTTTTTGTTTGTTTAAGAAAAGGGGGAAAAAAACCAATTTAAATAGGTCAATGGAAGATATTTCATTTGTGGCCCACAGCTGTTCTGTGACTCCTCTTAGCTTCTGACATCAACTACTCCTATTAAAATATTAAATGTTAATAAAAGAGTTGTTTAAACAAAGACATCATTAGCTTTCAGTCAGGTTCCTTCTGTGTGTTTCAAAAAAGTTACTGGATGCATTATTTTTATGTTGCTCAGCTGAAAATGGTTACAAACAAATCACCTCCCACCTCTCTGAAATATGCTCTTCAGAAGGGCTGGCTCACCTTTTCTGGCAAAAAAGAAAAAGAAAACATGCAATATAATTTGTTAATCTACCTCCATTGCCAAGTTGCCTGTTTTATTTAACAATAAATTGGATATAAAAGTTTCCTCAAGGCAGCAAGACAGACTAAATTTTGGCAGCCTAATTGACTTTCCATAGTAGCCTCCAGTAGAAGCTGATTTCAGTCATAGTTTTATATATGCATGTATATGTATAAATATACACACATATGTAATGATAGATGTATGACTATATTTGAGCATATTCATACACATAGAAACAAAAATTATATATCTTATAATTTGCACATGCTACATTTTAAATTCATCTTAATTGTCACATTGATTATAAAGTATATGTATATTTTGGTAGCATAAGAATGCATCTTTGTGAGTAAAATTTACAGAAATCCACGTTTTTAGAGCGTTGTTATGTCATCATTTGGAGAAAAAGAAATAACCAGCAAATAAATTTATACCATATGACTGTAATCTGCATTAAGGCATGAATAAAGTGCAATGAGGTACAGAGATTTATCATACCTACTTAAGAAAGTATAGAAGATGGCTAGCTTACATCAAGTTAAGCTTAAATCAAGGCATAATGAAGGTGCTTCCCTCTAGATACCTAATGCATCATTGTTAAGGCCAATCAAAGGGACCAATTCCTCATAAAATCATACTTGAAATGGGAAGCATGGAAAATAGAGTATCCTCCATTCCATATAAGCAGAGTAAAATCTTTTAAAAAATATGTCTCTGAGGTACTAAATCCCATTATATACATTCAAGTAATAAAAAATTTATTATGTCAAAATTCATCACAAATGTTCTGTGAAGTCTTCTTGCAATGTCCTAGAGCAGATCATCTACGGTTTTTTATTTTCACTTTAGGCAGTTCAGGTCTTGGGAGAGAGGCCCCTCTAGGATTTCCTCCTTGACAAAAGTAGCAGACCTATTGAGGAGCAAATTATATTACTATACCATATTGTAATTTCACTATTACAGGGACCTAGTAACCCACTAGTGGCACATAATGGAAACCACAGGGACAGGGTTGGAGTGCTGGGGTGAACCAAACATGGGAAGAGAACAGGATCTTTCAGACTTCAGATTAATCTTTGAAGGAAACAGTTGAGACACTAATGCTCAAGGATCATAAAAACAGACTACAGAAAGCAATAAGGAGAAACAAATACATCATACCTTTTACTTATTTTGTTGGACTTTTATTTTCAAATCACACAATTGTCTGAGATGATATAATACCCTATTACATTTTAAAAATGAAATTAACATGTTTTTAAAAGCATAAAAGCAGTAGCTAAATAAAACCATAACATTTTTCTCTGCACTACCAAGATAATGAACCCTATTTTTCATCTCTGATTGAACTTCTATGACATTAGTGTACTGTTTGGGACAAGAAAAGAGCAGAGAAATATAACTATATATCTACCTATAAATATGTATACACACATATATACAAATATGTGTGTGTATATCTATATCTATCTATCTATAAATTTTTATTTGTAGGTATGATGTAGTTTTGGGGATCCAGTAAAAGAAGAAAGAATCCAAGGGAGTCAGTGACTCATGACAAATGGAAAAGTCAATGGTTCCTTAGGTAAAGGGGTACAATTTATTTATTCTCAGTCTGCTATCACCTTAATTTATCCAATAGTGGAAGATTAAAGTTGTGCCTATAGGAAAGCCTGGGTGCAGAAATGAGAGTGAATGTTGTTCTGAGGTACACTGTAATGTTATAGATTGGGATAAACCAAGATGGTTATGTTGGCTGATACCTTCTGGCCCAGGACCCATCTGTTCTTAGTGGAAAAACAAATTCACCCCAAGGTCAAAACTGGGTGAAAGATCATGTTTATAGAAACTACTTCAAAAGCAGCCAGTCAGACTATAAGTGAGATGAGAAGGAAAGCATTTCAAGGCATCCCCCAAAAAGAGAAAGATAAATTAAGGGTTTTAATTAGTTGTGGTTAAAGGGGGGAAAAAGGTCACCAGGTTACAGCCCATTTTTGTGGGATATTAAGTCTATAGAAATGGATCTGAACTGACATAACAAGCCTTCAGCATCTTGTTTTCATTGTTTTACCACTTGCTTGGTGTTTGATTTTTCTAGTGATCTCATATTGAGATTCCATAGGAGATCTTTCCGTACTTGTAGATAGTCTTTGGCTACAGCTTTTCAATGTGTAGGGTCTGAAGGTCTGATCCAGGTCTAGGAGCCCAAACTTTACTGTTTCCAAACTGTGGGACCTTGGCCAAGTCACTTAACTTTCTAGATCTTAATATTTTCCCCTGTAAAATAATAAGTTGGACCAGATAATATGTCTGGTACATCCTAGCCATAAATTTTTATGAAGCTATGAGCCTGTGGTCCTAGTGGCCTGATCTGCAGATTTGAATCTCTGGAAGAAAGCCCACAAAAGTATTCCAGTTCTCCATGTTGACTTAGGAACTGCTACAGTCACCTGAGAGTGATAATCTAGAAAAGGATGCTACAAACCAGTATTAGACTTTTAGATTTGGTAAGAAATTGTATAGACATTTTTGTGGATATATTTTGATAGATGGGAGGAGTGAGAAACCTATCAAACAATGGCTCCAGGGTTCATTGTCCTGTTGACTCTCATGTCTTTCCATTGCTTTAGTCTTTCCTAATGGTGAACTAATAAAATTTTTGCATAAAACACCCAGTCTGTGAATTCATGCTTTGAAATTAAATGTAGGATAAAGAAATTCATGAAACTTTCCGTATGGAAAATGGTCAACAAAGTCATGGATTCACTAGTCAATGGAGTCACTTGACAAAATGGAATTACTTCCTTTAAAGGAGGGGAAATATTAATTATATGTACCAGGAATGTGTTCAGGGTGTTCTATGAGGTGGTAATGTAGTCTGTTTCAAATGTATTCAGTGTAAGCACCATTGCCATAGCAATTTCAACAAGACAATAGCAGAGATTTGTAAAGTAGAATTATCTACAAGTTATCCACTTATCTTTAGCACATAATTATTAAATACCTCCTTGCATTTACATACTACTTTTGTAAGGGTGGGGATCTACCTCATCCCAATCAAACATGGAAGACCTGGAGTTCTTCACTGAATCTATCAATTAGTCACAACCCACATAATGAATGTAGCTAATAATATGGTTTACACTAGCAGGGGAACACCTGTAGCCTCAAGGCCACATGTGACCCTCTAGGTCCTCACGTGCAGCCCTTTGACTGAATCCAAACATCACTGAACAAATCCCTTTAATAAAAGGGATATTCAAGGGAAACTTGAACTCAGTCAAAAGCCCACACATAAGGACCTAGAAGGCCACATGTGGCTTCAAGACCTCAGGTTACCCTCCTGCCCCCCCCCCCCCCGCCAGTCTACAGCATAATACTTTTTTTTTTGGATATACCCCCTGAGATCTAAAGTCAGTCAATCAAAGCAGGTAAATAGATGTGAACAATATGTTCACACCTCTTGAATAAATAGAGCAAATGCATAAACTAGATACAGAAAAAGTCCTTAATCAATTACTAAGGAGTAAAATGGTGCCACCAGGTCGCATTGGATAGCCTACTGGACTTGGAATCAGGAATACTCATTTTCATGAGTTAAAATCCAGCTTCAGACACTTACTAGCTGTGTGACTCTGGGCAAGTCACTTAAACCTTGTTTGCCTCAGTTTCCTCAGCTGTAAAATGAGCTGAAGAACAAAATGGCAAACCACTCCAATATTTTTGCCAAGAAAACCCCAAATGGTATCATGAAGAGTCAGATATGACTGAACAAGGAATAAAATTCCACTAGACGGGGAATGTATTAGGATTCTCTGTAGACAGTTCATCATGTCCTTTGGAATTTTGATAAATTAACAAGCCAGTTCAGAATCTGGTAGTCCATAATTAGGCCAGCTTAGTGGTGGAGCAATTCAAGCCAGGCCCTGGAGAGGGAATTGTGTACGGGGATGGAGAGAGTCTCTTTCTCCTCCCTCCCTTTTCCCTCTTCTCCCTATCCATGCTTTGACAAGAGAAAAACCTTGTGACCTTCTTAAGAAGAGGAAAACCTTGTGACCTTATGGGGATCAGAAGATTTGGGCTTCTCGTTGGCAGAGGTAGCAGAGTCTCAGTAATAGCCATGATCTGAGGATAAATTAGACACTGAGTAAGGGCAGTTTCTAGGCTCTGCAGTTACCCTTATAACTAGCAGGGAACAATATAGCCCTCACAGGGACTTTGTGAGGCCTTGACTAAAGGAGAAAACACTTTCCATCTGAAGAGAAACTGTGAGTTATCCCTTTGTGCTCTCTAAGCTTGACCCCACTTTCCCCTCTACTCTGTGTTTACTTGTGGGAGAGTATGTCCAGAACTTTGGGGGAAGCATTTTGTAGAAACTGTTCTTACTATGAGACTTTAGTAAATACAAAAAGGTAATTAACTCTGACCAGTTTATATCAACTGATTATCAGTGGGAAATCTACTGTTGAATATTGACACCTGAGCCCCTTAGGGTACCCTGAAACCCCTGAAAGGAGAAGTAGTAGCTCCCTTTGGAAATTCAGCCTGCTAGTCAGAGTATGAGTGGGGAGATTGAGTCCAGAGCTTGTGCTACACTTCATACTTTTCAAAGTACATTTCACAGTCATTTTCTCATCCCTTTCACATAACAACCCTGTAATGCAGACAGGACAAGCAATATGGTAATCAACTCCCCTATGACTCCACTTACTATCTCAACAACTTTCCAATCATAATAGCAACCCTTTCCTCCAGCCACCAATCTCTTACATGTGTTGTTTATTAGAATACTAACTCCTTGGTAGGGGAGAGATGGGGATGGGGTTTTGGGGTGGGGGAGATGGACATGCTACCATTGCTTTTGAATTTACCTGCCCAGCACTTAGCTCAGTGCTTAGCTTATACAGGTATGTTGGTATGTTGGTAAATGCTTAACAACCAGCATTCCAGAAGGAAAAACAAAAAAAGACACATGATTCACTTAAAATTTTAATCTGCATTAACATTTTTCCATCATTTTCTTAAGAAAATAAATAAAAATAAATTTTAAGGAAATGAATAAAATCAAGTTAATTTTTAGTGATTGCAGATTTCTGAGGTGTAGATGCTTACACTGATAATTGTCAGTGGTCTTTCATGAGCCTGTTAATTTTTTTTATTTTTTTATCTTAGTTGTATATGGGTCTGGTTGTTTTGTTTATTTATTTCAGTTGTATCCATACTTTCACGGTTTTCTTGGCACAGACACTGGAGTGGTTTGCTGTTTCCTTCTTCAGCTCATTTTTTTTTCTTTTTTTTATTAGTAAATAAATTTATTTATTTAACTTTTTACATTCATTTTCACCAAATTTTGGGTTCCAAATTTTCTCCCCATTTGTCCCTTCCCCCCTCCCCAATACACTGAGCATTCTAATTACCCATATCACCAATCTGCCCTCTCTTCTTTCATCCCTCCCTTCCCTTACCCCATCTTCTCTTTTGTCCTGTAGGGCCAGATAGCTTTCTATTCCCCATTACCTGTATTTCTTATTTCCTAGTAGCAAGAACAATACTCAATGGTTGTTCCTAAAACTTTGAGTTCCAGCTTCTCCCCATTCCTCTCTCCCCACCCATTCCCTTGGGAAGGCAGGCAATTCAATATAGACCATATCTGTGTAGTTTTGCAAATGACTTCCATAATAATCATGTTGTGTAAGACTAAGTATATTTCCCTCCCTCCTATCCTGCCCCCCATTGTTTCTATTCTCTCTTTTGATCCTGTCCCTCCCCGAGTGTTGACTTCAAATTGCTCACTCCTCCCATTGCCCTCCCTTCCATCATCCCCC
>CM053769.1:371540907-371561801 GCA_028658325.1 Potorous gilbertii
CAATTCTCACTCTTCAGTGAGTAAACTGAGATGCAGAAAAGTTGCTCCACGTGGAGTGGGCTCTCAAGATGTCATTGCTTCATTTCAAAATGTCTTAAACCATCAAATTTAGTAGCATTAAAAATAATCTAAATTATCTGGGTTTTGGTTAGAGAAGTTAATATTCTCATTAGTCAGTTTGTTTTCAAAATCACTTCCTACTTTGTCTCTGGTAAATGAGCAGTGAAAGATATTGTTGTTAGTTTTTTCCTTTGCATCACTTTCATCTATTAGTGTGAACCAGCACAGGATGCTGAGTGTTCAGAACGTTTTCTTATTTGGTAGTCATCTTAGTGTGTCGTCTCATAAACTGCAGTCTCACAGAGTTCTATCCAGAAATCCGATGACTTTCACAAGACCTGCTCCTTGGGACATGTACATGACTGCTAGTAATGATGGTACCCTTGCTTCAAAACCTTCCATTTAAAATCCATTTTAGAATCTGTGGGAGATCACAGCACCTTTTCTGTGACCCATAAGTTAGAGATGACCACAGCTTCAGGTTCTTCTGTTGGACATAATTAATTCAGGTCTAGAAATATGAAAACATAGTACATGGTTTTGTCTATTCTGGGCTCTCAGTCACTCTTTCTCATTAGAAAAGTTGATTATTTCTGCTTATTTCTTTTTCATCTGTTAATATTATTCCATTTAATGGAGAGGGGGAGTCTATGTATATTTTTTTCGCTCCAAAATTCCTTATTATTTTTGAAAAAGTTTCAGCTCAGTCCTGGATAGGGCCCTTTTAACAGTTGTAACAACTGATTTCTGATCCTTTCCTACCTTCAATGTTGATTTGTTTTCTCTTTTCTCACTGGTGTTCTTTCTACAGAAAATCTCATTTTAAAATTTCTTGTATTAACAAAACAAAATAAATTAAAAAAAAAACAAGAAAAACAAATTCTTGTAGTACCCCATTGGTCACTCCCCCTTTTCTTCCCCTTGGGATAATCTAAGATTATATAATTGAGAAATTCTTTTCTGAACAAAAATGACCAAGATAAAAAAAAATCTAAAAAATTATAATATTAAACCACTATCTTTTGACTTTTTTATGTGTGAATTCTGGGCAGAAGCCTGATCCAAGAAAATAAGAAAGGTCAAATGAAAAGGATCTGTTTATCTAAATCATGGGGATCTGTTCACATATACTTGGTATTATGTTAAACCAGTATCACTGGCTCTTTTTCATAGGACAATACATTTTCTTTATCAGCTACAAATTATAAACTGAGCACTATTAAAAATCATCTCTACAATATATGTGGCCTGATCTATAAATAACAGCAAAACGTTATATTATTTCTGCCTTTTGTAGAACTTCATGGTCTAAGTTGGTATTTTTCCAAGTGTCACAATGGAGAAGATACCAGTTGTTCATGTTGCGTTACTCTGAGAATTAAAATGAAAATTAACACAATGGCAAATTCTATCTTTAAATAGTGCAAGAGTCCATCACGTGGTCAAAAACATTTACCCAGAAACTATCGGATATAGAGCACTGAACTAAGCAGCATACAGAAATAGAAAATGATTAGGCATGGCTGCCTCTTTAAAAAAGGGAGCATACAGTTCAGAGACATGACACACACATAAAACAACTGGGAAGCACATTACTAAGCACAAATTAACATCGTTTAAAATACATAGCTAAGTACTCAAGGGGTGACAAGTGGAAGATGAGGTCAATCACCCAACGTTTATCAAGGAGATGATGAGCATGTCCTGCCAGAGAGAAAGTGTGCCTGGAATAAAAGAAGGAACAAATGGCCTGTTAAAAGGTAGAGTAAGCACATCGTGGGGGGGTGAAGAGGAGAGAAGTGGAGACAGCAAGCAGATTCATTTTATTGATGTAAGGGATCTGTGCAGAGAAAACAAAGTGAAATTAGACTGGTCATGTGAGAAGTGATGAGATACAAAACTGATGATGTTTAACCTGGCATCTATGTACAGAATGAAGGGGAGTGGGTAGCTGGGAAGCAGGCAGACCAACTCAGAGAACATTATAATAATTAGTTAGAAGGTGATGAAACCATGGATTACAATGGTGACTGTGGAAAGGAAAAGAAAAGGGAGAGACACTGAGAGCCAAGCATCAAGAAAAGTTGGTGATGGATTGGATACAGTCACAAATAAGGGAAAAAAAAATATCAAATAGATCTCCACAAATGAAAACAAGGATGAATCTAGTAAGGAGAAACTGAAAAAGTGCAAAGTCCTATACCTGGGTTCAAAAAATCAATTGCAAAAGCATGGGATGGATGAATATAGTAATATAGTTAGATAACAGTTCTCTCTCTCTCTCTCTCTCTCTCTCTCTCTCTCTCTCTTTCTCACACTCACACACACACACACACACACACACACACACACACACACACACGTGGGAATTTCAAAGGACAAATTCAATATATGAATGCAGAGAGTAACCGGTCAGCCAACAAAGCTAATTTGAGCTTAGGCTGTTGTGAGAAGCAGCAAATCCAGAACAAAGAAGGTGATAACCCTGTACTGGTCCAACAACATCTGTTGTTCTACATATGGTGCTAAATTGTGGGTGCTCCATTTTAGGAAGGACAGTGACAAGTTGGAGCAGGTCCAAAGGAAGGCAATAAGGCCAGTGAAGCAATTTTAAAAGAGGATTAGTTGAAGGAACCAGGGGTGTTCAGCTATAACACAATTAGAGGAAACTCAAGAGATATCTTTGTGATGTAAAAAGCTATCATACCTCAAAGGGCATAGACCTCTTTGGTCCACAGAGGGCAGAACTAGAAGAACTGGGTGAAAGTTGAAGAAAGGAAAACTATGGTTCAAGATAAAGAAAAATTTCTTAAAATTAAGAACCATGCAAAAATGGAATATGCTATAACCAGACTTTAGGCAGAGACTTTAGGTGTAAAGGAGGTATATAATAATAGCTCACATTCATGCAGCCCTTTAAGATTTGTAAAGCATTTTAAATATTATCTCATGTCATTCTCACAATGACCCTGAGGGGTACGTATTATTTTTATAGTTGAGGAAACTGAGGCAGATAGAGATTAAGTGATTTGTCTAGGGTTTTTGTTGTTGTTTAATCATTTCAGTTATGTCTCATTCTTTGTGACCCCATGTGGGGTTTTCTTGGCAAAAAGACTGGAGTGGTTTGCCATATATTCTCCAGGTCATTTTTACAGATGATGCAACTGAGGTAAACAGGACTAAATGACTTGCCCAGGGTCACACAGCAAGTAACTGTCTAAGGCCCGATTTGCTCAGGAAGATGAATCTTCATGACTTCAAGCCAGGTATGCCACCTTCTGTGCCACCCAGCTGGCCCTTCTACTCTGGGTTATACAGCTACAAAGGTATATCAGAGTATGTTTGAACTCAGGTCTTCCTAACTTCACAACCAACACTGACTTCACCGTGCTATTTAGGAGCCTTAGGTAGAAGGTAAATGAAAACTTATTTTTGATTTTATAGAGGGGACAGTTGTTCATGCATGGGTGAAACTAGAAGATCTCTAATCCTCCCATTTTTTTGTTCTGTGATTGTGAATTTGAAATTCAACATACATTTATTAAGGCCCCACTGTATGCAAAACTTTGAGCTAGGATATGATACAAAGCTTAGTAGGTAAGACATGACTCCTGCCCTTACAGATCTTGCAGTCTCATGCACAAAAGCACACACAAATCCAACACACAAACATAATACATGATAGAGCATATGGAACAGATGAACAAAATGGCATAGGGGTCAAGAAAAGGGAGGAGGAAGAGAGGAAATGGGTAAAGAATGAGGTGGATGTAGAGAACCTTTCCTGGGGGAGGCAGCATTTATCTAAGCCTTTAAAAGAGGGATGGCAATTTAACAGGTATAGTGAGATGGAAGCAGAGGGATGGACTCAATTGAAAATATCCCCAGAAAAATTTATATTCAAGACAAAACACATTTTTACTAAGTTCAAAATTAGAATGGATAAAACCTTAGAGCAAATGGAGAAAATTTAAGTCCTAGGAATAACTAAAAATCCACCTTGAAATTTTGTTTTTTGAGGAAAAAAAGCTGATGATCCAAGCCTCTACTCATGATATAATCACACTTCTACTTGAGAAGTATGTTTTTCATGCAAATTCTAAATTGAAAGGGTTGTTTCAACATAATCTTTGTCTACACTAGCATCCAAAAATACTTCTGTGATACAATGGACATTTTAACATCCTAACATCAATATACATACGACAGGGGGGTGATTCTCCCACAACTAGAGCACAGAGACAACTTCACAGTTGTGCACATTTTGGTACTCATCATAAATTTGGCCTAATGGGGTGCTCTGCCACCTCTTATGTGGCAACTACTGTCCTCACAAGCCTTTTAGAGCAATCTGAGGCTCATATGTCTTGTAAATAGTTGGTGAGAGGTAAGGCAAGGCTATATTTTAAGTTACTTAAAAACTATTTGCAATTAGGACACCAAAATGTATCGGAATGCATACAACCACAGTGCCATTTGCAGGCCTGCTGCATATGCTTCGCATGTATCAGGATTTACAGTGTTCCATAACCAAGGAAATTGTGATACAAGATTGCATTTACTTTTATCTTACCCAAAGTAACATTATCTTCTGTAACCATAAAGAAACTGCACTATCATATAAATCTATTTAAAGGAATTGGCACTGCTACAATAAAGGCATCCACACTGTGGCTTATTCCCTGCAAATCACCCAAATGTTAGTAGCTAAGGAAAGAGACTTTTGATTTCTTTCTGTATTGGCACAGTAAGCCCCTTCTTGCTCTGTACACACATATCCCTCAACTTCTGTCAAAAGCAAGAACAAATTTCCTAACCAAAACTGAAAAGTCCTTGGCTTTTCAAATGACTATAAATTGCATGGCTAAGTGCATATGGCCACAGGGCTGTCACAGTTACTCTTCTTGACAATTCATCATACCATACTAATTCTATAATATCATTACTGCGTCTCTTCTCACTGTACTGATCCAGCCAGTTAATTTAATCAACTAATAATAGATTCAGAAATGGATGCAAGGGGCCCTAGCACTTCAAATTATATTACTAGAGATGCACAGCAGTGAAAGCGGTACATTCCTTACTTGCCGTTAAATGTAACCTCCAAAAGTTAGGTCTTCCTAGAGTTTGCCAAGAGAGAGTCATACATGCTTGTCTCCTAGAATGTCACTGTGGTATAAATTAAAAATACCATTCTTTACTTTTTTTAAAAAAAATAAAAATAATCCAGAATTTATCACATGTTTGACATCCTCATATTTAGAATATACTTTCTGTCCTTAAAATGTTCATTTTTGCTATTTGTAAGTTCATCATTTCTCTGATGTCATGGTCTTCTTTGAAAAGGAAGGACAGAAGTTCTACTATTGAAAATGCTGCTATATACAATAGAAAAAAATCAAGATCTCAAAAGTTGGTAGTAGACATCAGAGTTGTATGATTAACTGCAAAGTGAGCCATTCAAGGATGGACAATTAATTTTATTAAATTTTAATCTTCTCTGCAAATGTCAATGATAATTAGAAAACATTATTCTTTAACATCTCAGTCCATCTTGCATGTCACGAAGAGTAATATATTAAATTAATACAAAGAAAAAATGGTAATCCCAAAGCCTAATGATGAAGAAAAAAACAAGTGAAATAAAAGGCCAGAAAATTATAATAAACATTGTTTACTGAAGCATATAGTATAATCTTGAAAAATACTGCTCCTGTTCCTTAAAAATTTCTTTACTTAAAGGAAAAGCATGATTTCCTTAGGTCAAAAACTTATAGTAAGCCTCTTCTACTTTAGAATAGATTATAAAAACAAAATGAGAAGCTCTTGGGATTATGGTTAACTTTGGATCCCAGGTTTCTGAGATATATTATATCTTGTGCCTGAGCTCAAATCTGACCCCAGACACTTACTAGCAGTGTGACTCTGGATCAATGACCTATGTCTCTCTCAGTTTCCTTGGCTGTACCTCCCAGCATTGTTGTGAGGATGAAAGGAGACACTACTTGTAAAGAGTTTAACACAGTTCGTGGCACATAAATGCTTGTTTCTTTCTTTCATTTCTATGGGCATATGGACATACATGTGCACATGCCTATTTCTACTCCCAGCAAGTACTGGGGAAAATGAGATGGTATGGTGTGTTATATTGGAAAGATCGCTGGACTTGGTGTTAGGAGAAACATGGGTAGCAGCTATATGATTTTGGGGAAATCTCAGTGTCTTTGAGCCTCAGCTACCTTATCTAAAAAACAATATATTAAGACATGTAGTACCTACTTCATAGAGTTGCTGTGAAGAAAATGTTTTGTAAGCCTGAAGGTGTTATAGAAATGCAGAATGAGTTGAACTACACACTTGCAAAATGTGTGTTCGTCCTTCGTTGCCAAAGAAGACCATGCCATCAGAGAAATAATGACATGACTTGCCCTTGACTTTGTTTTGAGGGAGGGAGGGCAGGTCACCAGCCTCACTTCTCCTCCAGAGCCATCTGAATCCAGTGACCAGATATTCATTAGGATGACTGGAGATGAGCCAGGATGAGGCAATTGGGGTTCAGTGACTTGCCCAAGGTCACACAGCTAGTAAGTGTCAAGTGTCTGAGATGACATTTGAACTCAGGTCCTCCTGACTCCTGCACTGGTACTCTATCCATTGCACCACCTAGCTGCCCTCACTTGCAAAATATTATTGCTACAGAGAACAGGTAGGCTCTGCACTGACTTTGGAGCTGGGTGGTTTGGGTTTGCCATGCCCTTGTATTACTTGGATGAGCCTAATGCATCCTTTCTCCTCTCCAGGGTGTTTGCTTATGTGTAAAATGAGGGGGATGCACTTTAGAAAGTCCATACCAGTTTATAAATCCTATGACACTTACAAAGTAGTTTAGTATTATAAATAACTTCACTGGATAATCTTCCTGACTTTTTCCCCCTATTAACTTACAACAATGCACTTGCCATGTTAGACAATGACACTGTTAAAGGACTACTAGCGGCTTTTAGATCAACAAGGAAACTTAAAGATCATCTAGTTGAAACTCGAATATCATATGGATGAGGGAACTGAGGACCAGACATAAGAGCTGTTCACAATCCCAAATAACAACTGACATTTAATAGGGAGTTTTAATTTGTATAAAATACTTTCCTCAGCAAAACTTTGTATGGTAGGAAATGCAACTATTGTTTTCTCCACTTTGTTGCTGATATTGTTCAGTCATTTCAGTCTTATCCAATTCTTCATGACCCCATTTGGGATTTTCTAGACAAAGATACTGGTACGGTGTGCCCTTTCTTTCTCCAGTTCATTGGCAGATCAGGAACTGAGGCAAACAGGCTTAAGTGACTTGTCCAGGGTCACACAGCTAGTTAAAGTCATGGAGTGTCCCTGGTTTCAAGTCCAGTGCTCTATCCACTGTATCACCTAGCTGCCCCTATTTACTTATCTATTTGAGGAAAACAGATGAGTAAAATGAGATTCTGTGAAGTTCTGTATCTTGCCCATCATTACCCAGATCTTCAGCATCTCAGAGATCAAACACACATCTCCAATTTTCAAGTTTCACACTCTTTCCATGTTGCTATTCTGTGTCCCATTAACTGTAAGATATTTAAGACGTGCTATTGTATTAAGCCTCCTTGTCATAGAATAAACTTCATTCATTCTTTGAGCTCTGCCTTTAAGATCCTTTCCAACTCTGTTATCTATGATTGTAGGATCCTTCTACTCTGTGAGGGATTGGTTGGGTAAACTTGCAGTTTAATTGATGTAAGGAAGTTCTATTGAAGAAACTCACTCAGAAGCAAGGGTTCTTCAATCAGCATCTGGGAACAGTTGAAACTGTGTTTTGTCTTCACATTTGGATGACCATTTCAATGCAATTTGTTTCACTGCAATTCTATGTATTTATCATGTACATTTAAAAACATTATTCTAAGAAGGGGTACACAGTCTTTATCAGATTGCCACAAGGAGTCAAGGATACAAAGAAGTTTTAAAATCTCCAATAAAGGAAATCCCACTGAGGAACTTCTCTCCACCAGCGCAAATTGCCAACTGTTCAGCGGCTTATAGTTAGGGTTGCCTGGAACATTAAGAGATTAAGTGATTTGTCCAGGGTTACACACCAGTATATGTCAAAGTTAAAATTTAAACCCAATTTTTGAGCTTCTACACTAGCTTTCTAACCACTATTCCATGCTGCCTCTCCTCTCTTTAACTTTCAGAAAAAAAAACAATAACAAACAAACCAAAAACTTAAAACACTGTATCCCTGTGAGAGTTGAGATAATCTAAATCCTGGTGGTTCTTCCAGCCTCAAGTCTCTCCTCATTCCAATCCAGTCTCCATGCAGCCACTAGAGTGACTTTCCTAAAATGCCAGTCTGATAATGTCATGCACACCACCCCCCAGCTACTCAATAAATTACAGTGGTTTCCTATTGCTTTCAGGTCAAAAAAAAAAGATGCACTCTTTGTCATTCAAAGTCCTTCGTAACCTAGTCTCCTCTTTTTTTTCCCATTCTACATAGACCTTACTCCCTAAAACAAACTCTTTGATCCATTGACACTGGCCTTCTGGCTATTCCACAAACAAGAAATCGCATCTTTCAGGTCCTCAGGCATTCCCTCTGGCTATTCCCTATGCCTGGAATGCTCTCCCTCCTCCTCCTCTCCAATAACTGACCTTCCTAGCTTCTTTTGTTGTTGCTCAATAATTTCAGTCATATCAGACTCTTTATGACCCTATTTGGAGTTTTCTGGGCAAAGATACTGGAGTGGTTTGCCATTTCCTTCTCCAGATCATTTTACCAATGATGAAACTAAGGTAAGCTGGATTTAGTGAACTTGCCCCAGGTAACACAGCTATTACGTGTCTAAGGCCAGATGTGAACTCCGCAAGTCTTCTTGGCTCCAGGTCAGCACTCTATCCACAGAACCACGTAGCTACCCCAAACTTCCTTTAAGAGCCAACTAAAATCCCACCTCCTACAGGAAGCCTTCCCCAACTCCTCTTATAATCCAATGCTTTCCCTCTGTTAATTATTTTCTATTCATCCTGTATAAAACTCACTTTGTATATCTTGGTTTGCATGTTGTCTCTCTCAATAGATTATAAGCTTTTTGAGAGTCGGGACTGCTTTTACCTCTATTTATATTCCCAGGGCTTAGCACAATGCTTGGAACATAGCAGGTGCTTAATAAATGTTTATCAAATTGAAATGAAGTACTATTTTGAAGATAGTGAAGGACTGTATAAACAATGTTTTACTACACCCTGAAATTTAACTGGTACATCAGGCCTCAAGATTTCTACAACTTGAATGTATTTTAAGTTTGAACCTTTGGGGGGAGGTATTCATAATTGTCTTTTCAACAACAAAAATGAAATATTCAATCTATATATTCAGAGTATGAGAATAACCTTCAAAATCTGTAAAAATCACATCAATGCCTTTATAGATAACCTATAACTCCTTCAAAAAAGTATCTCTCCCCTCTTTGGGTATAGAAAAGTGATGATGAAATTACTTAGTGCTAAAATGCCATATTTATTTGATGTATGTGTATATGTATATATACATAATTTCTATTATATACACATACATGTATATATACATAATATTTATATTTATATATACACATACATGTATATATATGTATATGTATACTTCTCTTGGAAGAAGAAAAGAAAGGAAGGAAAGAAGCAAAGAAGGAAGGAAAGAAAGAAGGAAATAAAGGAAGGAAAGAAGGAACAAAGGAAAGATGGAAGGAAGGAAATTACTATTATGAAAATGACTTTGCCCAGTCATTTAGAGAATCCAGTGTAAATTCAGTAAAATGTCCATCCAATGTCACCCTTTACTAAATGTGATTCAGATCATGTTTGCCTAGCCTAAAAGCAAGGCATCTCCATGAGTACTGTAATATAACAAAACAAATAATTTTCCTTTCATCAATATACAACAGCTTTGTTCATTATTGAGAAGCGTTAGGTGGTAAAGTATTGAGTGCTATGCATTTTATGCTTAAATCAATGTACTGTCTTGCAGTTATGCCACCTAATGTGTTTTTAAGTCATCCGCTACAGAGATCAATGTGATTCTTATTTGATATTCAGTGTTAAGTTCAGCCTCATAAATTTAGAATTGCACTCTGTTATTTTGATGGTTATATATTAACCACGTACTGAAAGTTTTATGATTTTATACTCAGCCTGGCTGTAAATCACACCAGTTCCATACATAAGGCATAGGGTCTGGCTTGATTTTTATTGCCCTATTCGGGGGGAAAACGGATGGATGGATGGATATTTGAGGGAGTGAAACCTACGATGTGTTTGGATAAATACCAGAGGTGTGTGAATATTAAATACATGCTTCAGAAGATCCAAATGAGATAATCCATGGCAACCTGCTAGCGCTGTATAGTAACCATGTGATAGCAAGCGTCATAGACTGCCAAACCTTTATATTTTAGGGTGCTTTTATTGGGCTTGGCCCTGACCTGGTTTGATTTAATGTCACTCCTGCCTGGTAAGGCAGACACTACTCTGACTACACAATGGCTGAGTTTTACAAACTGAGCTGTCTTGAATGTTAAATAAAATGCTACTTATGAATGGTCTCACTCTGAAAGGTTTTGGTAAGTGTATGATCTCATAGTGCAAATCTCCTACCCACCTCCAAAGATTAAAAAGGGACTTGTCAACAAGAGAACTATAACAAGGGTAGAGCAGCTGGAGCTCATCCCAGGTACTGACACTCTGGGTGCTGACATCTGGGTATTGAACTTCCTCCCTAGGGATGAGTGTGCTCCCTTTCCTGGGTGGCCTTAAACTCTGAGGCTTGTTGCTGCTATTCCCTCATCTCAAATCTTGAAATTATCTGTTGGCCTTTGACTGTGTCGAGGCTGAGGAAAAAAAGGGAAAGGATGATAAAGCAGGTTTACAGGACAGCAGATATTGAGAAAGAAAAGGGGAGGGGACAAGTCTCTTCCTCTACCCACAGATGGATTGTTCTCTGGGCTGCCTTAGGCTTACCCCTCTACCAACTGTTCTTTAACCCAGGTGAAAAATTACTACTCATGTCTCTGGCCAACATGATTCTTTGAGAATTCTCATCCAAGTAAAATTCTCAGAGGGCAATATGGGGTAATGAAAAGAGTTCTGGACTTTGTGTCAAAAGTCCACAGCTTAAGTTATTTCTCCAAATACGTTAATTATTTTTTTATATCCAATACATATTACTATTTGTAATTTTTCCACTGGAAGTGAAGAATATTTGGTAGAGAGAAATTCATTGACTCTGCACATTCTATCTTAGTTCTTTTGGGAGCAAGTTTATCCTCATTTGGAAAATTTGCTCTTTCCCTCCAAAGACATATTGTCTAAATGTATCCTCATGTCTGTCCATAAGCTAAAAACACAATACCTTAAACTGTGACTTAACTGACAGGCATGACGAAACACTTCAAAAAGCATAACACTGGACCAAGACTTGGATCAATTACAATTTAGCAGCCTTTAGGCAAGATACAGCTGACTGACACACTCCTATTTTTTATTTCCAAATTCTCTGCAAGTGCAACTTGTCTAATTGTTGACTTGCTGAATTCCCTAAACATGTACATTTTTTCCTAATAGCAAATTCGAGTCACATACAGAAATGCCATAGTTGATTCCATTAATTTCAGTTATTGGCATCACATCAAGATCAAAGAGCCACTCCCCCCAACATACAACAAGTACACTTAACTCACCTTAAGTACAAAGTCAACTGTGGTTGTCCTTCCTGAAGTGATGCCTGGCAGAGGTTGAATATGGCTCCAAATGCTTCCCTCTCCAAATGACATTTACTTGTGTTCACCCTATATAATCTGCATTACCTCTACCCAGCACTTGAATGACTTTGAACCAGAATTTGGTATAAGTAAGTTCAGGCCACTGGACCCAGATGGCGCTGGAGGAGAAAGTGAGGCTGGTGACTGCACAGCCCTTAAATCCAATTCACTTGCATATCATGGCATCACTTTCCTGATGTCTTGGTCCTCTTAGAGAACGAAGGGCAAGTAACACCAAGTCAAACTACATACTATGCCCAAACATTTCACCAATGGTCTTAGCACCTCTTGGATTACCAATGACAATCACAACAAAATAAACAAAAATGTTCCAGAAATATAACTTTGATGAACTAGTAGTGGCTCTCTTTGACATGACTTTTTTGTATTTGTTTCACTCTAAACCTGTGATGTCACTAGTGGAGGAATTTCCAATAAGGAATCTCCCTCTACCAAAGGTACTGGGCACTTGGCTCTTCTAATGGTCATACTAGAGAGACATGGAAAGGGGGCACCGACAAGCTGAAGAGCTTGTCTAGAGTTAAACAGTCAATATGAGAGGATGGTAGATCCCCCTGACTCAGAGGGTCATCTTCTATCTACTCATTGACCCTCAGATTTCTTAACCATTGCCCCCTGAAAAGCAGGGAAAGGGATTTTTGGAGGATGGAATTTCATCAATTTTCATGTTTTGGTCTTATTCATATAACTCAGAAAAAAATGGATGAGAAGGCAAGGGTTCAAAATGAAGCTAGCTGGAAATGTGAAGATACCTACCTTCTTACTGGTAAAAACTAGAATATTCAATTCAATTAAATGGATGTTTATTAAGCACTTAATGTATATGCAACATTGTGCTAAAATGGGGAAGGGGAGATTTACTTTTTAAATTACAAAGTTTCTGCCTTCAGACTTTATAATCTATTGTGGGATGCCTGTTGGGGGCGCAATATATAATATCAACTACAATGTTATAGGGGCAAAGGAAAGATTCAGGCAAAGCATGGAAACAGAAAGCATGAGGTGGGAGAGAACACCTTTAGCTATAAGTAGGAAAAAGTAGGAAATCAAGGACAAAGTTCATGGAGGAGATTATGTGTAGGTTGGTTCTTGAAGGAAGAGAAAGAAGAGATGAGAAAGCAGCCTGTCCCAGGAATGCAGCACATAGAGAGAGAGGATGATAAGAAAAAATAGAGAAACAGTGTAGCCTTTTATGGCTAGAATGTAGGATGGGTAAGTCATTATATATTATGATATAATTAATATATTATATTAATATGATAATATAATTATATGTGTAATATAATATATAACATTATAAAAGAAGACCAACGATGGATGTTGGAAGCAGACTGTGAAGGACATTAAATGCTAGACTCTGGAGCTTGCATTTTGCTCTGCATATAACTGGGAGCCATGGAAGGTTTTTGAGCAGGGGAGTGACATGATCAAAACTTGTCATTATAAAGATTACTAAACATTATTATTAAAAAATACTTTCAAATTCTAGCTGTCTAATTAGTTTGAGTAGCATGTAGCCATTTATTAATTTTATACTGAGTTTTTACATTTACTTCCTCACGAATTCTGACACCTAGCAGGAGATCTTTTAAGCTAAAACATTCAATTACCTCTCCTAATCCATGAAAGATGTATAAAAAAAAAACCAAAAAAACAAATATAAGAGCTCCTGGAAGCTGATTATTGGTTAGTCCTTGGCCTCACCTCTGAGGCTCATATAATATCCAGCAGCTTGAGCTGCCTCTGCACTACAGGGAAACTAGAATTTTTTTTATTTTACAATTAACAAAGAACAAGAGAAATTTTTTTGAAATTTGTGTTTGAAGTTGCTTTAATCTGTGCTACTAATTTGAAATGTAATAACTCGGAATGTGGAAAACACTCATATTTGAATAAAAGTATAATAACAGATCCCTCAGAAAAATAGAAATTATTTATTAATTAGTGGTTATTTAAGATCATCTCCCTATCTCAGGGCAGCTAGGTGGCACAATGGATAGAGTACAAGAATCTGGAAGACTCGTCTTCCTGAGTTCAAATCTGGCCTTAGACACTTACTAGCTGTGTGACCCTGGGCAAGTCACTTGACCCTGTCTGTCTCAATTTCCTCATTTGTAAAATGAGCTGGAGAAAGAAATAGCAAACTGCTCCAGTATTTTTGCCAAGAAAACTGCAAATGGGGTCATAAAGAGTCAAATATAATTAAAAAATGCCTGAACAACAGTAACTCTACCTCTGCTTTCCTACATAGGCTCCGCAATCAGGAGCTGGAAACATATAATGTAGCAGTTTCATGTATGTATTCTATATGCATGAGCATGTGCACACAGGGCAGGGCTAGACCGAAACAAAATGAAGTAGCAGAGAGACATGTTCAATCCATGCCATTCCACTTCTCCACTTGGCTTCCTTACCCCTTGTCTCTGTAGATGACCATCTGATAAACTAAAACACACTAAAGTTTTTAGACATTTGATATCCTCTTCCCAGGATTATTTGCATCATAAAAGAAGACAGATGAGGAGGATAATAGATAACCCACAAGAATGTATACATATAAATGTGCATATATATGTAATTTTGCTGTTTCTGACCCTGAAGCACCTAGTAGATGAGAGGTTTTTTTTTAAAAGAAGAATAGTCTTCCTTGTATCTTTCAAATTACAACCTATATGTAAGATGATTGACTGTTTACACTGTGCACACATGCATATGTTAGCATGATGATTTCCCACTATTGGTTACCGTGCACACAATCCTATACATGATCAGAAATAAAATTTATTTAGACCTCCCAAACACATACACACACGAATCCACAGAAGTTGCCAGTTGGAGGACTGCACAACATTTCTATATTCCTGCTGAATCCAGAGCCAATCTGCAACTTCAATAAATAAGGATGACAGAGAAGTTGCATTCCTCTGAGAATTTCTATTTGAAATAATTTTAGAACTGCTTTATGTATACCAAGGAAGCTGTCAGTTTATCTGATCTTCAAATACACTGTGAATTCCACAGGGAGATTCTATGGTGAACTACAGACTGTTCACTTAAATGAATTTAATTTTTTTTTTTTACCAGATGAACGCTGGCTACTGTATTCAATAACAATAAATTCCATATTTGGGGGTTTTGTTAACTCTCTTAATTGATTATTAGGGAATAAAGATAAAATAAAGACCTTGCAAAAGGACAGTTAAGTGAATTTTATGTCTATACCTCAGAAGAAAATAAATCAATTCATTGAGCATATGGCTTATTAGGTTTTAATAGTTCTTTTCCAAGATGATTCTGAGTTCCATATTTTGAAAGATAGGGTAGTGGGTTGTTTTTGGAGATTTGCCGATGTAGAGATAGACCATCTGTTTTCACAAATGAAAAGGAGTCAAAGACTTTGATTGCTATTTTCCTAATCAAGATCAATTCTAATACATTTCTAATGTGTTGATTAACCAAAACTGACATTATATCTTGGAGGTGTTTATTGGTATCATTACCAAATGAATCTCCTGCTGCCCATGGATTTTTACATACTCCATGCTGAAAATGGAAGGAATGTTAACTTGACAATAGGGATGAGAATAATTGCATTGTATTCCATTGTAGCATTTTTTTACATTAGTATTTTACCCTGTTATCCAGATTATGAAATGTAGATGAATGTTTGACCACTTCAATTAGTTGGAAGAGGAGAATGACCTGGATTGTTGTTGAGAAACTTTCAATGATCCCGAGTTGCTCACTGCCACTAAAATTTACCTCATCAACACGAGTATTCCCCCACTGATGCTTTCTGACTATAAATCATGCAACACTAGTCTCTTGGGAGAATCAAAAAAGCAAGCAATCAAAGGGCAGTGGGAACATGCATGGTGGGTTTAAGGAGGCAGCAGTATATTTATTTACTGCTGTGATGACTTAAGGGATAGAATTAATGTAAGAGATACCGCTAAGTACTTGTATGATAAAAAAGTGGGTGCTAATTACATAGGAAAAAATGAGAGATGGCAGAAGGATGGTTGTCCATTTTATGAATGGACAGAAAGAAGGACCTGAGGATTAGGGCTTTGGATTCTGGAAAATCTGGTTTCAAATCCTGTCTCAGACACGTTAATTAACTTCTCTGAACCTTGTTTTCCTTGCCTATAAAATTAGGTTAATACTATTATTAGCACTTACTTCAAAGTTTTTTGTTTTGTTTTAGCTCAAAATGAAATAACGTATGTATAATGCTTTGTAAGTTTTAAAGAATTAAATAAGAATTATGACAATTTTTATGATTACGTGAATATTCTACAACATAATGCATGTGACTCTTAGAAAAGATCTTGGAGAAGACCTGGATAAGAGATGCAAAGGTGAGAAAGGAAGGACAAGTTGTGGTATGCACTGACTGAGGGCTCTCCCGCCTGATCGCTAATTCGTCTCTAAGTATCGAAGTCTGATTTCATGCAGTCTTCCAAGCTCTAAATAGAATGTTTTTCACTTGAGACACACATGATGGGAGAAGTCTCGCTGGTCAAGGTGGGGAGGGGAGGAGTACAGACAAGACTTCAACCTGAGAGAGTGACATGCAGGAGCTCAGAGAAAAGTCAGGAATTGCCAGGAGAGAAAGCAGCCTGTTCTACAAAGAGTCCATAGAGGGGCTGAGGGAGAACAGGGATGTCATGCATATATATATATATACACACACAGATATATGTGCATATATATATATATATATATATATATATATATATAAAATAAAAAATATACAATAGGGACAGTATCTTGGGGGTGGCAACCAAGCTACTGGACCTGTGTAGAACAGTAGTTGTCACAGAGTACAAATGAATTCTACCTTGAGGTGCCACTGCTTTAGGGTAAAGTCCCATTCAGCCTATGCCAGTTATAGCTTTGCCAGACTAGTGTCTTCCATACAACAACTCAACTGACAAACATTTGTTAGCCTCATACTGTGTGCACTGAACTGTGATAGACACTAGGGATACTTCCTGTCCTCAAAGGACTTACGTTCTCCTGAAGGGACAATATATACACATAATTACACACAAGACACGTACAAAGTAGACACAAGGTAACTGTGCATGGAAAGATACTGAGAGGAAGGGGAAAGCAGCACTTGAGCTCAGTCTTGAAGCAGTTATGAACTCCAAGGGGCAGCCGTGAAGAGGGAGCAGTGGGGGACAGCTGCTGCAAAGGGAACAAGATGGGAAAAGGAACATCATGTATGAAGAACAAGGAGGAAATTAGCCATATTCGCTAGAGTAGACCACAGGGTACACAGATGGGGAGTAATGTGTAAGGAAACCGTACAGATAGGAAGAGACCTATCCTTTCCCAAGTCAAGTCAAAGTCAAAGTACTCTTGTGAAAGGTTCATGTTATTTATGACAGCTAAGCAACACTGAACTTTTTCTGGTTTTGGCTTACACATTTAAAGACAGTCTCCTCTAAAAGTTTTAACTTCAGAAGTTAATAAAATTTGAAGGTTTCTCTTATTGAACATTCCAGAGATTAACATTAATTCTTACCTTCAGTCATATTAGTATGTATTTTTAACAATAACAAACAATTATATATGACTTTAAAATCTGAAAAGTGCTTTAATGCATTATTTCATTTGAGCCTTACGATGACCATGTGGGATAGGTACTTGAATTATTATATTGTTACATAATATATTGCAATATATTATATGTTATTAATATGCTATCATGATTAGATAACATGCATAATATTTGCACATTTCAAAGTGCTATATAAATGTAGCTATGATTACAAATGTGAACTTTCAATCTTATTCTCATTTTATAGATGAGGAAACCATTGCTCAGAGTGACTGAATGGTGTCCCTGGTCACAGAGCTAGTAAGTCTAGAGGTGAGACTAAAACCTAGATCTTCCTAACTCAAAGCCCAGCGTTCTCTCCATTCTGCCATGCTGTTTGCCAATCAGTGATGTGCCAATAAAAGTCATAAAGATGGTGTGTGTACATGTGCTTTCCTTCAATAACAATGGCACTCTCACAATGTGCCACTTTGTAGGTGACATTTTCATAAACAAGTCTATGTGGCTTGCCATCAAAGATGCTGGTCCCATTTCACCCCACATGGTAAGATTTCTCTGCCAGTTCATAATAGTGAAAACTTGGTTCAGAGATTTTGAGGAGGTGATGCTTTGATTATGGTTCTACATTCATTCAAGAAAAAAAAATGCCCTCTCAACTTTTCATATGGACTCTTTCAATTTCCAAATGTGCTGAGGGTGGGATAGATTTTCTGATCTTACTGGAACAATCTTTCCATTGAAAACTTACTAAAAATTACCTAGGAAATGTCATGGCTCTTCAGGACCTCTTTCTGTAGTGTTTTTTTTTTAAAATAGGTTCATAGATTTAGAGCTGGAAGAGACCTTATGGGTCATTTAATCCAAATCCTCATTTCATCTGAATGAAGAAACAGAGAGGTTATAACATGTCCCATTGGTGGTAAGTAGCAGAGCGAGACTTTAACCTAAGTTTTCTAACTCAGGACTAAGGCTACTCGTTCCATTGCACCCTAAGTTCTAAAGCATCCTCAGACTGTGCTGTGAGTGGCAAAGGGACTCACTAACAAAATTTTGGAGATATTAGTATTTTCCTTCTAAAATGTTAATTAGAAAATTATGTATATGTAAAAAAATGCGTAAAAATTTTATATGGGAATATGGTTAAATTTTTTTCTATTTTTTTCCAAAATTTTCTTGACTCCTTCTCATGACAGGGTTATACCACACCTTCAGACCACCAAGACAAGCATCTATGGATATAGTAAATGCTTTTCAAGACCAAACTCATTCAGGGGTCAAGTAAGTTTGGAAAAGGACTGCCCAACTGAATTGAAATTTCTTATGGTGTTTCATGGCAGTAAACTCTTTCAGTTGTTCTGTACCTCAGAGAGCCAGTCAATAAACAGTTATTAGGCACCTCCTATGTGACGTTCACTTTGCTATTTGCTAAGGATATGAAGGAAGGCAAAAGTCAGTTGAGCCTCCAGCCTAACAGAGGAAATATAATGCAAACAATAATGTATAAACAAGCTACATATAGGCTAAGCTAGAGATGAGGACACTAGAATGATAAAAAAGATAGGATGAAAAAAGTGCTTTTGTTTTGTCTTTGTATCACCACTACCTTACAGAGAACCCTGCACATGTAGTAGGCTCTTAATACATGCTTGTTGGATTGGATTCGACAAGTCCTGCAAAAGTATTTTTTTTCCTTCTAAAAAGGCAACATAATTTTTATATTTTCTACTGACCTTACACATTATATCTTCCCTCCCTGACTCACAATACTACTATTCACTGAGAGTTAGGAGAAGACATTCCACTGGATCTTTCACACTCCTCTAGATACACTCCTCTAGGTAGCCTGCAGTAAAAACAAATGTATGAGAGGGAGACGAGAGACTACGGTGGTTTGTTTTACGGACAAACCTGCTATTTGATTTTAATTGCAGGACTCCTCTGAGGCCCTGGGCTAGTATTTAGAGATAGCCAGTCAACAAACATTAAGGTAGTGCCAAGCACTATGCTAAATCCTGGGGATACAAAAGGAGGCAAAAGATAGTGCCAGGTAGGAACTAGACCTGTGATTCAATTGGTATACTGGACTTCTAGAAAAGGAAAATCCTTCCACCAATGAACCTTCTTGTCTGCTTATTGTCTTGGAGTGCCCAGAGCACTGAGAATTTAAATGGCTTGACTAGGTTTACAAAGCCAGGATGTGTTAGTGGTGGGACTTGAACTCAGGACAGCTCTCCATTTGTTATGCCACTTTACCCTTTATCTCCAAGGATTCCTTTGTCATTAGAGAACATAAAACGTAATCCAGAAGACACTTGCCACCATGACCCTTGAATAAGGCTTTTTAAAAAAATTAAAGGAGTAATTTTTTTTAAAGGAAGGTGATTCATTTGTATGAACTTACAGCACATATGGTAATCAGACTGCATATACATTTCTCATCGTATGTGTACAGCATTTTGGCAAATATACAGGGAGCATGCAGTTAGGAAACACCATTCTTTTGCTGATATCTGACCCGAGAGCAAGTGCTTTAGCACATCTCCAAAACACTCAATGAGCTTGCTATTATTAACTAAAGACTGCATTTCAAGTACATTATGGCATCACTTGAAGTAATGGCAACTGAAATGTACCTACTTAATGGAATCGATCTTTCATAAAGACCGCAGTAAAGTATTATCAGAAGTCACTTATTGAACTTTATTTCTGAATGATATAATAAAAAGTAGCACGTCAAGAATAAAAATGCCATTTGTCACCTGCATCTTTGGCACCTCAGAATGTTTCTTCAAGAAGAAGTAGGGGGCATCACTTGAGTGATGTGACAAATGCAAAGAGTACTCGCCCATTAAAGCATTGTGCCAAGGAATTCAAGGTTCACTTGACACTCAGACCCTAGGATTAAATTACAACAAACTCTTGCCTCTCTTTAATTAGGTATGTGCAGAGGCATCTAAAGGATACCCTCCGGTTCCATTATTTCCTTACTGCACAGTAAAGACATTCTTGTTTTTTCTACTTATTTATCCACAGCCCCAACTTTCACAAAATCCTTGGGAGTAGAAATGATCTGGGAGAATGAGCTTCTGTGAGAGACATTTTGCTAGATCTGTAAACACTTCAGAGAAATACCACAATAAAAATTCTGCATTTCCTTCTGTAATTGGGATGAAATGTAGATGTCATATCCTACCGGAGAGGTCATTAGGATTTAAGTCTCATAGCTCCTGATTCTGATTCTATTACTGTGTCATTATTGACAATCACTTAGCTCAATTAAAAATATTATGAATTTAGCAATCATAAACAAATGTATAAACAAACCTTTCAGAGTGTAAAAAGGAGTAAAAAGCTATATAACATAGTGTGAAATTCTGTTAACAAGGTAACAAAAAAAA
>CM053769.1:371562301-371686215 GCA_028658325.1 Potorous gilbertii
CCTCCTTCTTTCACTTCCTCCCCAAGATAGCATGCAATCTGATATGGGTCCTACATATACATTTCTATTAAACACATTTTCATGTTAGTCATGTTGCATAGAAGAATTAGAATGAATAGAAGAAAGCATGGGAAAGACAAAAATGCAAAACAAAGTAAAACAAAAAAGCAAATATTTATGACTTAGAGTCTTAAAGAGATGCCAAGACCCTAAAGGTAAAATGGCTTGCTCAGGGTCCCCCAGCTAGTATTCATCAGTCAAGGCTTGACCCTGGCTATTCCTTACTCTGAGGTCAGCTTTCCATCCATTTGGTTACACGCAGTATCATTATCGTTCTAAACATTACAACTGGGAAAGCCTGACCCACAGGTATATAGAAAAGGACACCATCCATAGAAAGATGCCTATCAAAGATAGCATGTCAGTTACCACATGTTTACCTTCTCAGGTATTAAAAACACTGAGTGTCAGATACGAGCTCTAGTTACAGTCCCTTTTACAAAGCAAGCCACTCATGACCATATTGACAGGAGCTATTAAAAGAGGTTCTGTCAAAGACATTCCCCTTAAGGGACTACAAAGAAGTTCTATCATTTTCCCTAACTTGAACTTGCCTTGACCGACCCCTGAGTGATATTCAATCACAATATTTGTCTTGAAGACTCTTACAATCTCTGTAGTCAAACTATCTTATGATCTCACCTTCTGCTGATAAATATTCAATCATTTTTATATCACTAAATCACCATCATAAGTTACTACTGGGGGAAGAAAACCAAGAAATTCTTCGATTTCAGTTGCCTTTCATCTTCCTTGTGTCACTCAAATGTTACAGAAGCTTTTTCCTTCTACAGGCTCATGCTTCCCACTCAGTTTCAAGTTTAATGATATTCCCTTAGCCTCTAGATAAGACACACAGTCCAAATATGCTCAGGAGTTACATGGATTCTAAAATAGGTGGCATTTTCTTCATGACAAGAAATCTTGGTATGTAGGGGATACAACTGATTTACAATTCTCAGTGAACTTACTCTTTTAAAGTAGCAAATACAAAAGAAAACTGAAGAAAAAGTGGGGAGTCCATTTTGCTTTGTGAACTCTTTGTGAGGTCATTAGACCTCTTTCAGTAGATATCTTATTTCTTTTTTTTGGACCCTGGTAATTTATATTTTAAACTTTTCTATCCCCCAATTTAAAAAAAAAACACAAATCAGAGCTTCTCTCCCTATAAAAAAGGACCAAAGATTTTTTTTTACAGTAGCAATTTCTAACCATAAACAAACTCAGGAAAATACATTATGCCTTTAGTACTGTGTCTATACTAATTTCAAAGTCACTGCCAACTCCTCTGTTATTCCCTCGTGCAAGTTTGTACATCTTTATAATACCTTCAGAATAATTTATCACATAGTAAAGATTTTAAAAAATCATTATCCTTTTGATCTAAAAATCCTTATACTTCATCTTTAATACCTTCTTTTGAAAGGGCCTTTCTAGAGGAGTTGCCAGTACATTTTACCCTTCGGAGAAATCAACAGCAGAACTCAAGAAAAGCTTTAGGAACTTCAAATAGTTGTTTTTTTTTTAATGTTAAAAAAAACTTTTTGGGGTATGTCTCTGTCACAACAGTTTTAATGTGAAAAAGTGTGCAAATCAATGAAATACCCAAATAAAACACTGGAAGGCTGAATCATTAGAAACACTGCTCAAATATATCAGCCAATGGTTTAAAGGTATTTTAATATTTAGAGGTCCTCTTTGCCTAAGGCAAAAATATTAGCACTGCACTGGAAAGAAGCAGTCAATATTGATTTATATCCTTTGTCTTTTGCACCCTGAAAATTGTTCTCATTTTACTACCAGAGGAAAATTTAGTTGAGGTGGGGGGGGGGGTTGGAGATGAATAGGGAAGATAGGGAAAAGCAGAATTCAGATTACCTTAACATCACCTTCTGCAAAGTACCTACAGAAAAAAAAATACTGGTACAAACCACCTAATCACAGAGACTAGATGACAAGAAAGTGACTTAATATACTCACTGTCTGGAATTAATCATGAAAAGCCAGTTTAATCAAAATGAAAGAAAATAAAACCAGATTTCAAAGCTGCTAATTATCTTCTTCTAAAGATGAAGTATTTTTGTACTGGTTATAGTTTCTTTCTTAGAGGAAGAAAGGTATTGAATTGCAACTTTTTCTTTTTTGTACACTTTGGGGGCAGGGGAGAGAAGTGAAATAAAGTTTATTTTCTCCACCAGATCTAGGATGCCAAGATTACCTTTCAGCCAATGATTTGTGTTCAACTCCCTCATCAAATTGGTTTTATAAGTTTTCTCACAAATGCTAATCCTGGGAAATTGCCGATTGACATCTTTTAGACAATAAATAGAAACTAGTTCTTGGGTGGGTCCCTACTTTTTAAATTAACTTCCACAGTCCTTTTCACTTATAATATTTCACACTTGAAGGTCCTGAAAAATTTAAATTACACATTTGAAATGTAATTGCTTAAATGCTATATAAATTATTAGAATAATCTTGCTAATCCTCTATGATTTTTCAGCAGTTAAACCATGTGTAAATTAGTTATAAACAAAATTCCCCCTAATTCCATTTAAATATTACTAAATATGCTCTCTCTTCCCCACACACCTGGCTGACATGGGACAGAATCCTGTGTCCTCAAGAGTCCAAAGAGCTTTCAGAGGCCTAACTCATTTCCAAACAAACATTCTCTCTTCAGTATCCCAGTCAAATGGTAATAGAGCTTTTGCTTCAAATTCTCTAGTGATGAGTTTGCTACCAGTCAGTTTTTATGATACGGATGAACAGGGACTCATTAACTCATCAATCTGATTTTTAAAGGCATATAAAAAAGGTAGAAACAAAGGCAGGTAATTAAAGGTAAACAGAAAAGTGTGGCACAGTCTAGTACACATTATGTCAGTAGTGATAAAGTTCAGAATGAATTGATGTTGATGAGAAAAATGTAAAGACAACAAAAAGGTAGGTTGTTTAAGCAATTATAGGGAAAAAGAATCAATGAGAAGGGAAGGAAAGGAAAATAGGACTATTACTTGGCATGAATGGGACAATGATAATGGGCAACAGAGAGAAGATATAACTATTCAATTCTCATTTTGCATCTCTTTTCTCCACCAAAGAGAATGATTTTTCAGACTGGAAAGGGCAGAACAAAAGTGGTTCATGGAGAGCTGAAATCCAAGATAAATAGAAAAATAGTAAGAGAGCACCTAACTTCTCTTGATATGATTAAGTCAGAAGGCCCCCACGAACTATATCGTAAGGTATTCAAAGAATTAAGACATTGTTATTGAGCAATCAAACCTATTAGTCAATAATCTTTAAAAGACAGAATGGGAGTTGTGCAGCAGGATTAGAAAAGGCTTTCATTTGGAGTTTCAAAAAATGGAAAAGAATAGTCTAAAAATTGTAGGTCAGTGATTTTGACTGATTTATAGCAAAATTCTAGAATGTGTCATTAAAGAGATGGTAGGAAAATAGGAAAATGAAAGAGTGATCACAATGAGCCAACAATTCTTCAATAGGAACAGGTCATACCATATTCACTTTGTTTCCTTTTTTGATAGTTACTAGGCTTGCAGATAAGGGGAATGCTATGGATTATCTTCTCAAACTTTAACAAAGAAATGAAATATTTCTCATGCTATTCTTATAAAAAAACATGGCAGTGTGGTTATGTAGATTCAGTAACGAATACACGTCACTATAGATTTAAAACAATGAACAGCCAGACTCAAAGAGCAGTCATTAATGGTTCAGTGTTGACCTGGAATGAAGTCTCCATTGGTGTGACTAATGGTGTCTGTTCTGTTTTAAAATTTTTTATCAGTAATTTGGAGAAGAACATAGATGGTATACTTACTAAACCTGCATATGACACAAAGGAAGCAGGGATAGTTCATATACTAGATGATACAGGATCCTAAAAAAAAAAAAGACTTAAGCTAGAATGTTGAGCTGAATCTAATAAGTGAAAAATGTAAAGTCATACATCTTGTTTCATATAATCAATTTCATAAGCATAAGATGAAGGATTTATGATCAGATGGCTATTGTCTCAAACAACAACAAATGAGGGTTTAAATGGAGTTCAAAGTCAACATGAGTCATCTGTGATGTACAACAACCCAAAAAATTAAAGAAAATTCTTTTTTGCATTAAAAGAATCAGATTAAAATATTAAGGAGCTGACAATACCTTTGTAATGTGCTCTGTCCAGGCTACATATGGAGTATTATATTCACTTTTGGGTATACCATTTACAAATAAAACTGCTGCATTAAGAGGATCCAGAGGAAGACGTCAGGGGGTACAGGACCTCCGTAACTATGCCATCAGAGGATTAATTAAAAGAATTGAAGCTATTTGGAAGATTTAGCCAAGAATTGGGTCATACAACTAGTCATACGTATATAAATGCTTGTCCAAGAAAATGGATTTGACTTGTTCTGCACAGTCCTAGCAGAACTAGGAAAATAGATGGAAGTTTCAGAGATGCAGATTTAAGTTTGAAGTAAAGTTTCCTATCAATTAGAACTATTCAATAGGCTGCCTTAGAAGGAAGTTTCTCATTACTAGAGGTCTTCTAGTAAAGGGTAGACCACCACTTGTCAACAGTGTCTGAGTGAACTGTTGTTTAGATACATGGGTACCGTCTAAGGTCCCTTTCTACTCTAGGAGTCTGTTAGTCAGTTCTCTTCTATTTATTATTCTATGGCAGTAAAAACTGGCATTTTTATAGGGCTTTAAGGTTTGGGAAGTGCTAGCATTTCACAGCATCTCATTTGATCCTTACAACCCTATGATGTCCTGCAGTAATATTCTTTTACAGGTACTATCATCCCATTTTACGAAGTTCTTCAGTATCAAAGACAGGATTTGAACCCAGCTTATTCGTGTTCCGGTGCTCATGTGATCCATCTCAATTCTTAGATTTCTCTAAAGGGTTATCTATTCTCCTTCCTTTGTATTATCTTACTGTAAATGTTCAGCAAGCATAGATATTGGCAGTCGGGTCATTCTTCTGTCTTTGAAATAAAGACTTTCTGATTTCTTGATTATTCTATCTGATGAGCACTTGCAACTTTGTCTTCTCTGATTCTATTCAAAATGTATTTGGCTTTAAAGTACATGAACCAACAATTATTTACACTAAATTTTTCATGCTTTGATCAGTAGTTGTTGCTTCATAATATCAAAAAATCTCCAAGTGTTGTCTTGAAATAAGTCAGACTCCAAGGCTCAGAGTGCTCAATTTGATCTTGAATCTGTGAAATTAAAAATGTCTTTGCATCTCAATCATAATTCCCAACTTTGCAATATAATAGTGAATCATAAGCACTACAAGAACATGGTATTTTCTTTTTATTAATGATTTCAGGATTTTTAAGGACTGAAGGCTACAAAATAAAGTATTCTATTTAAAACAAAAGACTACTATATCCAAATACCAATATGCCCAAAGAATTCAATACCCCCAAGTCTCCCCATTTTTGGGGGGAGATGAGGGATATATATACTTACACACTTACATAATGTTGTTATTGCTTTAAAATATTTTTGGAACTCCACCTAGGTAACTGAAATTTAGTAGCCATCCAAGAAAATTACAATCACAGCCACTCTCGCTGGTCTAAAAAAATACCTGTCTCCCTCCCTCTTTGCTTGGCGCAGTAAAGCTCCATGACTGCTTGTGCTAATATTACAAAGACACAAAAGAACATGATAAGGCTAAATGAAAAGGTTTTGAAATGTAAGAGTAGAACACAGAGTCAGCCTTAACTGGAACTGGGCATTTCATCATTCTTTTGTGTACTACCTGTCTGTTCTATATGCCATAAGGAGATGACACAATTTTAATTAGCTGAATACTATAAATGCTAATTGGACCAGACCTGTGATTTTACAGGTACAGGGAACTCTTGGTGAAGAAGGTAAAAGTTTGTGATGAAATTTGTAGTTTTAGACAGTTGCCTGGGACGTTGATTACTTGTCTAGGAGTCATAGAGACTATGTGCCTGAGGAACTACTTGGACCCAGTTCTTCATGACTTCATCTACTACACTGAGCAATGCTAACTAACTGGTAGTGAAGATTTTTTGGCACTAGAGTTCTTCAAGAAAACGTTGGACTACCTTTGGTTAGAAGTGTTATAAAAAAGGTTGGTTATACAAGGGGGAAGGGTACATATTCTCTAGAGCTCTAAGTTCTGGTTCTGAGATTCATGGACCATATTGCACCTTTGAAGTTGAGACTGCTCTATTGATCACTACCCATTTCCTCTTTGCTCTACACTGGGATCTCATCCATATGAGATGTTCAAGCAGGAAGCTCCTGCGTACAAAGACTTGATTGTTTTCCCCTTGAAACATCAATTATTTAGGAACACCGTATATTAGCAGAGTCATATGCTTGTCTTAATAGTAATTGCATCTGCATGATTTTGGGGGCAATATCGCTTTGTGGCCTGTGATTTTTATCTTACTGCATGCAGAATTACCTATTAAAAAAAAAAGAGTACCTATGGCTGGGATACCACTGTGTTTATGATTACTTACCTCATCCAATCAAAGGCTCCATAGACGGAGAAAGTTATAAGAATATTTAATACATAATTTACTCGATTCTCTTTTCACCAGGTGCCTTGCAGGCTGGCTTAGCAGATGTGAAGTTCCTTTCATCATGTGATTTGCAATTCTGTCCTTGGTTTGTAATAAATTAACAATCCAGAATAATGTACTGAATTCTCAACAACAGATTTTTAATAGGAACATTTTTTTGTCCTCTTAACTCAAGTTTTTTTTTGAAAAAAAAATCTTCAATACAACGATTTTAAGTCAATCTTTTGGTGTCAATGATCTTATAGACTGTGTTGACACTATAGGAAAATGAGGCATTTTATAGGAAGTTCTAATAACAAGAACATTTGAGAAGAATTTAGAAGAGTCACTTCAGTGTTTTTCATATCTTCAGTGAAAAAAAACAACTCAGCTCTTTAAATGGTAATTTTCTGAGCAAATTCAGGCTCAGAAAAGTTAAAAGACCAGTCCTACTAAAAAGTACAGAGCTTGGTTTGGAGCTCAACCTATTGGTTGTTATTTTATATTGTTTGTTTTTCAGTTACACTGTACTGTTTATGTTGGAAGTTCAACTATATGAATACTTAAATGGTAATTCTGTGAAGTGTTTATAATAGAACTCTCCATTCAGTAAGTGCTTTTTTCTTTTAAAATAGCATGTTTTAGCCTGTATTCAATTACTATCTGCCTCCAGAGAAAGAACTGATATTTATTGAATAAATTGTAAATTTTTGATTTGTAAAAATTGTAAATAAAAAAATTCAGACTAATCATTCACACTCGATCATTGTAGAATATTGCTGTTACCATGTATAATATTCTCCTGGTTCTGCTCACTTCACTATGTGTCAGTTTGTGTAAATCTCTCCAGGTTTTTCTGAAATCATCCTGCTTGTCAATTCTCATAGCATAAGAATATTCCATGACAACCATAAACCACGGCTCAGTTCACTATTTCCCAATCGGTGGGTATCACTTTGTTTGTCAATTCTTAGCCATCACAAAAAGAACTGCTATAAATATTACATACAAATAAAAATTTGGGGACTATAGACTAGCAGTTGGTTTTGCTGGATCAAAGAAAGGATATGCACAGTTTTATAGCCCTTTTGGGTATATATTGTTCTCCAGAACAATTGGATCAGTTCACAACTTCACCAACAGTTCATTAGAATCCCAGTTTTCTCACATCTGCTCCAAACTCCATCATTTTCTTTTTTCATATTAATCACTCTGATAGATATCAAGTGATACTTCAGAGTTGTTTTCATTTACATTTTTCTGATCATTAGCGGTTTAGAGCATTTTTTCTTATGACTAAAGATGGCTTTGATTTCTTTGTCTGAAAACTGCCTGTCCATATCCTTTGTCCAATTATCAACTGGAGAATGACTTGTATCTTTTTAAAATTTGACTCTGCTTTCTATACATTTGAGAAATGAGGTCTTTATCAGAAATACTTGTTGCAAAATTTTTTCCCCATTTTCCAACGATATATCAGACCTGGAAGATATAAAGGTAAAAAAAAATAGCTATTGCTACACGGAAGAAGCATATTGAATCACAGGCATGTTGAAGAGGCATTTTGATAAAATAGATAAAGAGTGTCTTCAGACCCAGAGAGATACAATACTCTGAATCTGGGCAACTCTACAAAGGAATACATTTCAGAGAAGATAATAAACTGACTCTTCACTGAGAGTTCTCTAAACTAATTAAAACTCCAGTCCTTATCCCAATGCTATTCACATAGCCACACATACACACATGCACACACATGCATACAGTATGCACATACATAAACACACAATTATGTACACATATATTTGTCTAAACACAAAATATATTCATATGTACATATATACATTTATATGTTTGTCTAAACACAAAATATATATATATATATATATGTATACACATACACACATATATTAGCCAAAAAGGATTAATTATTGTTGTGGTGCTACATCAATACATTTACAAATGTGATTTCATTCCATTTGTTTTTTGCCTCAGCTTGCAAAGCATAGTCCGCTTCTTAATTCAAGACTAGACAAATAATAAAGTGAAATAAATTGGTCAAAACCAGAGCTTTCTTTCAAATCATATACTTTTGATGCCTGTTCTGGTCAAGGCTCACATAAATTATTTGATATATGCTTGATATCACAGTCCAAAAGTCAAGTAACCTGTGGTTTTGTCTAGCCAACATAAGTAAATAACTGAAATTTTCACATTTGTAATAGAGACTGTCCTTCCCTTAAGTCACTAGAGGATAAAATCTATAACCAGGAAGCAAACAAATGGTGGCTAATCTCAGAGTTCAGAGAAGCACATGGAAAGTGAGGCTGTTACTAAGGTGGTGAAACCACCATCTTCATCCAGATTTTTTTGAGAGGTCAATCTTCACCTATACCTTGCCTTTATATTCTTTTAAAAGAATATAAACATATTCTTTCTAAAAGAATATAAACATATTCTTTCCTTACATTTGAGTGTTTGATTTAACTTTATGATGTCATTGTACAAATCTCAAAGTATTATCGTAGTTTACTTATATTATTTGTTAGCAGAAAAAAATAGCAGTATAGTTAATAGTCTCTAGTGATATCCTATAATAATCTTTAGACCCTCAAAACATGATCTATACCACAGACTCCCTCTTTTCAACTTCCAATTTGATGCTTTTTTAAGGAGAAGAACCTAACACTTCATTTAGTTCAATAGGTCAAATATATCAATGTGTGATTTTTTTCCATTGTTGGAACATCCTTCAACAACACAGGGAGGCAACCCATCTGTAATATTAAATAGGTCTTAGAAAGATGTCTCAGACTCAGAGACACTAGCTACAACAATAATAGTTAATATAGAAATGTGATTGAATTGACAGTGGGAATTCCAGGGAGAAAGTCCTACCGATGCAGGTTGGCACCTTCTCTGCAATTTATAGTTTTAGGAGTTGTTTAGGGCAGAGATAGTAAACACTTGGCCAGGAGGCCACAATCTGCAATTTTCTCCAGCCACTGAACCAGATTAAAATGTGATTGGGATCTATTTAGCAAAATAAATTAAAAATATAACATAGATAATTTTAATATGTGGTTTTCTAAGTTAACATGTGGCCAACAGGTATCTTCATGTATGCTTTGGCAGCTTGTTTTCTATTTGAGTTTGAAACCACTGGTTAAGATAGTGACAGATCCGGGGTTATACAGCCAGCATGCACTGGAGGAGGTCTTGAACTTGGTATTTCTTTGCTCTGAGGCCTGCTTTATTATCCATTATGATACACTGCCTTGTTATGTAATATTTTTATAAGCCTTCATATTATTATAATTCATATTATTTAATTAACCTCTCACAATCCTGCTCTCATGGAGCTTACATTGTCTTGAGGGAGAAAACATGCAAATATATAAGCACATATAGAATAAATAGAGACAATAAATTCACTTATAAATACAAGGTAGTTAGAAAAGGAGATCATTAAGAGCTGAGAGACTTGGGAAAAGTTTCATTTAAAAGGTAGTACTTGAGATACATCTGCAAAGAAGACAGTTGTAAGAGAAGAGAAAGTGTATTCCAGGAATTGGGACTGCCAGTACACAAAAAGACCGGTCATGATGTGCCATGGGAAAAACCAAACAGGAGACAGAACAGGTTTGGCCTGACTACAGAAGGCAAGAAGGGGAGTCATGCATAAGAAGATTTCATATCTACATATACCTATTATATCTACACACATATATGTTCACACATACACACATATATATCTATGCATGTGTATATATATATTTAGATAGATAATAGATAAATAGATAGATATTCTTTTCATTCCTGTTGCCACCATCACAATCCAAACCTTCATCCCCCTAGTAAAATATTTTATGGTAAACTCTTCATTGATGTGCCAGCTTTCATTTTCGTGTCATTACAATGTCCTGAATTCTGCAACAGGATTAATCTCTCCTAATTTCAATCTCATTCTTGAGCTAATCAAAACCTTTTAATTGTTCAAAAATCCTTTTAGGACCAAACCTAAATTTAAACCTTATAGCTTGAATTCATTCAAGGCTCCCCATTACCTGGGTTAAACTTAATTTTCATGGGTATCATAGGGTTTAGAGTTTAAAAGGATCTTAGGGATAATTTTTGTCCAAGGATTCTTAGCCTTTTTAATACCTGAAAATCCTTTAGATGCCTAGTGAAGCCTATGGGCCTCTTCTGAGAATAATGTTTTTAAATGCATTAAATAAAACGCACAGGATTTTTAAGGTAATCAATTTTGTTGAAAAATGATTTTTAAAATATATATTTTTTAAAGTTCATGGACCCCAGCTTAAGAACCCTGAGTCGAGTAAACTTTATCAATTCATACAAAAAGAAATCTAGGCTTGGAGAGTCTAAAGGACAAGTTGAAAGCTCTTTCATAATCAAGCTGATTAATTCACCATCTGCTGACCTCACCAAGCTCATACTCAGTTTATTTCACAGATTTTTTCCCTGTTCTGCAGACCCTTATTCCTTCTAATCTGACCAAATTACATTGATATTTCAAAGCCTAACTCAATCCTTATTCTTCTCCATACTCATCCTCAACCAAATACAAAATGGCTTGATGAATAATATGCTTGACCTGGAGTCTTGAAAACTTGGGTTCAAATCCTGTCTTAGAAACTAGTATGACCTTGAGTAAACTATTTAACATGTTTCCACTTCAGTTTCCTCCATTATAAATCTGGATAACAACACCAAGAGCCCTTACTTCCCAGGGTCATGGTAAGGGATAGAGGAGATAATATCAAATGAGATAATGGATGCAAAGTGCTTTATGAATCTTAAAGTCAGTTATTACTACTCAAGTCAACATAGATATTTCCCTCCTCTGAACTCTCATGGTATTTATTACCTAGGACACCACTTATTCTGACACTTGTCATTTATTGGCTTGTGCCAATAAATTATAAATAAGAGACCTTGTCCAACACTTCTTTGAACGTCCCCATGGTAGCTGTGACATGGTTGAGCAACAGGCAAGGCATTCGTGAAAACTTTACGGAAAAAGAGGAAAGAAAAAGATATATGGAGGTTCACAGGCTAAGAATCTCATTTATTATTTTTATGTAGTGATTTGTTGTTTAATGAGTTAGAAATAATCATTCCTATACCAGAAGTCAAGTTAAAAAATGAATACTACTAAATGAAAAGATCATACCTGAGACAACTTTGTTACGTCTCACGGCAAAAAGAAAACATAAATTAACCCCTTATGTTTGTTGTGCATGCTTCAACCAAACTATTACTTTCCAAATAAATCTCCTTTAATATTTTTTCTCTTCCTTTTAAAGATATCTTTGAGGGACCAGTTCCATGGTAATATACATCTAGCATAAAATATAAGGTGGATAAAATTTTCCCTGAAATTCCTCTGGATCCTAGGTCTCATTCATTAAAATTTCATGCCCCCTGCTTTGCTCTAATATTTTCTATGGACTGAAATAGTTCAGTAACATATCTCCTTCCTGTAACCTCTTTATTCCTCTCAAACAGCTAAAGGTTCATGAAGCTGATCCTTAACCTTCTCTTTTCCAAAGAGCATAACTTCAATTCCTTCAGCTCCTCTGAACAAGAAATATTGTTATTTAAATTATTTGTATTCTAAGGCAAATATTCTCTTTGTAGTTTAAAAAAAATTCCAAAAACCTAAAACCAAAGACACAGCCCTTCTAAGGACAGCTGGCTCGTTACAATTATCAAAATATTTTACTCACCACTTTGCAGAGTTCCTTCTACCCATCAAACGGAGTTCCTGACTTTCATTCATTCCCATCCTTAGTACTACCTACTCTGTATCACTCTCATGTGGTATTTGGAGCTTTCATAAATCATTGAATTTCCCTGATCTACCCTTAGTTTTATTACCTTCCATTTATCTGCAATAAACTCCATAAACCACTTATCTGATCAAAACTGAACATAATTACTACTCAGTCATTTCCCTCCACTTTAAATGGCTTCCTTCCGAAAGGCCCTAGGGTTTCCTTGATCGGCTGATGTAGCTAACCCTGGTAAGGATATTTTTCCTAGGTCTATTTCCTAATTCTTTCTAAAAGTCCATCTGGCTAATCTGACATGCATCGAGCTTGTCAGCAAATATTTTTGATCAGGAATTTCTGAACCTGAGAGGGTCTCCAGTTATCACTTGGGATGCTATGAATTACAAAAGGCAAGCCTCTTTAAAGCATCTTTGTAGCAAAATTCATTTTCATTCTTTTTACTATTTAAAAAAGTCATATAACTTTTAGGAGTGGAGTGGACATCAAAAACCAAAACAATGTGATACTCTGCAAACATATCATTTTAGAGTTGCCTGCGGACCACAGAACTTTTGCACCTTGCCAAAGGTTACAGAGTAAGTGTCAGAGTCCAACTATGAATCATGGTCTCCTGAACTCAAATTATATCACTATATCTAGTATACGCTAAGTGGCGCAGTGGATAGAGCACAGGGTTTGGAATCAGGTAGACTCATCTTCCTGAGTTCAAATCTGACTTCAGACCCTAGCTGTGTGACCCTAGGCAAGTTACTTAATCCTGCTTGCCTCAGTTTCCTCATCTGTAAAATGAACTTGATAAGGAAATGACAAACCATGATGAGTCATGGTCTAAGATGTGTTTTATTTAGTCTTAAGTATTTCTTTCTGACTGGCTTCTTTCATCTTCTCTATTTTCCATTCATGTTCTCCTCAAGTTATTCATGGAAATGAGCTCTCCATATATGCCTTTGCATCTTTGCCTCTGAAGTCTCATGCAATGCTCCCCATTACTGAAGTAAGAGAATGCCGGGGTGGGGGATAATTTCAGTGGAAGAATCTTGTCTTTGTTCAGATAACAGTTACTCAAAATTAAATCACAAGAAACTTTTTCTTTTTTGCCCATATGAATAAACAGACTGATCTTCACCATGTCCACAAATCTATTCGTTTATTTCTTTGTTTCACTTACGCGTCCCAATTTCAAAATAGCAACTGAAAAGTCGTACTACTTCTCAAACATTCTTCTCAAGACCTTTTTAGTTGGATATTATTTCCTGTATAGATCTGTATGATGAAAATTTATACTATCCACTTCATTATCTTTAACTCCTTCTCTTTATAACATTTATACGGGATTCACAGCCTGCCCATCTGACCCATTACATAAATTTAATTTGGTCCTTGACAAAAAAACAGCAAATTGAAAAAAAAAATGACTGAATAATGGACAAGAAAGGTATAGTTTTTTGGCTTTTGGGGTCCGTAATTATGCTCTGACAAGGCTTTTAACCCTGTTTCCCTTTGCTACTCTACTGAAGCAAAGCCCTGATATCAGGAACAGCAGCTTAAAACCAAATGATTATCCACCAAACTCAAAGTCTCCCTGAAGGCCTGGAGATTACACATGTAACAGAATCATCCTACCCTTGCCAACAGTAAGGCTTAGGCCTTTATTTTACTTATTGTAGCTTCTGAATGTGCCCTCTGCTTCAGAGCCTCAGGGAGTAATTATAAACAAGATAAAAAACAAGCACAATGGAGGGGGAACCCCCTCCAAACTCTTACATTTTAATTTATAAATGAGAATATATACAATAGAAAAAAATACATTCTCTCACACATATCTGCACTTTCCCAAATGTTAAACTCTGCAAAAAAAAGAAATTATTTTGACTGAAATGGAACTCTAAAATTTTCTTGTGGGCAAATTCAGAAAACAATAGGTAACTACTATTCAATAGTTTGATATTGTATTACCATGAGTGGCATTTTTAGGCACTATGTAAATCACTCTCTGAACTTCCCTCAACATCTCTTCCTAAGACCTGCGCATAAGAGAGCTTAATTTTTATTCTTTTACTTTGTATCTTCAATGGACCGAATTTTAGGGCCCAAAATATCTAAGTTTTGTTCCAATGTCTAGTCTTTCTGTAACTCAGCATGTACTAAGGTTTTTGTTTACGTCAAATTTAAGATAAAAAACCCCTCCACAACCCATACTATTTGAAGTAAATAATCGAAAAATGGTCTTTCCAACATCATAGAGGACTTAGGACAATTAAATTTTTAAAAAAGATAAAATTAGGGTGCAAAAATGGTGTTTTTTTTAATGCCTGTTTAAGGCCCATGTCTAAAGAGTGACTAGTCATTTAATTACTTCTTTCTTTTTTTACACTGTGCTCTTTTTCTGCTTTGTACTTTGAACTTCCTGACATTCATTTTTATGACAAATTATGGATTCTTCTTCATGTCTAGGAAGCATATAGTGACTTTTAGGCTTGTAACTAGCAGGCTTGGCAATTATATACAGGTATGGTAATATAAAATACCAACTAGATTTAATACAGTTTATTACAGTAATAAAGCTAAACAAGTTTCTCTTGTAGTTAACCTTGAAGACACTCTGTTCCTAGTAACCTTGGTAAGGAGGTAAGAGAATGATTTGAGGAATACATGCCTAAAAGTTATAAATGAGTGGAACCTGGCTAGAAAAACTAGATTCAGCTGGATACAGCTAAAATGGGACTCAAGGGAAAACAATAACCTACCTCCAGGGTTTGTTCATCTAGATGGACATTTATCAAGTACTGATGGGGTATCTAATGCCGTACTGAAGAAACAGACACATGATAGGATACGCAAATTGACTCAGGATCTCATGACTCACTATAGACAGACAGACAAACTGCCAAAGGTATTACACAAATAATCCATTTTGTACAAAGCACCAGTTTGCTTTCTCAATGATTTTGTGAAATACAGTGGAATTAACCTAGCATTTACATTTAGTACCTCAAAGTGCAAAATAAGAATTTACAATTTCCCAACTCATTGGCAATGGATGAAAGTAAATATTTTCCGTAGTTACCATGTGTAAAGAAAGAGAAGAAAAATACAGTGATTTCACCCAGAATCTTAGGAGTCATCGCAAGTATTCCATAGCCATGACAGTTTACTCTCTCTGGACTTCTAATACAGCAACTGTAACTAAAACTATGCTATAAAACTCAAGGACACATACCGGTCCCTAAGGTGAAGAAATTGCCTAAGGGATTTAGAGTACACAGAGCAATATGTGCTATCTCACATTTTTAAGGATGCAATTAGTTACTATTGTGTATTATTGGGTGTCCCATTTTCTCAGGTGATATGGAGGGCACTGAGGAGGACATATTTTTAAATGGGACAGTTAGCAGGGGAAAAAAGCAACATTCTAATCTGGCAGTCCCTGGAAAGTTCAATTTACACATGAGATCTACTTTCACCATAGCAAAGATTATCCAACTACTTTCAGGTCTCATTTTCATTTCTGACTAAATTATAATAACTTATAGAACATAAAACAACTTGATATTCTATGAGAATATTTTCAAAAAGGAAAACTGGGAAGGAAATCTTGAATTGTATAATATACTAGCTCAGAGCCTGATTTGGTTGGCAGCCTGGCCATTTAAATGACATTTGGTGAGTCTACAAGGAGACTCTAAAGCAGCAAACCAAAGGTCAGTGGATCTGTGAACTCACTATAAAAAGGTTGGTTGAGTGGTTCATTGGTCTTTTCCATTACAGCATAGCTACACAAATTCAACTAAGAGGGCTAGCCTTGGCAAGTAGTAGAATTTAATTTTTTTTAAAGGATTGATGAATTTAAGACAGGTGCATTGGGGAGTTAGTTTTTGAAATGAGTTACCTTTTCCAAGTATACTTCGTGATATAACTAGCTAGCAAGAAAGAAGAGAAGCTCTAAATAAAATCTGTGAATGATTCTCTGAAATTTCATGTACCCCAAGATTCAACAAGTAGGCTTATGTACAAAATCCCAGATCAAGAAAAGTCTTACTTTATAACATCTCCTCAAAACCCAAAACTATACTGGAGAGAATCTCCCTTGAAGTATAGAATCTTATGACTTCCTTTTCAAGAGAAGCATACCTAAAAGGTTATTGATTTGGTTCTGAAGGACATGAGGTTTATTATGTAGGAAGCCATTGCTGGGCACAAGTGTGAGAAATTAATGATGGCTTTGTAAGTGTCCATGCTGCGGTGTGGAACCACTGGGGCAACTGTCAATCTATATGATAATACATTCCCAAACTTCATAAAGTCAGTGATGTGAAGAAGAATTGATTTCTTTTTGAGCTAAACAGAATTTGTCAAAGAGAAAGAGCAAGGAGTTTACTGAAGTTAACATCTCAGCTTGCAGGATAGTAATTTCTTATCTTAGTAAATATTTTATAAGCTCATGCGTAAAATCCCATGTTTTCATTTCTGTGGAAAACATGAAAATCTTCAACATACACATTACTACTAATATTAATAACCCTGCCTCTAATTGATCTTGAGTTCTAAATTTAGGACAGCCTTCCTACTTTTGAACTCTCCCTTACCAGCCTCCCACCAAGACCATTTTCTTATTCCCAGTATATTTATCCTTCCATGATGCCAATGGGATGGCAACTGGTGTCCCTAGAAAAATTAAGAGTCCAGATACAGAGACTGCCTTTCTGTAAGCTTGGGGAGGATTAGCATTGGACTCTCTAGAGGTAAACACTTTTAAAATGTAAATTTTTGAATATCAAGAAAAGAGAACAAGAAAACACCTTCAGTCTACTCATTCATTCCTTTGACATAATTCATTAGCAAATTCTTTTCATCCATAACAGTTCCTGGTAAATCCAAAGCAAGTACTTTCTGCCTGTATACTTGCTTCACTGGGCAAATCCCATTATTAGAGCTGTGTGTAACAATGCAGCAGATTTAAAATAATTATGGCTAAAATGGGGCACAGAAACTTTTAAAATGTTTATGCTTGATGAGATTAACATATACATAGGTACTACAAAATTTCTAAGAGTACCAACAATTTATTGGGTGCTCTTATTTTGTTAAAAAAAACCATATCTAAAGTTTCTTTACTTCCAACTGATTATCTTTATTTGGCAAATCAAATCAAGTTTTTTTGATCACATCCAACACACAATATATTGAAAAATGAACATCAGCAAATGGATTTAATTTTTGTTATATACAAAAAACTTATAAAAGTAATTCCTTGAATAAGCACCTTAAAATGCTAGATTTGCCAAGATTCACAATTTTTTAAATTCCAAAATTATGTCCTAGGAAGTCAAGTGTGGTATTTTACTTGAGAGGAAACCTTGATTGGCTATAGTCTTTGCACTGTGACATGAGTAAGATACATCTCTTTCCTCCCTTCCTGGAATAAATTACTGCAGAATTAAACATAAATTTAAATGAGATGTGGTAACTTTTCTTTAAATGCATGTAACTTACCCCCAAAATGATGTATTTTCAGCACAGTTTGGATTCTGAATGATGTTTAGCTCTGCATTGCCATTCATGACAAGCTGTCACACTACAAATTTCTTTTTTTAATATATGAAAATACTTATGGCTGTTCTAGCAGAATTCTTAAAGTGTTTTGTATAAACATTCTTAACTGATCTATTTGTAAACCTTTTTAACAGCAATTTCCATTCCAAATATACAATTCACTCATAACAAATCATATAGCCTTTGATGTTTTCTTCAAAAATCAACTTGGCCTAATATCTCTTAATTTTTTTGAAAACTAAAGACAGTTAAGTATCTCAAAGAATAAAGAAATAAGGACCTTATCTCTTTAATGGCTTGTTCAGGCTTTGCCCATACTTACCTCTTAATGATCAGAAGCATTTAATTTCCAACAAATCTTCCAAAATTTCATTAAAATCCACCTACAAAGCTGATGGATAAGTGATAGTGATGGTGATCGAAAACATGTAGCATATTATTAACCTAAATAGCTACTAAGGCTAGAAGTAAACATGTAAGGGAATACTTTTTGAAGGCAAGTTTCTTCCTATTTGTCATTATTAAACTTCAGAGCATCTGCTACAAGTTTGATCTTGAGTGCGGATATGAGGCATTGTTGGCTGAAAATGAAAGTATAAGATAAGGTGGTATTCTTAAGAGATCTTCATGAGGAAAATAACCCAGGTTGCCATTTGGGGGGGTGGGGAAGGGGCGAATCAATACAAAGATCTAGAAACTCATGGAGAGAGGACATTTTTAGGTATAGGTCATAGTTTATCAAGTTGCCTTCTTTGCAATGTAATTTACTTGCTAAAAAGACCAACAGACTATACCAGAATACTCTGTTATCATCAAAATGTAATTTTAAAATACTCTTCTCCTTTCTGGTATAGTTTAGGCCTCCACCCCCACCCCACCTCGTCCTTACCCAAGGTAGAAGGACAAAGTCAATTTAAAGGAAAATGAAAGGAATTCTATTGAAATACAAAGTAAATAAATTAATGAAAAATAAATAACTCCACATAGGAAAGTGTTCATACCATTAAAATGCATTTAAGAAACAGGCCTACCGTTTTCATCATCTGACTTATTTTCATTATCAGAGTCAGTCAGGGTAAGGGCTGAGTTTTCACGACTTGACAGACCGGAACTGCGTCTGGATTTGATCCCTCTTCCCCACAGTCTTATAGCATGCTCTGGAGACATTCCTCCCTCCGTGTCTGAGTCAGCGTCAGACCCTGTGCTCAAGGAGTAGCCTTGGTGAAGAATTCCTATGTCTGAGCAGTAGCCACTTCGATGAGGGGAGGGTTCACAGATTCCTAGCTCTGCAAGGGTGAAGTTAGTTCCTAGGATGACAACAGAAGAAATAACAGATTAAAATTCAGGGAACTAAAGCAAATAAACAAACAAATAAATAAATAAATCTTAAAAATGAGCAAATACACCCTTTTTTGTCCACCTAACACACATAAAAACTATTATAGTTATAATATAAAGGTGAAATGTTTGTTTTTGTTTTGGTGGAATATGGTCATTTCATGCTTAAAAGGCATTTATTATGCAACTTATTATGGGTTAGGAAACACTTTGAGTTTTGAGGATATGGAAACAAAAATGAAACAGCACATCACCCCAAGGAACTTCCATTTTATATTGTAAGAACCATCACATACAGATAATTCAACTAGGAGTGAGTATTTTGGCCAAAACTCATCCAATGACAAAATGTCCAAAGAAGATCTTAGTGTTTTGCTTACTTCAACAATCCTTCTGAGCATAAGGTTGTTCAGTGTCCTGTCAGTACAGAGGAGGCATCATCTCTAATGATAACATGCATCACATTCCATTTTGATATAACATATCAATCAGAACCCATAGGAATGAGCTTCACAACTAGAAATATTCACAATTTTTGCAAAGTGAATGCACCCTGATTCATGTAGCTCACCACCTAGATGTATAATGTAAGTTTTAAAACATAAGAACTTGTAGAAAGTGGCCATCTCTTCCTAGTTCTCTGAATGGACTCTTTCTCTTTAAACTACCTATTGTGCACCAAGTGGTATAGCATCCAGAATCTTAGAGAAGTCAAGGGAGTTATAGGAAAAAATAGACAGCAAAACTATACTAGTGGGGGACCTCAACTTCCTCCTCTATGAACTTGATAAATCTAACCTCAAAATAAACAAGAAAGAAATTAAGGAGGTGAACAGAATTCTGGAAAAGGTAGATATGATAGATCTCTGGAAAAAATGGAATGGGGAGAGAAGGGAACACACACACATACATACATGTATATATACATATATGTGTGTGTGTGTATATATATATATATATATATATATATATATATATATATATATGCCTTTTCCTCAGTGGTACATGGCATATACACAAAAATTGACCATGTACTAGGGGCATAAAAATCTCACAATACAGTGCATTAAGTCAGAGACAGTCAATGCATCCTTTTCAAATCATGATACAATAAAAATTAGAGAAAGAGGAGATCAATCAATTGGGCATGCAACTGAAAAAGACAGAAAAAGGACAAACTGAAAATCTCTAATTAGATACCAAATTAGAAATACTGAAAACCAAAGGAGAGATTACTAAAATTGAAATCAAGAAAATTATTGAACTAATAAATAAAACTAAGAGCTGTTTTTATGAAAAAAAAAACAATAAAATTGATAAACCTTTGGTAAATTTGATTAAAAAAAGAAAACCAAATTACCAGCATCACAAATGAAAAGGGTAAAGTCACCTCCAATTAAGGGAAAATTAAAACAATTAGAAATTATTTCGCCCACCTGTCTGATCCAAAATTGACAATCTTAGTGAAACAAATGAATATTAACAAAAATATAAACTGCCCAGATTAACAGAGGAGGAAGTAAAATAGTAAATAACCCCATCTCAGAAAAAGAAATTGGACAAGCCATCAATGAACTCCCTAGGAAAAATCTCCAGAGCCAGTTGGATTTACAAGAGAATTCTATCAAACAAGTAAAGAACAGTTAACTCTAATACTAATACTATATAGACTACCACATTCTTTTTATGATACAAATATGGTTCTGATACCTAAACTGGGAAGAGCCAAAACAGAGAAAGAAAATTGTAGACCAATTTCCCTAATGCATATAGATGTAAAAATTTTAAATAAGTTATTAGCAAAAAGATTACAGCAACTTATCAAGAGAATAATATACTTTGATCAGGTAGCATTTATACCAGGAATTCAGGGCTGGTTCAATATTAGGAAAACTATAAGCAAAATTGATCATATCAACAATAAAACTAACAGAAACCATATGATTATCTCAATAGACACAGAAAAAGCTTTTGACAAAATACAACACTCATTCCTACTGAAAACACTGGACAGCATAGAAATAAATGGAGCCTTCATCAAATAGTATCTATCTAAAACCAACAGCAACCATTATATGTAATGGGGACAAGTAGAGGCATTTCCAATAAGATCAGAGGTGAAACAAGGATGTCCTTTATCACCACTCTTATTCAATATGATACTAGAAATGTTAGTTTAGCAAGAAGAGAAGAAAAAGAAATTGAAGGAATTAGCACTGTTATCATTCTTTGCAGATGATATGATGATATACTTAGAATATCCTAGAGAACCAACTAGAAAACTACTTGAAAAAATAAACAACTTTGGCAAAGTTGCAGGTTAAAAATAAACCCACATAAATCATCTGCATTTCTACATAACAATTTCTATATATAACAAAGCCCAACAGCAAGAGATAAAAAGATAAATCCCATCAAAAATTGCTGTAGAAATTATAAAATGTTTGGGAGTCTACCTGCCAAAACAAACCCAGAGACTATACAAACACAACTATGAAACACTTTTCCCACGAACAAAGTCATATCTAAATAATAGGAAAAATATCAGTTGCTCATGGATAGACCAAGCTAAGATAATAAAAAAGACAATTCTACATTAATTAATTTACTTATTCAGTACTATACCAATCAAACTATAAAATATATTTTCTAGAGCTAGAAAAAAATAATATCAAATTTCATCTGGAAGAACAAAAAGTCAGGATATCAAGGGAATTAATGAAAAGAAATGCTAGGGAAGGTGGCCTAGCCATATTAGGTCTCAAATTGTTTTATAAAGCAGCAATCCTCAAAATGACTTGGCATTGGCTAAGAAGTAGAGGGGTAGATCAGTAGAAATAGGTGAAGTACACAAGACCCTGCAGTCAATGATTATGCAGTCTACTGTTTGATAAACCCAAGGATCCCAGCTTCTGGAATAAGAATTCACCGTTTGACAAAAACTGCTGGGAAAACTGGAAAATAGTATGGTAGAAACTGGACACAGACTGATGCTTGGCACTGTATACCACAATGAAGTCCACATGGGTACACGACTGAGGTGTTAAGGCTGATACTATAAACCAGTTAGAGGAACAAGGAGTACTTATTTGTCAGTATTTGTCAGTATTTATGGAGAAGGGAGGAATTTATGACCCAACAAGAGATAGAGAATATTATGAAATGCAAAATGAATAATTTTGATTACATTAAATTGAAAAGGTGCTGCACAAACAAAGCCAATGCAACCAAGATTAGGAGGGAAGCAGAAAACTGGAAAAGAATTTTTCACAACTAGTGTCTGTGATAAACACCTTGCTTCTAAAATATATAGAGAACTGAGTCAAATTTACAAGAATACAAGTCATTCCCCAGTTGATAAATGGTCAAAGGATATGAAAAGGCAGTTTTCAGAAGAAGAAATTAAAGCTATCTATAGTCATATTTAAAAATTATTCTAAATCACTATTGACTAGAGAGATGCAAATCAAAACAATTCTGAGGTACCACTTCACACCTATCATATTGGCTAACATGACAAAACAGGAAAATGATTCATGCTGGGGAAAATATGAGAGACTGGAACACTAATTCATTGTTGATAGAGCTGTGAGCTGATCCAACAATTCTGGAGAGCGATTTGGAACTATTCCCAAAGGGCTATAAAAATCTGTATACCCCTTGACCCAGCAATTCCACTTCTAGGGCTCTATCATAAAGAGATCATAAAAATAAGAGAAGGACCTCCATGTACAAAAATATTTATAGAAGCTCTTTTTGTGGTGACCAAGAACTGGAAATCGAGGGTATGCCCATCAATTGGGGAATGGCTGAACAAGTTGTGTATATGAATGTAATGGAATATACTATTGTGCTATAAGAAATGATGAACAGGAGGACCTCAGAAAAACCTGGATAGATTATATGAACTGAGGCTGAATGAAGTGAGCAAAACCAGGATAATGTTATACATAGTAAGAGCTACAGTGTGCAAGGACTGAATCTGATAAATTTAGCCCTTCACAGCAATGCAAGGACATAAAACATTTCTCCAAAGGTCTCATGATGCAAAATGCTATCCACATCCAGAGAAAGAACTATAGAATCAGAACACAGACTGAGGTAGACTATTTTCTCTTTTGTTATGTTTTGTTTTGGTTTATATCATGGTTTCTCCTATTCATTTTAATTCTTCTAAGCAACATGACTAATTTGAAAACGTGCTTTATAAGAATGTGTGGGCAGAACCCATATAAGATTATATGCCTTGTGGGCAGGGAGCAGGGAGGGAATGGTAGAAAATTTAAAACTTATGGAAGTGAATGTTGAAAACTAAGAACAAAAAATTATTTAAAAAATAAACTATCTATTGAATTAAAAAAAATCACGCAATAAACTCAACTTTTTGTGCTCTAAGCATAGGAAACTTTGTAATTGAACAACTATGAAACAGCATGCCCTTCTCTAGTCTGCTTGTTTTAATTAGCTTAGTTAATCCTATTCATTCTTGTCAGTGACAAATCATTTATGACCTCAAGATAAGGTTATACCTAATCTAACACTGAGGTGGTTCTTGAACATGGCATTTCTTTTGAAAGATACATTTTTAGTGCCCAACTTTGTAGAGCAGCTTAGTCTGCCATTAATTTATAATAAACATGTTTTTAAGCTGGCTTTTTTGTTAATGCACACTCTTATACTAAGACTTATTTGCCTGTGTAAATAGTCCCAAAGGGTGCGCTTCAATGAATCAAACCCAATTCTACATATAATTATTTTCTGCAGAGCGAAACATATCCATTGGAAAAATAAGCCAAGCAAAAATATCTATCAGCATGGGGCATTTGCCTACTACCTGTGCAGAAGGAAAGCAACTGATAACCAATCAACATATCACTAAATGGTGTTCTTTATTCCCCATGCACTTCTTATCACACTATCTTAGTTTCCTTCTCTCAGTCCAATTTATTAAGTTCCAGCTTATATCCTAGGGATTTAGGAATTTCCAGTAATTGTACATTAAAATGTACATTTCAGACTCAATAGATGCTATAACTGAGTTCAGCTATGCCTGAGGAGGCAGCCCTTCCATTCTGAGCCTCTGACATCCTATACGATAGCACTAATACTTTCTTTATGCTGTTCCTTAACTTATACTTAACTCAAGGGAACATATTCTATTATTCCTGACATGTTTCCATATCATATTATATCATACTTTAAAAAAATTTCAGTACGAAACAATAGCATGTTATTTTATTATGGATTTTTAAGGTGAAGTTTTAAGTATTTATATATAGATAGGAAGAAAAATATACACATATATGGAGATATTTATTGTGTGTATACATATGTATAAAATATTACCTGTATATTTTATACATACAAACACAAAGGGCAAAGAATAAGACATGAGACTTCATTTGAATAGGGAACTCCTGGTGAAGAAACTCCTTTTGTCAAGGGATTACACAGCACCTGCTCTTCAACTTGCAATCTCAGAAGATAGCCTGGTGAATGGGGTGGAGTCATTGAGAGATTAAATGACTTGCCCAGGGTCAAACTTCCAGTCTATGCCCAAGGAAGTACTTGAACTTAGACTCTTCTTGACTTCATGGCCAAGCAGCAATTCATTAAGTCATTGATGCCTTTTGATGTAGGGGGTTTTTAACTGCAAAATTTCATTAAATGGATGAGATTTACATGACTAAGGTCAGCATGCTCTGTGCTAAAAATTTCCCTCATTTATATCACTATGCACGGGATGCCAAGTTCATTATAAATAGCTCCATATACCAATTTAGTAAGAACCACTGGTATACCCAGAAACAAAAATAGAAACATCTTTTAACCTCTTCATGCTTATTATAATAAAGACAACTAGTACTGTAGGGCATCCCTTAAGGAACGCAATTGGGAATTCCCAAATAGGGATTATCGTTGAGACTAAAGGGCAGGATGGGGACAAGAGAAGATTCAACTTTTGGAAACAAAAGTCTTCCCCAAACACTTCATATCTGCTTCCTTCTCTGCTGTTCCTGGCCAAAATTCTTTGTCAATAAAAGGTCATGTTGGCCTTCCTGCTTTTAACCAACTCAAAGCAAAACACTCAGGCAGATTTTGTATAAAGAAGTTAATACATGCATACCTGTTTGGTGATGAACATAATAGATATTATGCTAGGGAACCCATTCCTGTGGATAAATGGGGTGGGGAGTACTTCATCAGAAGGAACTGAAATTTCAGAAAAATTTTAAATGATAAAGTATTTTTAAAAGGAGCTTAAAAAACTATTAGATACAATGAGTAACAATAAACCTTTCAACTGAATAAACTTCACATTGGAAGAGAATTTACAAGTCACCTAGTCTAACTTTCTAGCCAAATAACATCCCTGACAGATGGTCTGTCAGTCAATTTCTACTTGACCATTTCCAAGAACAGAGAGTTCACTACTTTACAAGGCAGATCATACAATTAATGGGCAACTTCAATCATCAGAAAATTTGTCCAGATAATGACTTCAAATTTTCTTCCCATAACTGCTATTCAATGGTTTCAATTTTCCTTATTGGAACTATGAAAAATAAACTGAATTACTTTTTCACACAATAGCTCTGAGAGTAAATAAAAATAGATATCATGTTTATCCTTAATCTTCCCTCCTCTTCAAGTCAAATGTCTCCAGTTACTTTGACCATTATTTATGTTACATCATTTCCATATACCTTACCATCTTGGTTAGCCACCTGTGGATAGACTCATATTTGTTAATGGCCCACAAGGTCTAGTACTCAAAACTGGTCATGATACTTCAAATATGGTCAATCCAATTCAGAGAAAAGTAGAGATATTACATTGAAATATAGTTTATTGATGAACTTTGTCTTTACATTACAGTTGATTTACTCCTCCAATCAAGACATTTTCCTTATGACAAAGAAAATCAATTCATCAAAAACATCAACTACAGTATCTAATATTGTATATATTTTCATTCCTGAGTACTCTGCCATAAAGATAAATGTATCCTTTATCTCTTCTCTATTACTTTAACTGATTTTTCCATTGGTCTGGATTCAACATTCTATTAGTGATCTCTCAATTTACATGATTTTAGTCATTATATGTAATATGTTTTTGATTCTGTTTATTTCATTCTGAATCAGTTCATACAACACTTCCCTCATTTCTCTGAATGCCTCATATTCATCATTTCTTCCATCTCTGCAAAGAATGGAATGAGATTCTCAGATCTTTTCTTTGTGCCCCAATCTAATCAATCAAGGGAGCTCCTTCTCTAAAAAACTGACATAGCAACTACCTTTTTATAGCTGTAGTCCCCTATTCTTGAAGGATTAAAGCTGCTAGAGACTCAGGAAAGAAAGTTTGTAAGATCATAGCTCTATGGCTGGAAGAGACTTTAGGGATTACTTAGTCCAAAACTCCTCACCATTACAGGTAAAGAAGCTCCGACACAGGATAATTTAGTGACTTAGCCATAGTCACATAGGTAGTTGGAAGACAGGGTTTGAAATCAGATTGTCAGATCCCAGAGTTAACATTCTTTCCACTGTACTACTTGCTCCTTGAGGTCTCTCCACCAAAGTCGCTGGTAGTGCCAAACAGTTCAAATCAGAAAGATATATGGTTTTATCAATGGAAATGACACTAGAACAGAAGTATTACATCTGACTTGTCAGGTGTCAATTAACAACCAATGATCTCTTCTGCCTGCCCCACTGTTTCTTTGCTTTTGTTCTTTTCATTTACACTGTTACGGCAATTATTTATATTGTGAATTTCCCATGGTTAAGTAGGTGAAAGGTAGTAAATATGTGGTTTCGAGTCATATTTTCTGATGCCAGAATCCTTCCTAAATACCATACAACATATGTCACAAGTAGAGATGAAACTCAATACTTTAGTAAAAAAAACAAAACTGAATATTTATTTGTGCAGAACTAAGCATTTGGGTATTATGACAGATTGGATTTTTGTCTGAATGGTTTTCTTTTTTCTGGCCCATGGTGTCAGACAAATGTGACCTCAGTTGGCAAAAAAGTTACTCTGATCCAAGCAGTGAGGCTCTAGCTCAAGGGTAGATGCAGATGGATATGGATGAAATGAAAGGTTTCCCAAATACCACAAATTTCTCAGCCACCTTCACAATTTCAACACAAGAAGGTGAATGTGGCATCCTCTACTTGTGGTGCTCATCCAAAGAGGGGTAATACACACACATATACATCATATGTGTGTATGTATATATCTATGCACATGTATATTCACAACCATATGTGTATATATACATATACTTACACATACACACACATATATACACACATACATACATTGTTTATCCCTACCCACATTTTTCTCCTCTCTTTCTGGAGCACCTCCAACAAGGAAATAACAGTGACAACAACAAAGGCTTTCAATGACTGTCATCTAAATAAAAACATGTTCAGTAGCCTCTTGAGTTTGAACTTATTTTCTGCATTAGTGGTGAAAACGCCAACACGATTAAAGATCAATTGTAGTACTAAACATAGAGTCCAGTTACCTTAGATGAAGAAATTAGTTATATTTATACTTCTGACTACAAGAGTCCTATTGCTCCGGAAATAGCTTCCAAAGAAAAAAAAATAGTGACCCATTACAGTGAGTTGACAACAATCTTATAGTTGAGTATAGTATTCTAAAGAGTATCTCTCTTGTTAGAGAGCTCCTCTGAGATTCTCCAATACTTAAGGATGGCATGCAGGGATTTCTTGTCTTCATTTCCTACCCAACTACTTTCCTGGACTTCATAATTTCCAGAAATTCACCAGTCTGCAACATGAAATCAATTCCGAAACTTACCTCTCTTTAGATTACTTCTCATTTCAGTTCCATGGTTTCATCATGGCCCTCAGTGACTCTGCCCTCTATTTCATCACTCCTTCTTTTCAGCTTTTCTTTTAGTGACTCTTCCATTGGATTATGAGCTTTTTGATGCCTTCCTTTCTAGCCCCTAGTCTTATCATAGCGTCTAATACATAGTAGGTGCTTAGTAAATATTTATTGACTCTGATTCTGATGCTTAAGTATGTGGATAGTTAATGGGCCATTTAAGAATGACTTAAATTTTGGGTCACATGACCAACAAGAGGGAGGCCTGGGCATTTTCTCTAGTTTCCACCAATTCTCCAAAAATTTCCAAAAGAGGAATTAAATGCCAGGGTGTAGAGGGTCAGTCTCTATGTTCTAGCAGGGGGCACAAACCAAATCATGGGACTTGTGCTTTGATATCCATTCAGAAATTCATCTTCTGCTGCAGAGTTCCTGCCAGTGTATACCACTCCTGCTTGTGCATACCACTCCTACCCTATTCACATCATCTTGTTACATAAACAGCAGATATCTTTCTGGCTTGTCACAAGAGGAAGAAGCATAGGGGCAACTGAGTTCTTTTCTACCTGGGCTAACTCTTAGAATAGGGAACCCCAATGGTGTTGGAAACTTTTTAAAAACATGCCTCCTACCTACCCCAAACCTGACAAAAATGGTTCATTTGGATTCAGATCAGCCAGATATCTAAAGAACTGAGCCAATTCCCCCAACAGAGAAAAAAATTGAGACTAGGCTAAATTCAATCCCTTGGTAAGAGCCTCTTTTCAAAGAGAGAAAGTCAATGAGAGGCGAATATAAGGAAAAAGGGATAAATCCACTAAAGATTTCAAATGGAAGAAAATATAATTAAATACCCTGAGTACCAACAGAGACATCAACATGGATGGTATTAAATTTAGAAAGGAAGACAGATTTTTAAAAAATACAAACTATGTCAAATATTTCTAAATAAATCTTACAAAGACATCAATGCCTATTGAAACACAAAATCCTGTGAATTCTCAAGAAAACATGGAACTGCAAGATGTTCCACAATGGTTCAAGAGAGAGAAAAAAAAGAATATTTACAGAAGTTTAGAAGGCTGGAAATGACAGAATGAATGGTCTACACAGTAGAAATAATGAGCGGAATAAAAAAAAAAAACTAAAACTTGAATTCCCAGTGGTGACTCTCTCCAAAGAAGTGAATAAGCAACAATTTTAGAACGTAGATTCACTGAAGCAAAGGACAACTTAGAATAAGAAACAAACAAACAAATAAAGGTGAATATCTCTTTACAGAATCACAAAAGATCAGAGCTGGAGGAGATCTCAAAGTCCATTTAGTTCAACCCATATCTAGACAAGAATGTCCTCTACGACATATTTGACAAGGGGTCATTCAGCAATTGTTTAGAATTCTCTAGTGATGAGGAAGTTGGCACATCATTAGGCAGCCAATGAGACTTTTGGATAGCTCTATATTTAAGAAGGTGTTTCCATTTTGTTTTTGTGGGTTTTTTTTTTAAATACAGCAGAAATAGTGCTTTGCTTCACACCGCTGCCACGTCACCTGCGTGACCTTGGTCTATACCTCAATTTCCTCGCAAGTTTAAAAAAAAAGGAAGTTGGACAAGATGACTTTTAAGGTCTTTTTCTACCCTAAATCTATGACCTCACAACTTCCATGTTAGGTCTAATTTGCCTATTTACAGCTTCTACCCATTCTCTTAATTCTTCCCTCTGAGACCAAGCAAAACAAGTCCAATTGCTTTTCTATTAAAAATAGTCTTTTACAACACAGACGTAGTTATTGTATCCATCTCAAAGTCTTTCCTTTTTAGTCTAAATAATCATTATCCTCACATGACATAAGTCTTTTATTAGCTTAGTTAACCTTCAGCTTATCAAGGTCCTTCCGAAAATATAGCAACAAGATCTGAATGCAATACTGTAGTCATAGACTCAAGGGCAGATTACAGTAGGGAATATACTGCCTCTATATTCTTGGACATTACGGTTTTTTTTGTTCTGTTTTGTTTCTAAGTAGTCTAATGTCAAATTGTCACTATACTGATACAATTTCCCTATCTGAATCCCAATATCTATGATATAGAAAGTAATTTTCTGTACAGAATTATTATTATTAGAAGTATTTCAAAATTGTTCCTCCTGAAAGTTCTTTCAGTGAATCTACATTCTTAATTTTTTTTAATGCCAATGGTTTTGTGATTTATTTCTATTTGCAGGGGAGGAGGAAAATATGGACATCAAACCACAGAGTGAGAGTCATGATTGGATATTCAAGTCTATTCTGCTACCATGCAAATTCAGGTTACAATGAAATGCTGTTTCAACTCAAGCTGCACATGTTTAGATATACTTATTGCCTATTCAGTTAAATAATGGAGCATCTAGCCTGCTCAACTTTGGACAATACACTTGATATATCTATGCAGAAGCTACTGATGTTCATTTGCAATACTTTACCACTGGCAGTATAGTATTTGCATTCTTAACAGTCATGAAGGTGCCTGTCTCCAACATTCACTTGATGTTGTAAAAACACTGACTTTCCTGTCATTGAAGGATTATTGTAGAGCTCAAGAGTTCATGAACTCATTTACATTCTGACACCTCGTGAGATGAATATTTCAGTCTGTACCATTAGGTGAACTTGTACTCAGTAGATATTTTACCCAAGTAACTGGCCAGAACCTCTGTCTCACCATGAAAATCTAAGAGAACAACGCTGAACAGAAGAAATATTCCTCCTCATATACGACTGATTCAAACAACTTAAACATACACTCTCATTAGGAAATGATCACTTGATGAAAAACCATTCAAATTCCTCTCATTTATAGATTAAGACTCAGAAGACAAGAAACAATTTATAATGCCTCAAGATCCTTTGTATATCTAGTCCTATAAGGAAGAACAGAGTAGTGGAAAGAAAGGGATTTACAGTAAGAAGTTCTAATCTCAGCTCTGCTATTTACTAATTATGTGACCTGAATAAGTGACTTTACCTTTCAGGAACTCAGTTTCCTTACTGGTTTGTTGGTCAAAACAATTGCTAAATCTATTATGCTATCTGATAGAACAATGACAAAAAGAAGACAATAGAAACATTTTAGAATTTAGATCATAGTCTGTTTTCTTTCATTCTTTTTCACATTGTTTCATGGGCTCAGGACACATTCTCATGCACACACACGCACACACAAAAACAACCTGTTGCTTATAATAGTTTATAGGCACATGTAAAGACTTAATTGCATTTAGCACCTGACAGCTGTTGACTTACCAGGAATTGTTGAGTCACCAAACCAATGTCAGAAAGAAATACAGGAATAGAAAACAGTAGCTTGTTCAATGGAGGGGGGAAAAAAAAACTTACACCATCACAGCTGAAGCACTATCCCATCAGTGCTATTATGTGCATGTTCTGAGCGATGCTGTTACTAATCAGTTTCAGCAATGCCAGAGGCATAATCATCTGACTCAAATACACCATTTCCAGTGTGATTTGAAGCATCAACGAAAAGGACTAATGTGTATTACCTTCAACACTGATGGACACATCCATCTGTAAATGAAGACAACAGTTTCACAAAAATGTCAATATATCTAAAGGTATCAACTGATATCTTTAAAAAAAAAAGTCTTCATACTAACTACTCAGAATTTCCACCAAAGCTAGAGGTGTTAAACAATTTAGGTCTACCACTGACAACAATCTTTTGAAAGAAATGTCCCCTTAGAGGAGAGAGCAAGACTTCATGCAGGGACCTTCTCTCTATGTCATGGAAATTTTTGCTTTGATATAGAAAGTTCAGGCAAATATTAGACTTAGACAATCCTTTATATCTCTATGTATATCTATAAGTGTGTATATATATATATATATATATATACACACACACACACATTACATATATTGTATATAAATAAATATACATGCATATATATATACACACACACAAATACACATATACTATTTTAAAGTATCTTTGACTTTGTCATTTTAAAATCAATTCACATGATCAATATAGACAATATTGTATAGTGGGAAAAGCCTTGAGTTTAGAGGCAGAGTATCTTTAGCTGGCATCCTACTCTGTCACTACCAACCTAGCTGGCTTCAGGCAAGCTTTGTTGAATCTCAGTTTCCTATCTAAAATGAGCGGCTTAGATTAGCTCTAAATCCTATGGTTTTATAATCAGAGATTTTCATACTCATTAGTCAAATTAATTATATAATAATATCCCTTCCTCCTTTATCCCAAGTCCAAATGAATGGAAACTTGTCATTTCTGACAGAAGCAAAACAAGAATTATGAAAGAAGTCTCTGAGATATTCTGAGTTTGCAGCACATAGATGACATTAAAACAGCAGTTAAGCCTAGGAAGCAACCAATGACGACTGAGGAGGAAGAATAAGGTAAAACTAGACAGGAGAAATAAAAGCACATTGCCCCAAAGCTCTATTGAAAAGGAAACTAGTTCTACATACCTAAATAGCTTCTGAGGACATCACTGTATTAGAGCACAGCGTTACCACTGATATGATGGTCCTTTTTGAACGAATCTTTACTCTATGCTGCTTAAGAAGTCAGAGAGATGTAGGATGTATTTTTGAACAAATTTTGGTCAAGTGGTTGATAAAGAGGAAAAGAAGTTTGAGAATTAAATTGGGGAAGACTCATCTATCTATCTATCTATCTATCTATCTATCTATCTATCTATCTACCTGTCTTTCTATATGGAATAGCTTACTCCCCATAGAAGTTAAATAAAATAATGAAGTTGGAAATAACAGAAATGATAGGACTAATCATTGTTATTTCAAAACATTCCACTCCAGAGACATTATCTCTTTTCCCCTTCCTGACGGAGACTTCTTTTCTGGAAATATCAAAGTGTACAAACAATGCTACACACTACATGTAATTTTAAAATTTACAATAGGGCAATGTCACTGTCGTGTAAAACCTTTAATAAAAGTATTTTTTTAAACCAATATAGGACTCCCTTGTAACTTCTGTAGCTTTCTTCTTCATTCTACCCAAAATATCATACCACCAAGAAAGTAGACAAATCTATGGTACTTTAAAAGTTTTGCAAAGCACTTAACTGGCACGATCTCATTATAGCCTCACAACAACCTTGTTTTATTGCTTCCATTTTACGGATGAGAAAACTGAAGTTAAGTGTTGTGTTCAGGGTTAAACAACCACTATGTGTCTGTGGCAAAATGTTTGGCACATAACTGCTTAATAAATACATTTAATCAATTGAAAGCCTGGTCTTCCAGACTTCAAATTCTATGCCATGCTCCATCAGCACTAGAAAATCCAGTGACTTCATTTGCTCCTAATTTTAAATATATATATATATATATATATATGTATATAACAAATTGATCCCCAAATTTCAAGCTAGCTGTCTTATGAATCAACAAAATTAAAACAAAGGTGGCAAGAGCTGCCCATTTCAAGAGGCAGAGAAAGATAGAAAGATGCATAAAGAGTCACCAGCTCAGTCCCTGGTCTGACAACCAATCCATTTCACTACCTGATACTCTGCTTTCCATTGGAGGTCACATCTGGTAGGTGTTGCTTTCCTAAGATGTCAGTTAACCCTTCCCAGCTAAAATACTGCTTCTCTGCAATAACATGTGATTAAATCCAACATGACATATAACTTCTCTCTATTGAGATCTCTCTTTGTTGAGGTTTTCCAGGTGCTTTATGAAAACGTTTGCATGATCTGGCACTTACTGTATCATCAACTGAGGAACAATATTCCCCTTATTAAGACAGCTCTGCTTTCCAAAGGAGATGCTCATTTTGTATTCTCCTTTATTGTTTTCAAATGGAGGAAAGGGGAAACTGCGACATCACTAGCAAGAGCCCACGAATGCTATGTCACCATAGGTTAGTAGTGTCCTTAATTTGAGGGTTCTCATTACAGGACAGTTAGGGCTCTGCAGTGGATTATCATTTCCAGCAGTTATTTCTTGCTTCAACTTCCGCTCTCTTAGAGTTGCCCTCAAAGTACTATCTCTTGTGTGCCATATGCTCAATCTCAATACAGTTAAAGAAATCAAAGTGGTTCTCTCAGAAAGTCTATCCATCAGCATTAGCAGAGGCACAGTTCCTCAGTGAAGTTTTGGTTTGCTTTACTGCTTAGGTATTCTACTTTTCAGTACGGATGATCCTGAGGAATCTTTTGTCATCATACAGGACTCACATGAGCCAGCTGGCACATACTATTCACATTTTAGAGAAATCACAACAGAATGATGAGTTTTGGATTCTTCCCTTTTTAATTTATGAATACCAAGAACAGGTTGATACATTCTTGATGAAGTGTTTTAAATCTTGCCTAAGGGAGAAAAAAAAAGTTCTCTGTCTCTCTCTGCATATGCATACATATGTATACATACCTATATATATATATACATATATATATATATATGTTATATAGATATTATCCTTTTCAAGCCACTTCCTTGAATTAAAATACATGATGACCCTGTACAACTTGCTATCACACACTGGGCCTCAGTTTTCTCATTTGTGAAAGGAAGAGGTGGAACCTGAGTACCTCTAAAGTCCCTTCCAAGTTTTGCATTCTGTGATTCTATATTCCCTCTGGTGAGAAAACAGGCATACAGCCACCCCATTGCGATCAGCCTGGCAGGAGAAAGAATCCTATGGAGAACGGACAGAAACAAAGAACAACTGACATATTCTCTTCAAAGGGAGGAGCCCAAGGGCTTTTGAATTTGATTTTTGCCCAACTTTTTAAAGAAATGGTGTACCAACTTGTAGATGATCTTAGTGAATTAGGCAGTATCTCTGAAATCCCCTCGTCTAGAAACAAACAGAATGCAAAGAGACTTAAGGGATACCAGACAGTAAAGTAGGGCACAGAAACACATGTATGAATGGACAGAGATCTGCATGCTGACACATTGATTCATGGGAGGAAAAAAAGCGTCAGTTTCACCCTGTCATTCAAATTTATCCTTCTAACTCTGTTTCTTCCTCCCTGCTAATTACATCCCCTTATTTTTATTCTACCCATCTTGCTAGTATTTACCTATACATACAGAAATACTTCAAGACAAAAAAGAGGAAAAACTCAGCTTTTTGTTGTTTTAATCCATTTCAATTTCCTTTAATCTTCAAACATAGAGTGAATTCTTCCCTCAAAATCTTCTTTTCGGATCTCATTTTTTTCACTGCCATCCCAGGGTTTGTCCTTCATCGAAATTTCAGAATAAGAAAAGATACGGCATGTACATTTGTGTTTTGTTTTCCTAAAATTCTGCCAGATTTTTATTCCAAGCCAAAAAAAAAAAATTAAGGTCTGTTTTACACAGCACATAACCAACTTCTGTAAGTTTTCTATGTTACAATGATTCCAAAATGTTCAGCATCATTTACCCTTTTTTATTGTGAATATAAGGATTCATTTCCAAGACCTCAAATAACATGAAGTTTATTTATTTATTTATTTATGCATTGCATGCACTGATGAACTAGCCTGCTCAGCAAGCATTTAACAGATTAGACACTTGAACATGGTTTCAGGCAATGCTCTCTCATGTTTCTGCGTATTGCCTGATAAACACTTCAAAGTAAACCGCTCATAAATATGAAATGAAAAGCCGAGAAGTCGTTATGCACAGCTTTGAGATACAAATCTCTTTATTCCCCTCTGAAGTGGGGTTTGATTGACATAATGAGTCATAGATCCTGTCCAGGGACACATTGCCTTATCCCCCTTTTCCTCGGGAGACAGGGAGACTTTAAAGAAATCCACTTCAGAACTTTCTGATAGACAGCGACTAGGGGAAAAAAAGTTGAATCCTATATTAAATAACTTATTATTTTGTGTTAATGCCTACTTTGACAACTATGACATATGTCAGAGTTTGACAATATATCCTTACACAGACATTATTAACTGCAACCTTTAGAAAGAAAAATGCCAAATTCTAGGAAATTATGCCAGACTACACCTTCTCTTTTTCTATATGAATTGCTGCTATGAAAACCTGGGAAACTATACCCCTTGCCTTCCTGATAAGTGAAAAAAAATCACTAATAAGATAACTGCAGAGTTGCAGCACCAGAAAGCAATAGGGACTAGTGACTACTGTGAAAAACATCCTTTTGTCCAAGTCACTTTTTTTTGAGACTCTGTATTTCAATAAATACATCAGTCATTTTCCAGTCAATAAGCTTTCTCCCTCATCTCCCCTTCACCATCAAAAAGTCTTCCAATAATTAAGCAAAAACACTCAGTTATTGTGATATCTAATATAGGGAGTCATGTTTATATTTTACCATTCTGTACCAGAAAAAATGACATTTATTTTAAGTTTCTTCACTTGGAACCTACATTGTCCATTGTGTTTGAGAGGAGATAGGCCAACTTCCAGTCCCATTTTCATATATTGTTGTGGTTACTGTGTATCTTATTCTTATGGTTCTACCATCTTCCCTCTACATCAGTTCAAAGAAGGTTTCAGATGTTTCCATGAATCTTTCAAATTGTTTCTTCCTTAGAGCCCAGAGAAATTACATTACATTCATATTCTATGATTTTTTCAGTCATTTTTTTATTTCTAGCTCCTTTCCATGCATATTTCTGCTTTGAACTATTGCTTTTTCATTCTTGTACACTCAGTACCTAGTAAAATAAATGCCTGTTGCTTGACATATTAATTGATGCCAAATGAGTACAAATTTCATGGAATCATACATCTCAGAATTGGAAGGGACCGAAGAGGTCATCTTGTTCAACACTAAACTTGTATATGAATCCATTCCCTGATATTCTTGACAAGTGGTCAGTCAGATTTACTTGAAGACCTCCAATGATGCTGAATTCATTTGTGGAGAGTTCAAATTATTAGGATTTTTTTTCTTTCTTCTGAGCAAAAAAATCTTCCTTCCTGTAAGCCCCACTTACTTGCTCTAGTTCTGATTTCTAGCACCAAGGAAAATGAATCTAAGCCTTCTTCAACAATGCCTGTCTTAGAAATACTTGAAATCAGTGATTGTTTCTCCTTCAAGCCTTCTCTTCCTCAAGCTGGTAGTTTCTTTACTAAATGGAGTTTCATTTCCTGACCCAGGCATTTAAGGTCCTCTAAATCTGACTCCATACTGCTGTCCTGTCATCTCTCATATTACTCTCCTTCATATAATTCATATTCTAGTCAAACATGGATAATTCTCTATACCTTAATCTCATTCCTGCCCTCTCTTGCTACTATGTTTTTGCTCATGTTGGATTTGATGCTCGAAAAGCACAATGCCTGGCACATAGTAGACATAATAATTACTTACAAGATTTAATTGAAATGGTTTCTCTCTACCTTCAACATTATCTCAGCTTTATTGGCTTTCATATCTCAATATCAATTCATATAGATCTTGTGTTTGTTGTCCAGTCATGTCCAACTCTTTGGGGTTTCTTGGCAAAGATACTGGAGTGGACTGCCATCTCCTTCTCCTGCTCATTTTATACTTGAGGAAACTGAGCAAACAGAATTAAGTGACTGGCAAGTTGCACAGTCAGTAATTATCTGAGGTCAAATTTGAATTCAGGTCTTTTTGACTACAGATCTGGCACTCTATGTACTATGCCACTTAGCTGCCCCTCATATAGATATGCAATCCCTAAAATCCCTAGATCTTTTTATTTTCCCCACGTAAAGTGAGGTTCAATTATATCTTTATTCAGTTGATTCTGGGGGTCCAAATTAGGGTACTATATTTTTTCTATTATTTCACCTTGAAAACTTTATGAAATTTTCCAAATGTAATTCAATCCACATGGCTCTTCTCACATGCTTACTTGTGGATTTAGTGCACTATCTGCAGTCTGTCTACTGATACTGATAGCCATCCACCTAATTATATGCAATAGCCTGAACAATAAGATTTCTCATCCACTTTTTTCTCCTGTGTGGATTATTTGACCAGCCTCATCTGGGTGACTGTAGAACTTTATGAGAAGATGCTATAGCATTATGTGGCTTGATTTAGTTAGTACAATGCCATCCACAAACAGGAATATCTAGAGGACCTCATGCCCTATATGGACTCTATCTTCCATTTAGGAAGGTTATCTTTCAGAGACATGTAAATATTTGTATAATCTTGATGTTTTATTAATTGCTTAATATTGATAATCCACCATTATTGAGCAAAGATATCTCTGTCATTACATATACTGTGGAATATTTTTAATGATCTCAATTAATTCCCTAGAGTAACACTCCTACCATCACCTTTTAAGAATATCAACATTTCTGAAAATGCTAAATAGGCACAAATAATGGAAAATCAGTCTCCAGAGACTCAAAGTTGTAAGTGAACCTAAAGGAGAAATGGAAAGATAACTTTCACAAGTGCAATAATATCATCTAGGAAACATATGGTTAAAAAAAGATAGAGGAAGTAATAGGCCAATCATGTTGTGACATCAAAAGGATAATAGATGAATATTTTAAAAAACAAACCGAAAACTACTATGGAGGACATAGGGGAAACCATAGGAAAGAATCATACAGGGTGAGAAGGGATGAATGTGTTGCTATCTATGCCATCTTAGAGAGTATATACATAACATCATAGATTTAGAGCTGCAAGGGACCTTAGGGGCCATCTAGTCTAAGCACTTAATTTCATAAAAGAGGAAACTGAGGCTCAGGGAGGTTAAGGAACTTGTCAAAAGTCATATGGTAGCAATCAGCAGGGTTGAGATTTGAATAGAAATCTTTTGACTCCAAATTCATATGTCTTCCTACTGTACCATGATCTACTGAAATAGTTTTAAATTTCAACTCACTAAGGTTAGTTCATTTTAACAGCTTCTGGAGACTTTTTTAGACAATGATTCTGTCATTCAGTATTACAGTTGTGCTTTCCAGTTTTGTGTCAGACACAAATGTGGTAACTATTCTATCCATGTCTTCTTCAAGGTCATTGTCAAAAGTGTTGAAGAAGAGAGAGTCAAGGACAGGCCCAGTGACTCTTCCCTTAAGGAAATAGTTCAGAAATAACCAATTTATCAGAGAACTTTAGAAAACAATGTAAATCCTAAGAAATAGATATAAAGTTAAAAAATGGAATTTTAATATGGATTACAACACTAACTTTGTAGCATAGCCAACTAACTGCTTCTCTGGGCCTCAGTCTTATTACCTAATACTTGGGGACAATAATTCTTGTACTCTCTATCTCACTGGGTTGTTGTGAGTTGGATGCTTTGAAAATCTTAAGGAGATATATAAATGTACATTATTAGCATTCTTAACATGATAAAATCAACGGTGGCTCTAGAAAATCCGAGAAGGATAAGAAAACTTTGGAAATCACATTTAATAAATAGACCAAACAAACTGGATACAAACCACTTCTCAAGTATAAAGGTCTCAAATTCTCATTTCCACATTTGATGAAAATCCTGAAGAACTGAGCAAATGGTCTATGTTGGATAATCTCTACAAATACTAACTGATAAGAGTCATGTCAGTGAAAAGAGTATCCCAGCTCCAGCTTTTCATATGCAAAATGGGACAAGATTTACAACTATGCTAGATATATTGGAAGAATTAGTCTAAAGTTCATAAAGTCTAGAAATTATGCTTTTCATTAAATGTATCATACAAGACTGGGATATTCAATATCACAACAATTATTTCTGCAAAGAGAACGGGTGGGATGCTTATAAAAACTTAAATTTTCCATTGAGATTACCAAATTTTAGAGGCAGCATTTTAGGAGTAAACATTCCAGAGGAAAAAAAAAATAGAGCGATGACGACCAAATTCTGTTTTGAACAAAATGAATATGTAGGTCTCTTGGGATCCAAACACTCTTAAATTAAGTGAGGTAAAAACAATGGATGGTTTTACTGAGAATAAATCTACACAAGAAGACTTTTCTATCTTGAGCTTTCTTAATCTACTAGACTGAAAAGTCTGATTAAACAGGCTGCAGGAAAATCATGCATTCTCTCTCCATCCAAAAAGAAACAGCTGTCAGTCACACCCTTATCCCCCTCCCCTGGTCCCCAGAGGATAGCATAAGCAAGCTGTCTCCAGGATAAGGGCTCCTCAGAGAATAGCAGTGTCTGCATGGCCAGCAGCAGAAAAGCAGCCTGCTCACTGGGTCTATTAGCCCTTTGACTTCCTTCCTTCACTAGCAAATATACATATAATGCTTAAGTGATTGATTAACACTGTCCCAAAAGAAACTCAATTAAACACTTAGAATCCTTGGGAAGGGTACCTAGGGAGATTCCCAAGCAGCGATGCAATTTGGTATATACACAATTGTCTGAACTTGGATTGTAAATCCAATTCTTTATCTTTTAGGTTACTTCTATCATTTGAGGAAGCCCCTCTTGTTCCATCTGAATCCTAATTTATAAAACAAGTAAAACTGGACATGTTGCTAAGATTGACCCAGAACAACCACTTTATGAAGTTACTTGGGAAAACCGGTTTTCTTCTCTTTTATCACAGCGTTTTTGGACATCCTTTCGTTTTTCAGATGGAACAGGGCAGTCAAAGAAATAGCAGGGAGTTGGCTTCCCAGGTCTTTAGGACTATATGGTGAGATATAAAGTGGTGTGAAGGTTAGAGGCTAATATTCTTTGTTTGACAGCTATGGATGGCTAGCAAGATATCACTTAGCTTGTAGCTCTGCTGTCTAACTGGAAAAATGGTCTATGTCCCCTTAGAAGATCCAGTTTTTAGTTAGTCAGTCAGTATGCATTTGTTAAGGGTTTACAATACTGACAATGTGCTAGGCAACTATGTTAAGGTCCAGGGACACAAAGAAAGGCAAAAACAGCCTCTTCCCGCCAGTAGCTCACAATTAATCAAGAAAATACTGCTTCACTGAGAAACAAACAGGACTAGAGTCTTGATCTCCATTATGTCACAGGTTTGCAATATAAATGTAAGTTTTGTAGGTTAATAGCCTATTCCCTCCCTTTTTTCTGCTACACTTATAGTTAAAATTGTTGCCATTACTACCCACATGAATATTTGGTAAAATCTATGCTTTTGTCCTCCCACTTCTTTTCATTATTATAACATGCATCTAAATATATCATATTTCTGGGCTAATGAGACAGTAAAAAAAAATAGAAGCATCTGATAAAGAGGAAAGAACACTGGATTTCAAGTCAGAGAGAATCTGGGTCCAAACCTCTGGTCCTGCCATTGAAAAACCTGTGAGATCACTTCATCCTTCTTCCTCTGACATGAGAATGTGAGACTGAATCACTAAGGTGCCTTCCAGCTTGATAGTCTATGATGCTAGAATGGCCATTCTTGATTCCTCTCTAAAAATTCACCCAGAATAAAAGGTGAGGGCTAAGACCAGGATGGCAAAGTTCCTTCCATTTCTGAGCTTCTAGTTTGCTATCTTCTTTCTAGTTCCCCAAATATTAACTAAAAACACTTAGAAAATAAATGCCAAGAAAATTGCTCCCTTTTGAGCAGTGGGCACATGATAATTGCTAAATAAAATCCTATTTCTACATTAACAGTTTCTATTTTTACCTCTCCTTTCATGTATTCATTCTACTACCAAAGAAACTCTTCTAAATCTTCAGTAAATAAAAGGGTGATTAAAATATAATTGAAATAAAAACTCCTCCATCACAAATTTAATTTCTTCTCAGACACGTATGCACACACTCACAATTCTATGAATGCCATGTTCTCCACCAGATTTGGGAAGGGAAATGTGAACAGATAATGGTCTAATACCCCTTTGTTCTTGAACTACGAAAGCTGTATGCTACCTGGCAGTACACAGCGCCAAGCTGATGAATCCAGGCAGTGATTAAAGCATGAATAGAGACCGGGTCTTTAAACCACCTTATTCTAACTTAATGGTTATTTTAATACTTGGTAAACTGCACAGCTCACTCACCAGGCCTCCCAGGCTTTCATCGACTCTCCTCACAGAATTCTCAGGTGATGCTTTCTTTTGAACAAATTACTTCAAAGCTAGGAAAAACAGCTCAAATCAGGAAAACTGGGGTGTGGACCTTTCCAGATCCTCTCTCTCGGGTCTCCCTTACACACATAGGCTTGTGCTTTTCAGGCGTGCAGCCACCTGTAAAGTGCTGATCAGCAAGCTGGTCAGAGAATGCTAGGTAAGCACAGTCTCTTGCTATATACTTCTGAAGAAAGCTGCATTTTAAAGTCTTTCTCTTAGAACTATCATACATCCATTGCTATAAGGACAGAAAAGACACAGAACCACTATCTGAAATAGAAGTGAGAGTGAGGGAGTATTGGCTACTTACTTTTCACTGTTAATGGTGGCAACGGGTGATCCAGATGCACCTCTTAATTAGCCCAGAGACCACGTGCTGATGGGTTCAAGGAGATTTGGCTACTTCCAAAACTTGGAAGAACAAATTCAGCCCTTTAGGTTCCCTTCAAAGGTCTGGAAATGACCTAGTCTCCTTGATGGTTTGTGGTCACATAATCAAAACGAGTATCTCCCTTTAAGAAACATTTATTTTCATCTTTTAGAATCAAAGAAACTTATTTGACCAAATGTATTCTATATCTGGAGAGACAGCAGGGACAGTGGGACCGTGTCAGAGAACTGACAGTGAAGTCATGAAGAACTAAATTCATGCCCCACTTCTGACATATTCTGGCTGGGTAATCCTAGGCAGGTCTCCTAGCTTCTCATTTCAACTCTCTAAGACTCTTAACATGTTGATAAAGCATTGGTATGGACTGGTAGAAGTTTTTAATCAGTCATTCCTACATTAATGAAAACCCCAGGTCTAGTTCAACTTAATATATATAATATGTATATACACACATATATAGGTGTGTATATATATATATATATATATATATATATATATATATATATATGGATATATGTATGTACTTGGCTCATGAGATTTCATCCAAAAAATCCCCATTAGAACAATTATCATCATTTTAAAATTTTATTATTTTGTTTTTGCTTTGCATGACTTTCATTTACTAATACATATCTTTCTCCTGATCTTGAGAGTCATTCCTAATAAGAGAATTAAAAAAGGGGAAAACAGTTCAGCAAATATAATGAAAACATCAACCAAGTCTGACATTATGCAATATTCCACATGCAGAGTCCCCTAAGCATTTAATAAATGTTTGTTGACTGACTAGTCATTCAGGGATCTACTGCCCAGACGATATGAAAAAGAACAAATAAAGGTGCCCAACTTGAAGGCAGGAAACAGAACCATAAATCTAGATAAAAAAGGGGCTTTAGGAGTCATTTTAAATAAGAGTTTAAAAAATAATGAAGGTGGTCGAAACCAAACCAAAATGGGTTAACAATGAATTTAAAAGGAGGAAGAGATTTGGAAAGTTTCATGACAGACAAGAACTATGCAATGGAAAGAGAGATTAAGAATCAGAGGGCCGGGGTCTGAATGTGATCTGAGTCTGGATCCTGATATTCCCACTTATTATGTGTTTGTCCCCAGGGAAGTCACCTTCTATGGGTACCAGTTGTCTCATCTCTAAGAGATGATGGGTAGACTGAAGTTCCTTCTATCTCTAGAGCAATGACTCTAGGAGGGCTCCATTTGCAGTTAGAAGACTTGGATTTAAACTGAAAACCGGCTCTGCTATTGTTTTTCACCTGAACCACCTGTACTTCTCTGGACCTCAGTTTTCACATCTAGTTATTGAGGGGGTTAGATTACAGAACCTTTAGGACTCCCTCTTCTCTCTCAAACTATCAGCCTATGATCTCATTTTAAACTTTTATCAGATTTAAATAGAAAGTCATTTCTGTTGATTTCCTTTTTAATTCACTAAGTATTTCATTTGTCAAATAACCTTGAAACGCACCCACACAGACACAGATACACACACACACACACACAATGACTTTCTTCACACAGGAAAGATTTCAGGGGAAAGAAAAGTTCACGTGAATTTTAATTAAATCCCCAAATCTTATACTACCCTTATAACTGGTCACACAGATCTGATTATAGCAATGTCATCCGATGAGACACACATCCAGGAAATAATGACATCGTCTACATAAGGCAATCTGGGCAGAAAATGAAATCTGATCATTCTTTGTGGTTGCAATATTTGACAATATCAACGGCCAACACATCTAACATAAGTAAATCCAAGGACAGAATTACCTGAAACTTTTAATCACTGCCTTCCTCCACATATCCTACCCCACATTTAAAAGAGGGAAATAGATCTACACCTGAGAGAAACAACATGGGGCAATGGAGAGATCATCGAACTTAGAGCCACAGTGGCCATTGGTTGTGATTCTTTGCTAAGTTGCTTAACCCCTCTGGGTCTCAGTTTCTGCTGTTGTTAAAAGGAGAAAAATGGACTAAATGACCTGCATGGTTCCTTCGAGCTCTAACTCTATGGCTCTACAATTATTTTATTGAAGGGTATGTATAGATGATAGGTAGCCAGGCAGTTCAGTGGATGAAGCCAGGCCTGGAGTCAGAAAGAGTCACTGAGGGAAGCTTGATTAGGGGAGCTGTCCAAGTATCTTTGGTTTTTTCTGTTGAGGCACTGGCTCAGAGGGTCATGCCCTCTGGCTCTGAAAAGTGTATTAATACTCTGAGGGTGAGGTTGTAAAACCTTTGGGGCTTAATTTTTGGAAGAAGTTTTGTGTGCCAGAGGAGACTCTGGGAAGCCTCTAAGGAGCCGTCACCTCCCCCTTCCCCTTTGAAAACCCGAGATGTTGGTGCTTCCCTCTCTAGTAAAGATACTATGTGTGTTAATGGTCAGGCAGTTCGGGAGCACTGTCTGTTGATTCGTGATTTCTCCAAAATTTTGATTTTAATTTTCTCTGATAGTGGTACTTGATCAGAGGGATTGTTAACCCCTCAAAAGTTGCCTTTCCTTTTAGAGAAACAGATCAAAGAACCTGTAGTAGCAGGTCCCCCCTTTGTATGTTGGTGTACTTACTGATACAATCTTCTTGAGTTCAAATCTGGCCTTAGACACTTACTAGCTGTGTGACCCTGGACAAGTCATTTAACCCTGTTTGCCTCAGTTTCCTTATCTGTATAATGAGATGGGGAAGGAAATGGCAAACTGCTCCACTATCTTTGCCAATAAAATCCCAAAAGGGGTCACGAAGAGTCAGACACAAATGAGGACAACTGAACAACAAATATGTCCACGAGAAGGAGAGAGGGAAGAGGAAAGGAAGACTACCTTCAGTTACTTAGATAATTGCCTCAACTCACCATTTTAGTTTGACAGAAGAAAGAAGTTGGTTGAGAATAGGAGAGCTGTCTACACAGCCTCTATTTAAACATACCCTACCAAGAAGATTGCAATATCTCCCCAATTTCAGATGTCATAATCTACACACGGGACAAATAGAAGGGGAGTTTGACATTATGAGTGATAAATCAGTGCCTCAGAGTTAATTGCCATCTCCAAACTATGTGAAAAAAATCCTGTAACATGTAGACTAAGAATTAATACACCTAGACACATACACACACTTCAAGCTCCCAGAGTCATAATATATGGGACATTCTTACTCTTTCACTACTTATATCCAATCTATTGCCAAGGCCTATTGATTTCACCTTCATAATATTTCTTATATATGTCCCTTCTCTCCTTGGAAGGTGCCACTACTCTGCTACAGGTTCTTATCAACTTAGGTCTCAACCAATGCAACAACCTGCTGGTTGGTCTGCCTGCTTCAGGACTCCAGCTGTCAAAGTGATCTTCCTAAAGTGCAGGTCAGGCTTTAATATTCTCCTATGCAATCAATTCTAGTGACTCCCTATCACCTGCAGGATCAAATACAAAATCCTTTGTTTGGTGTACAAAACCCTTCATAATCGGCTCCCCCCAAAGCCCGCCCCAGCTTTCTGGTCTTTTTTACAACATACTCCTTCTGTACTCCTCTATCCAGTGACACTGGCCTCTTTAATGTTCCCAGCCACAACATCTCCCTACTGCAGTTTTTCTTATTATTGTTCCCCATGCTCCAGCTCCATATCTCTGCCTTCTGGCTACCCTGACTTGTTTCAAGTCCCAGCTAAAATCCCCCTTTCTACAGGAAGCCTTTCCTGATACTTCACAATTCTAGCCTTCTCTCTGTTATTTCAACTTATTTTGTATACATCTTGTTGGTACATAGATTGCACTTTGTTTCCCCCATTTGACTTTAATCTCCTTGAAGTCAAGGACTTCTGTCCATCACCTTTCCTTGTATCCCCAGAGCCTTGTATATAGCAAGCGCTTAATAAATGTTTATTCATGTACATTGCAAAGCTGTGCCTGCTCTGGTCAGCTCATGAAGAAAAGGGTTATGCCTTGGAAAAGCAGAATCCTTGGAAGAATGGTAATATCTTTAAGGATTTCCCCACCTCAGATGGAAATCAGTGATGTGTCAGCAGAACTGCCTGAGTTCCATAAGCAGAGAGAGAAGGGAAGGCAGATGAGGAGTGACAGATGAACATGTTTCCATTTTTAACTGAGTCTTACTCATCTCTTTTAGAAGCCTATTATAAGTAATAAAGGGTATTCAGAAATATTTTAGGGTATCAACTTTGACCATCATTACTTATAAATTCTAAGAGACGAAGCTCTCATTTTTTTTTCAATATCATCAAGGTACATGCTAAGAGTTGACTATTCCTTATGTGGATGAGTTAGTGAAACTGAAAGGTTGATATAAATAGTATATTCAATTAAACCTTTATTAAACAATTGTGAATTCAATCTTTTAGGATGATGCTCTCTACAATGCTGTTCTCAAAGGAGAGAGAATTGCTAGAATTACCAAATTTATAGGTAGAAAATTCAGTAGAAAAAAAAGTTAACCTTTGTAACAATGTACAAATTTAAACGGGCATAATTATCTTGAGATTGCCCAATCAACTTCCTAATCTACTGAGAAATCACACAATTTTATGCAAAAAGATCAGCATAATTATATCATAAAACAACCTCCAAACACAAATCACCACACATAAAAACAAACAAATGATTAACACCAGGAGCTCAAAAAAAAAAAAAAGATATTAAGAGACAACAGACCTCAGGGTAAAATAAATAATATCTTAATTGCTTGAAGTTTTGGATATTTTCAGAGCTTGTCTAAGGGGTTCTTTACTCCCCAAATGGTGGACATCTTGGATCCTGTGTACAATACGATCTTCATGTAACCAGCACCCCTTTCTCTGCCACTGGACTTAAAGACAAAATATTTAGCTATAAAATTTGATGATGGGTAATTAATACAAAAACTATATTTAGAGGGAGTTGCCAAAAGTAACCCAGAAATAGAGGTTACCACTGTGTTGTGTGGGTTTGGCTATGTTAGGAAGAAAATAGTAATTATATGTCCAAGAAGGTGGTAATCAGAAAAAAAACAAACAGTGCTTTACAAATTTGTTGAGAAACACTTATAGTAGTACTATTATTTATTTTTACCATAGATGATACACTTATTATTTATTTGTTATCTTTGAAAACTAAAGGATAAAGAGCTGGATTAATCTTACAGAAATTGTCATCTGTAAACTTAACCTCACATGAAGTCAGTTTAGCTTGGTAAAAGGAAGACTGGGCTAGCTAAAGAAATTTGAGGAAATGGATTTGAGTACTGTTTAACACTAGTTGGAGGGCCTTAGGTAATTTACTTAATCACTCATTGATAAAACAAACAAAAAATAGCAGTTAGACTAGATGATAATCTATCAGCTCTAAAATAAAGAAATAAACATTGAATGGATAGATAAATAAATGAGTCAATAAATGACACTAATAATTCTGAATAATAAAGCTGATATTGAAAGATAGCATTTGCTTTGGATAGAATACAACAGAATAAATTCTTTGAGGGTAGAAACTGCTTTATTTTTGTCTTTGTATCTATCCCTAATATCTAGGACTATGTCTGGAATACAGAATGTGCTTAATAAATGCTTGTTAATTGATAGGCTATGCTCTGATTCAGTGTACTAGACTTGTAGTCAGATGTACTTTATTTACCACCCCACCCCCACCCCCGCTCCCCCGCCCTCGCCCACTGTGTTACTTACTACCTGTGTGACTTTGGACCACTTGCTTAACAGATCATAGATTCAGATCTAGAAAGGTCTTTCAAAGTCATCTAACCCAATCTCCTCATTTTACAGTGTAGGAAAGTATAGTCCCTGGAGTTTAAGTGACTTGTTTGTGGTTATATAAGTAGCAGCTCACCCGACCAGGATCTGGATTTAGGTCTTTTAATGCCATATCCCACTTTCTTTCTGCTATATCGTATTGCATATTTAACCATCTAAGTCTCAGTTTCCTCTTCTATAAAGGGAAAGGAAACAAATATTTATTATGTACCTACTATGTGCCAGATACTATGCTAAGTACTTTACAAATATCTCATTTTATCTTCACAAAGACCCCATGAGGGAGGTGCTATTAGCATTTCATTTCAGAGTTGTGCAAATGAGGCAAACAAAGGTTAAATGACTTGCTCAGGACTACAAAGCTAGTGTCTGTGGTTGGATTTGAACTAAGGTCTTCCTGATTTTAGGCTGAATTCTTTATGTGTCATCTGGCTGCCTATACAAACTAGGGCCTTGAAATAAATGATTTCTGAGACCTCTTTGACCAATAAATGTATGGTCCTACAGTTTTACAACTAAGAAATCTTAGATCTCATCTTATTCATGGAGCAATTTGTATTTTCAACAGTATAGCATTGTCCTCCAAATTGGACATTTGCACCTATCATATTGTCAAGAAAACAAAGGAAAAAGTACTAGCACTTTGCTAAAGTGTACATTGCTAATATTATAAAACATTGGATGCTTAATAGAGATTAGCAATATTGCTAATAGAACTGTTATGAATGAGAATTGTGATGGTCTCATAACAATTATCAAAAGAAAGTGACAAGAATCCTAACTGTAAACTTTCAAATAAGTACATTTACTTTTCAAATTAATAGTAATAGCAACAAAAAACTAGCATTTACACAGTGCCTTATGGTGTTCCAGGAGCTGTTCTTTTCTCATATAATCTTTACAATAACTCTTGTCTTTATAATAACAGGCAGAATTTTGTTCCCATTTTTCAGATAAAGAAACTGAGGCAAGAGTTGGTGACTTGCCCAATGACACACAGTAAGCATGTGAAATTGAACTTCAGCTTAAGCTTTCCTGACTGCAGGACACCACCTTTTCCATGGTGCCACCGATCTATTAAATTCTGATTCTACTTAAATGTTATGATACCAGAAGCTCATTTTAAAACCATCTATTATAGGATGGAATTCAGTGTGAGATAGAACACTATATAAAAGAATTTAGAGTCATAGCTAAGGGATCATATTATAAAGAAGGAGATCCTTAGCAGGGTATGGAATTAAATTCAGGGATATTGTCATTTCTTAGTCTTTGATATTTACAATCATTTCATAGCGAATGATTTTTATTTAATTATTTTTCACTCAGGTCTGAGTCTTTGTAACCCATTTTGGGGTTTTCTCAGCAAAGATCCTGGAGTGGTTTGGCTTGCCATTTCCTTTTCCAGCTCATTTTACAGGTGAGGAAACTGAAGCAAACAAGGGGCATGGCACTCTATCTACTGTGCCACTTAACTTCCTGGGGATTGATTAGTCCTTGTTTAAAGAACCACCGTTTTCTATTCCAGTTCTCTCCAGTCATGACCAAACTTCCCATTTCAAACTTGTATGTGATTTGTATTCCTCAGCTAGTAGAGGGAGCCTTCTTCAACTTTCTTTACATCCATCCTCTCACTCTCTTCAATTTCCATCCCTAACTCTCCTGCAGGCAAGAACAAAAAAAGGGACAGAAAAAAAGAAGAAAAAAAAGCAAGCAAGGGATGAGATCCTGCTTTTCATGCTCCTAATCAAAGGATATAGCAGCCTTAGCTTGGCATTCACTTCAAGGAAACTCTCCCATACTGAGCTCATCCAGATCAGCAGGCCACAGCAAGCTAGCTAAAAAATCCAGAGTAACTACAAATCACTCCACCCACCCCCTATCTAGGACCCCTGCCCAACCTGAAAAATAAAGTAGAAACTTAAAGGGAAAACATTGGTTGAAACCACATAGGAACTGTGTGTGTGCACACATGTGTAACAATATGCATGGTTCAGTTTAGAAAGATAGAAATATATATATATTTATTTGTATATACAAACCTGCTCTTATTGGTCAAGGTAAAGAATGAAATGATTAGCTTAATCAAATATCTTGATTATTAGAGCACTGTCATATATATTAATTTACATTTACACTGAGTAATAACTTCCCCACCAAATTAGAATACAATAAATACACTTAATACTTCTTTAATGATTTAGAAGGCACTTTAGTGTCTTCTAGGACCTCCAAATTGTCATTATAAATAACAATTATCCATCTCTCAGCAAATAAGAGTGATTTTTTTCATTGACAGAATTTTTATTGACATGGTGAAAAGAACACTGAACAGGGAACCAAGACACCTAGACTCTGACTGGAGCCATGTCTGGGAGTAACTGTGACCCCATAAAAGCCACTAAACTTTCCTGGGTCTCAGTTTTCACATATGTAAAGTGAAGGGAATGGATGAGACTTCTAAGGTTCTTTCCAGCTTTCATGTTCTATGAAAGTTGGATAAAATAGCATTTTTTTCCTTTTTTAAACTATGTATGGAGGAAGGAAGAGAGAGAGGGAGACAGAAAGAGACAGACAGAGGGAGAGGGAGAGGAGAAAAGGGATAGGGAGAAAAGAACAGAGAAAGCTCTAACTTGGAAAAATAAAACATTGAAATCCTTTTCATAGGAATTCAATTTGGCACAATTAAGTGACAACAAAACATTATGACACATGCTTATAAAAGGAAACGTAGAATTGAATGTCTTTTGAGAAATTAGGTTCAAGTTTTCTCTTCTTTCTTTTCTCTTGGTTTCTCCATCTCCCATCTGATCTCCAGCTTTAAAAGGACAAATATGGCTCTGGTGACAGTTGCACAGGTCCTAACAAACAGAACCCCAACTTAGTCTCTTTTTAGGAAACCACCAGAGCTTCAACACTAAAGTCAATGCAACCTACAAAAAGCATCATGTGTCATTTTGGAAAGAAAAAATAAAAGAAACAATTACTGCCGATATGCATATTATATATACAGCTGAGCAGAACGAATCAAGTTGAAGGGTCTACAGGAGAATATTTCAAGAAACAACAATAGAGGAAAGAAATAAAAACATTTATCCAAGAGCAACAATGCATATTTTATAGATGTTACTAGTACATCAAATACATTGGCTTGACTGATCCTTCAACCAAGTTTCAAAAGCACCACTTAACTCCAGTTCTAGAGAAAGACACAGATATATATCATGTAGAGTCTATTTAACGATTTCGTACCATTAAGCAAGTATACCGAGTAACAAAATGTTTTATTTTCTGAGAATAACTACTTTAAGATGACATCAAGGGTGTAATTTAAGCCATACCACCAAGAAAATGTTCCATTAATCAAAAATGGGACATTTACATCTGTTTAAATCAGTCTCCTGGTGTTATTTGAATGTGACTCAATGCCTTCTATTTTAATTCTGAAATATACACACAAGCATTGCTGACTTGATATGGGGAAGGTAATCAATATCACATTGCCACCATTATGTGTACAGGTCATATAGGAATATTTGACCATTGATGAACTCTATCTTCTAACACAGGAGGAGAGTACAGCTAAGAGAGCATTGCATCCAAATCTTTGAATTACACTTCCAAAAAGCGTGTGTGTGAATATAGCCCAGATACCACCCATCACGAATCAATGCGACTGAATGGGGATGTTTTCTGCACATGTTCTTTAAAAATAGAAGGACTTACAGACTGTGGAAAGACAAAGAGTTTCCAATAGTTTAGAAGCTAAGATGAAACCAAGAAAAATATGAAAAATGAGAGGGAATGACAGCTGTGTTCCCACTATGCTGAAGGTGTGGATGTCAGCTACAGAGCCAAGCTAGAATGAGGAGTAGAGTATTGGAATGGAGGAGATACAGAAAGACATGACAAGAGATTTCCCTTTTACACAGAGAAGCCAATAGAGCTTCCAAGATTTCTGCCAGGCTGAGAGAAATAATGTTCTTTATTTTTTCTGCCAAATAGAAATCAGTGTTACCAAGGTTGCTGCTGTGGTGAAATGGAAAAGGAAGTAACTAAATACAACATATTTCTATTAGTAAACTGATGTAGTCATCTACTGCGCTAAGAATACAGAAAGCTTAATCACGAGTTAACTAAAGTTTCCAGAAGGCATTTTGTAAGTGATAACCAAATTACAATAATAATAATTTATATAATTATATTATCCATATTATATGTATATATTAATAAACATATTTATTAATATGGCATTTATGTAGGTCTACTATTTGCCAACCACTGAGTTAAGCATTTTACAAATATTTCATTTTATCCTCATCATAACATTGGGAGATAGGTTCTCTTATCGTCGTTATTTTATAGTTGAGGAAAAGTTGACAGACTTGGGATTCATACAGCTAGTACATGTCTGAGGCAATATCTGAACTCAGGTCTTCTTGACTCCAGGACTAGACTCTATCCACTATGACCTAGCTACCTATTTGGAAAATGGTAGCAAGAATACTGAATAATTGATCCAATTCTTTTTCCTCATTTTGCCATTCTTCGTTAAACATCTTTGCTTTGAATTAATGTGTCATCTTGCTTGATCTGACCTAGAGATGGATTAGAAGGGGCTTGGAGCTATGAATATGAATACATCCAAAGGTCCCACAGAATGTAATTGTAGAGAAGGGAAGGAGACTAATCAAGGAAACCCCAGGCTAAAAACAACACCCAGTCCTCTGTCCCCAAACCAAAAGGCAATGAGGACAAAATAGCCAGTATATCCATGAAACTAGAATCAATAACTATTATGTAGAAATTCTTGCATTTGTAAGGATATTTTTCTGTTCTCTTTTCCCATCCGACATTTGTCCTTTGGCTAGGAATCACATTCTTATGTTTCAGCTTTTCAGGTTTACTTCACTTTTCCCACTTTACCTCTTCTAATTAATGTTCATATGACTTCATATTCTATTTTTTTTTTGGTGAAGTCACATAAATTTGACTTCCTCCCTAATTTTCCCCCTCCTTCCAAGACTTAGCTTATTGTTTCTGACAATATGATATATGTGGATTTAATACACCATAGGATTGGGAATTCCACAACGCTAGGAATGTTGCTTAGTTTCTCTGAGCCTCAGTTTACTCATCTGTAAACTGAGGGGGTTGGATTAGATAGCACCTAAGCATTTCCACTTTTACATCTATGATCCTTGGAGCTAAATAAATCACCCATTTTAAAAGACCAGTCCTACTCAAGTGTTTTTTACCTTCACTGTTGAATTAAGCAGTTTGGGTGCTAGTATTATGGAACTGATCATTTACGTAAGAGAATCCCCTATGAAATGTACATTCCTGAAGTGATAGGCACAGTTAGAGCTCTGAACAAAGATGAAACCAAGCCCCTCGGACATGATCACATGAACGCTGGCCTCCTAATCCTTTCCTCTGAAGACATCGGCTTTTTCACCACAAAGAAGATTCTGTAGGAGCAAACTTGGCTGCTGTTAAGCAGACACAGTCCTTAGCAATGCAGCCCAGGATACGATATAACGGCAGTTCAGGTACATGCAGGCAAGGGAAACAATTTTGTCAGAGAATGTGCAAACGTAGAACAAAAATATAGAAAAGCATCAAAGGTATTGATAATTAATTTAAAATACTGTAAGGAAACCTTAGCTAAAGAAAAGAACAACAAAGACAAATGAAAGTGCAGAGACTGGGAAAAAGGAATGCCGTAACACTTTAGATAGCAATCATAAGTACCAATTTTTTTCCTGTAATTATAGTTCTACTTATCCCATCTTAGATTCATAGAAAAAACTGGAGGAGACGAAGGCTTGTTTCATGCTGGGAGTATAGAAATAAGCTTGAACAAATAGCCCGTTTGTGATTATTTAAATAAAACATCATAATTGGAATATTTGGGTCGATATAGGCAATTTTCCCCCTTCTTTCTCTTTTGTGTGAAAACAATGAACTAAATACTGTCTTGTTTTATTTTTTTTTTTTTTTACTATTTTGCTGTAAATATAGTATGCAATCTAGGGACCTTTTCATTTTTACTCTCTGATTGGCTGCATGAAAGGAGGAGTAAATGCCTCCAAAGTAATTTTTCTTACCATTTGCTCTCTGATCAATCATTAACAACATTCTTCCCTTATTTATTGCCTTCTACAATAAATAGAGATGGCCTGACTCAATGATATTTATCATTTAGCAGCTTTCATTTTTAACACATTTATATCCCATGTTGCTCCTTTATATACTGTTGAATCATTGCTTTCATGGACATTTTTATATCCAAATGACAAAGTTTATTCTTCTTCTAGCAACGAAGAAATGATAGTCTGTGTTACTCTACACAAGAGAAGTTTCTAATTCTAAAAAGTAGGTCTTTCCAAAATTGTGATGATGTTGCTTGAGATTTTATATTCTTATAACTTTGTATATGGGCAGCTTGGTAGCCCAGCAGATATAGAACTGGGCCTGAAGTCAGGAAGATTCTTCTTCCTGAGTTTAAATCTGGCCTCAGACACTTACTAGATGTGTGACCTTGGGCAAGTCACTTAATCCTGCTTGCCTTAGTTTCCCCTCCTATAAATGAGCTGGAGAAGGAAATGACAAACTATTCCAGCATTTTTGCCAAGAAAAGCCCACATGGGGTCACAAAGACAGAAATAACTGAACAAGAACCGTGCACATACGAGTTCTGAGGAGAGTAAATACACTTTTTCATTGTGCTAATATGAACAAACATCTGGATATATTTCCTTATTGTAAATACATATACAGTTGACCAAAGCCTCCATTTTTTAATCTAAATAGTTTGGCATGCTGTAACCTTAGACTGAATGCTTCAAAGAGCATGTACAATCCCCATAATTCTTTTCTTCTTGATACCCTATAACATAATTATGACTCAACCAACAGATATTTATTAAATACTTACAACATGCAAAGCAACTTGCTAGATACTGCGAGACACAGAAAAAAGAATAAGGTATAGCTCCTGCCCTCTACAACCTCATAATACAGTTCAAGAGAAGAGATTAATACATGATGAGGTAACTAACAATATAAGACAATGTGGTAAATAAACAGATAATAAGAGAGAAGAGGTTACTAGACGTTAGGGTGATGACAAAAGCTTTACGGGATAGATAGGTTACATTGTAAAAGGGAATAATCACATAATTAATAGGCAAGAATGTGCAAGGCATATTTGGATGACAGCACAGAGATGAATTTGGCTGAAATAGTGCTATATGGGTCTGACAGGAGTTTGAAAAGGTAGCCTTGGACCAGGCAAGGGAGGGCCTTGAATGCCAGCAAATGTTTGAACTTTAATCTGTAAGTAATGAGGAGTCACTGATGGTTTTGGAGCATAGGAGTTACACTGTGACATCAGTGATTTAATATGAACATTTGAGTAGTGTTTTGTAAACTGGGCTGTAGGATAAAAAAAAGACAAAGCAAGGAGGCAAGTTAAGACGTTAGATAAATTCAGGCATTTGGTGACAAAATTTGAACTAAAATTATATAATTGCAGAACTCCATAAATATCAGTGGCTAATTCAAACCCCTCATTTACAGATGAGGAGATATTTTTTTAATAATATTGAGTAATTATAATAGTATAATAGTAACAGCCAGCCTTTACATAGGTCTATAAGTATAACAAAGCACTTTGCAAATATCTCATTTTGCAAAAATGAGATAAAAAGAATTCATTTGATTCTCTCAAAAATCCCAAGTTATACATACTATTTTTATCCTCATTTGACATATGAACAGTCAGATAGCAAGTAAGTGACTTACCTAGGTTCATACAACTAAGTATATGAAGCCAAGCAAACAAAAATTCAAACCAAAGCAAAATAAATAATAAGCCTCATGCTGAGACCCCCACTCCAGAGAAGAACCTTTTCTCCCAATGGCTTGATAGAATTTTGAGAATTGTCCTTAGTTTTCTAGCATATGAAATATGGCAGAGCAGCTGAAAGGCTAGCTTCAGAGTCAGGAAGACCTGGGTTCAGGTCTCACCTCTGACACCTACTGGCTTTGACCCTGGCCAAGTCATTTACCCTCTCAGTGCTCCAGGTTTATTCTCTAAGATTGTTAAGTTACAGAGAAGGTGCCAACCTATACTGGTACAGTATAAAACTCCTCTAAGAGTTTTGTTTATCACTGAAATCACAGTTTCAGCCCTTAAATCTATCCCTTTTCTGCTATACAGGACCTCAGTGAGATGTAAACTAAATGCACTATTCCAAAGCTGACATTCTACCTACTAAAACTCTCCATCACAGACTCTTACTTTTGATGTGGCCATAAATCAAATGACTGAGTAGATGAATAAACCAACTTAATTTTTTCTTCCCCCAATTAAATGACTCCACTGACAGTTGTAGCATAGTGGAAAGTCTTGGAATAAAATCTAGCTTCAACCAAAAATTATAACCAAGAACATAAATCAGGTAGTCTCAAGTGTATGTGGGTAGAGGAGAGGCAGAATAGGGTCGTGGGGGAGTGAGTATAATCTAATGTCTGGAATTTGAGCAAAATTTCTATATTAGGACATTTGCAGCTAAAAACTCTAGCATCACTCAGACTATATTTAAACCTTATTTACTTATTTATAAGTATCATTTAAATAGATGAATATAAATTTTCATCTGCTAATTTTCAGTGATTTACTGAAATGCTCTATTTAAAAATGTCAAGTGGTCATTAGCCATAAATCTTCAAGAATTTATCTGCCCTAATATTTCCTACTTAAATATTGTCATTAGATTATTTCATTTTATTTTCTTGCTAAATTTTCATAAAGTTTTTTTTTCCTTTTAGACCAATGGTTCTTTCTCCATTTAAATTGATTAAAATGAGTGAGGTAAGTATAGAAGTATATTCATCCTTCATTGCCAAAGAAGACCATGCCATCCGAGAATTGATGACCCGACTTGCACTTGACTTCGTTCTGAGTGAGGGGGGGCTGTGCAGGTCACCAGCCTCACTTCTCCTCCAGAACCTTCTGAGTCCAGTGACCAGATATTCATCAGGATGTCTGGACATGTCCCAGGATGAGGCAATCAGTGTTAAGAGACTTGCCCAAGGTCACACAGCTAGTAAGTGTCAAGTGTCTGAGGTGAGATTTGAACTCAGGTCCTTTTGACTCCTCCTATACCACCTAGCTGTGCTAAGAATAGAAGTAACATGATCTTGGTGGGGTTGTGACATCATAATTATATTAATTGCCAGTAGGGGCTGCTATAGCAGGTGTACGTGGAAGGCCTGTTCCATGTCATTTGCCATTTCAGCCCAGGTTAGGTCAAATTCAACTCTTTCAGACCTTTAAGTATGAAGGTGTCAAGTAAAATTGCTAAGTTTTTCCTGATACCATAAATCAACAATTCATTTCGCCTTCTGACATTTTAGCTACTTCTAACAGCACTATATTACATTTGTAACTTTAAGTTGGGTGAATAAAATTTAGGACACACACATATATTCGTAGGGTTAATGATGGATAGGATACTCCTCTTTTTCTCTGTGCATTGTTACTCTTTGATGTTCTAAATAACTTTCAGCCACTGTGCTGATGGGTCAGGTCCAGTAAGATGAAATTTGAAGGGCTGACACAGGTGAATCATGATGCTGGCAGATTTCTGTAAAAGGGATGTTGAGTGGACAAAAATCAGATAGGCAAATTATTGTCATAGCTTACAGGGATTGGAGAAAGATGGTCAATTTCTGTTCAATTCTTAACCATCCTTTAGAGCCCATTCAAATGCTACCTTCTCCAAGAAACCTCTATAAATAAAGCCCTGATCCCCATATGTCAGAAACCTTCCTTCTTAAAACCTCACAAAAAGTGCTTATCACTTCTGAAATGTAATATGCAAAGGTCTTTGCAAACTTTAAAGCTCTATCTGCTTTAATAATATTGGATATATAAGATGTATCTTATGTATAAATATATATTCCACAAAACACACAAAATAACAGGTAACCATACATTATAACTATACTTAGTTTCATCCCACTATCAGCCAGCAAGTTTCTTGAGGACAGGGGTCATAGAACAATGACAAGTAAATATTAAATATTTATTCTGTGACAGACAAAGTACTAAGTCCTGGAGAAATAAAGAAAAATGAAAACAGAACTGGTCCTCAAGGGCCTTACCTTCTAAGGGTGGAAACAATACATACCTATACAATGGCTATACAAAGTAATCTTAGAAGAGAAAGAACAAATCAGTGGGGATCCTGGTGCCGAGCACAGTGTTGTTCCATGTATAGTAGACACTTATTAAGTGTGAGTTGCGCTGCCCTATGTTATATGGAATGGTCTGTTTGGCAGAAGAACCAGTAGTAAGGCTGGTCTTTAGGGAAGCACAGTCAAAAAAGGCAGCTTCTGACAGGATGGGAGTGAGGGGAAGAAGACAGCAAAAATATGGTCACAAGCAAGATCAACGTAGTAGGAAAGATAAACAAAAATTTGGTTAATAGGCAGAGGTTGAAGTCACAGAAGCAACAGAGACAGAAGCTAGAGTCTTGGCAAATGTTAGCTGGATAGTTGTGATGCAGTCTTGTTGCTATTGTGGGAATTTCTGGTCTCTGTTCTTTCCTTCTTGGGGATAGAAGGAGAAAAGAAATAGGTGTAGCCATTTTCATCTTCACGTGAGCTTGCATGCATACACGTGCGCACACACATACAAGTAGTCAGTTCCGCCATTTGGGGGAATCATAATTCTCATTATGAGGATTTCAACAGAACCTGCTATTTTTGTTGGGAGAACAGCAGTTCTCTTCTCCAGCCAAGGCTCAGTCAAGGGTCTTGTTTGTTTTGATATTGGGTGAAGGCAAATTCCTCCTCTGAGTTCTTAGCAATGGATCCTTTTCCCCTGGGAAAGGGGCCAGGATCTCCATCATTGCTAAACTTCCTTACTCTGACAGAATAGAGCCAAATGACTAAACTCACTCATTTTTAGGATCCAGATTTTTATGGGCAAGGGGAAAGAGATTCTAGGAGGGAATTTTCACTCTGCTGTATCAGGCTGAAATTTCATAGCTTGAAATTATCTGGAAAAATAAATCTCCCAGAAAGGGATCCTAATAAGTAACAAACACCCACACTTATTCTCCAAACAGAATGGATTCTGAAATGGAAAGCAATAATTTTTCTCTAGCCACAATGCCATTTGAAAACTTTAAATATTAAAATCAGTTTTCCTGGTACACATTCTATAATCTCTCTCAAAAGTTAAGCTGGGCATCTGAACAGCTCTCCAGAACCGAGCTGACAAATCTATTAGAAAGTCACAACTGCTGACGAAACTGCCCTAAGGTTCCATCTGCTTTCAATGTGGAGCACCCTTCCCTCACCAGTTAAATGTATAGTTCTATGAAAATTTAAAACATAGCAAAACAAACACAGGCCTGGAGGGGAGGGTTTAGTGGTTTTGGCATCATTTTTTTTGCAAACAACAACAAAGCTACCTTTTATTTCTTAGACACAGGTTTAATTCCAAGCTTGAACGAGTCAGTTTTTCAATAGTTCCAGTGCAGAATAAAAGAATATCAGTTTCCTGTGTGAAGGTTATTTGGATGAGACCAGAGAAAATGAGACCCAGTTGACTATGTCATCAAGGATCCTAGGGTTCTTGGCTAAAATATCCCTGCCATAGTTTTAGATATCAAAACGTTATCATATCACATAATGATAGTACATGACCATTTCTATTCTGCGAGCTACAATCAACAAAGCAAATACCCCAGCATTGGCTAGATGGTCGATGCATCTGTCACTTTGGCCTTCTGGTCCAGAAAGTGCAAGCTTCAGAGCTATTTAGACCATTGTCTGATTTGGCTCAGTTGTGAATAACAAAGTTTTAAAGCTATTTGCAGAAGATGTACAAATGATTTTAAGGGATCTCTCAACAAATTCTCCAGCACCTTGAGTGACCTATCAGTAAAGTATGTATAAAATGCCTTGATCAAATAACACTAACGAGCTTTCCATTTTCAGTAAGGATTTCAGTGTTCATTTGAAGGTAAAAAGAGACAAGGGAAGAGACAAAAACTAAAGCATATGAAGAGACAGAGTAATACCAACAAGATGTAATGGGAGAAGGACAACAGATGTCTGAAAGGAAGAGAAAGGAACCTGAAATAGGAAGCACCTGAAGAGAGAGGGTCTAGGAAGCAAAGTTAGAATCCTGGCAGAAGAAAATCTACAAGGGTATAAGAAGTCATGAAAAGGAGTGGAGTAAGGGACCAGTGAAACAGTAAGGAATCAAGGATATTAGAGGGAGAAGGGCAGAACACAGAACCAGTAATAAGGTAGGGACATTAATAAAAAGCTTGTTCTCCCAGGCTTGTTGCTCAGTTATTTTTCAGCTGTGTCTGACTATTCACAATCCCAATTGTGATTGCATTGGTAAAAATACTGGAGTGTTTTGCCATTTCCTTCTCTAGCTCATTTTTACAGATGAGGAAATGGAGGCAAAAAGGGTTAAGTGACTTGTCCAGGGTCACAGAGCTGTCAAGTGTCTGCAACTACATCTGAATTCAGGAATTCAGCCCAGCATTCTGTCTACTGCATCACTTAAGTGCCCCTTCTCCAAGTTTTGTCCCCTACCCTCTCCACAATCCCAAATCACCCTGGTGTAGAATGTTGTAGATTGAAAAAGAGTTGAAAAAGAGCTCCTTTGTGGTCATATTGCAGGTTGGGACCTTACGGATCATGTAGCCCAATGAATTCATTTTACAAATGAAGAGGCTGATGCCCAAATAAGTTAAGTGACTTATTCAAAGGCGTACATAAGAAAGGGCAGAGACAGACTTTAAATCTAGTTCACCCAAATCTAAATGTAGTATGCTGCTCAATATACTATGCTGCCCCTCCTAATGCAGGGTCAGAGGCTACAGACAGTTTCCTAACTGAGGCAGCCTCTTGATGGGAAGGCAGATGAGTTAGGGGGTTCACCTTCCTCAACTGCTTTCTCTTCACCAAGTCTGTAATTAAGCTTCTGAATTAGTCACCAGAAGAGAGAAACAAAAAGGTTGGAGAGTTTCCGTTCTCTTAGCTAGATGGTTCTTGTGATTGTGAACCTTCTTTGTCCTGGTGTAGATTTTCAATAAATGTACTTTAGACTCTCACAATATTAGCTCTTAGAGATATTCATCCTAATTCATCATTTGAAAGATGAGGAAACTGGTCCATGGAAGTGCCTTTTCTTTGATTTTTTTTTTGTAATTTTAATTAATTTTTTTTTATTAAAAACAACACTGAGCAGACATACAAGTAACTAATTTTGCTTAGGAACTATTTACATTTAAATTAATTAATTTCAACACATAAAGTACCATAATTTTAAAGAATTACTCCCTCTAAATCCCCATCAGGATTTTTTGCTTATCCATTCATGCTCATTTACTTTTCATTTAATATGGTTGAAGTTAGTGTGCTCTCCATTCTTTTCATTCTGCTTTTTAAAACTCTACATTATTTCACAGACATTTCCAGATTTTTTTCCCTCATATTTGTCAGTCACATCAATGTGGTGTTTCATTAAAATAATGTGCCACAGTTTACTTGACCATTCTCTTTTAGTTCACATTTAGTTTGTGTTTTGGGAGTTTAGGGTGTTCAGGGAAGACTACGACCTCTAGTGTGAGGGCTGCTGGGCTTTCTGCAGGGCTGCTTTCTACCTTTGGTACTCACCTGATGGACCTGGTTTTCATCTGTGGCTCCAAGTTTTAGCAAGTGCAGCAACCATATCCTAGTAGACCAGGTTGAAGGAAATCGAGGGGATCTCCAACCCATCAGTGAGTTAGAAGGGTGTCTACCCCAAACATGTGAACTCATCCCTCAGTGGAATGGGCAGAGGAGAACAACATGTTCTAATGGCCATGACGGCAGCTGAAGGGGGCGCTGTGGAGCTCTAAGTCTTAGAACTCAGTTAGATCTCTTGCAGACAGAGTAAGCCTGATAACTTTGCTCTGCTCTGCCTAATTTAAATCTAATTTTCATGAGCCAAAAGACATCACCCATACTATTATTTTTAGTTTGTGTTTTAATAAAAAATGAAATTAGAGAAAAAAATTTGAAATGTTAGCACAAATTAGATGTTTCATAAATGCTCATTGATCGATTAACTGATGCTACTAAATCACAAACTATATAAATTAGCACCTTTCTACTATAAAAGGCCTCTTTTTATCAATCTGAATTATACCTAATTTCTAGGGATGAATTCTTTCCCCCCCCCAAACATTTCTCAAAAGTATTACTTTTTTCTAGCATATTAAAGTGCCTTTAAGTTTGCAGAAGGCTTCATTTGGAAAAGGAGAATTCTGTTGCATAGACCTAGAATTTCAAAGCAAAGATGTCTCCTTCAGACTAGGTAGTTTATGTCATATGTACTACTAATCAATATGAATACATCTGGACATCAGTAAAATTAGGAAAATGATGTCCAGTTGCCATTCCAGTTGTGTTCCAGATGTGTCTGCCTACATGCATAGCAAATCACTGAAGCCTAAAGAAAGACACATGCAAATTATGAAAAATGAAGACCAAAAAATTTTCTGAGAAGAAATTGCTTTTGCCTGTTGTTAAAAGACACATCTTTTATAAAAGAAAGAAGAACCATATTCACTGTAATTAGTTCTTGATGATGAGGAAGTGAAGTATTCTATAAATCCTAAGTTACGTATTCACAAATGCTGTACCCTCTGCAAGAGAAATTTGACTTATATAGTACCTGTCTGTTTTCGTAGTTGTCAAGACCAAGTTTTTTTTCAAGGTGTGTAAGACATTTCCATGAAAAAACCTCCGAAGTCCAGTTCTCATTCTGAATATCCTGAGACTTTCCTTGAAAAACCCAGAAGGCGATGGCAGCAGCTAACTCTGGTAACACTGTTTTCCTGGATTTTACTTAGCCTGTGAAAATAAGATGGGTCAGCAGTGGTCACTGCTTATCCTGACAATCAACTTCTTGCTTCTCTTCTATGGACATGGATTTTGGCTCTTTAATCCCAGTGCTATGAATGAATGTTTTGTAGGGAAAAAAACCAATGTGCAAAAAGCAGTGTGACCATATCTACACATGCAGAAGAAAAGACACAGGTAGAGGCATTACCTCTCCATATCTCAGTCTATAATCTTATTTGTTACTGGAATTATCACCCTTTTGTAGATGATTTCCAAATGTACCAGACCTCCACATATTTCCAATAGCCTGCTGAAATTTCCATTTGTCCTGCAAAAATTCAAACTCTACATGAACAAGACTGAGCTCACTTTTTGTCCAAGACCTCTCTGTTCTCTGAATTCTCTATTTCTTAAGATGACACTGCCATTCATCTAGCTGTTAATGTTCAAAACTGAAGACATCTTGGCTTCTTCCCTCTTGTTATCCATAGTTAATCCATTGACCATCAATCAATGAGCATTACTTAAATGTTTATTATGTGTCAGGCACTATAACAAGTTAAGAGGATACAAAGAAAAAATAAAAACAGTCCCTGCTCTCAAGGAGCTTATAGTCTAATGGGGGATGACATAAAAATGCACACAAAATAGATACAAAGTAAACTTGGGAAGGGAAAACACTAACATCTAGGAGAAAAGGAACAACCTAATATAGAAGGTGGCATTAAAGTTGCATCTTGAAGGATCCCAGGGATTCTAAGCGGGTAGGGATAAGAAGCACTATAGGCATGGGGGAATGGCCACTGCAAAGACATGGAAACAGAAAGTGGAGCATCACATATGAGGCTAGCAAAATGGCTAGTATGGTTAAGGTAAGGGACCAAGAGACATGGAATGATAAAAACAAATGAACAAGACAGCTGAAAAGCACAGGTTGTAAAGGGTTTTACATGCCAGAACAAGAAGATACCTAATATAGTATTTATTACGTGCCAGGCACTGTCCTAAGCATTTTAAAATTAATATCCCATATGATCCTCATAACAGCCCTAGAAAGTAGGTGCTATTATTATTTTTCATTTTACAGGTAAAAACAATTGAGGCAGACAGAGGTTAAGTAACTCTCCAGGGTCACACAATTAGTGAATATTTGACATTGGTTTTGAATTCAATATTTTATTCTATAGATAATAGAAACTCATTATAGTTTACTAAATAGGAGAGTATCATGGTTAGATTTGTGCCTTAGGAAAATAATTTTGGCAGTTGTGTGGAGTATTGATTAGAGTGGGAAAGATATAAGTTGGGAGACTAAAATGAAGGTTAGTTCAGTAGTGCAAAGGAAAGGTGATAATGGCCTCAGCAAGAATGATGACTATGTGAATACAGAGAAGGAGAGAGATTTATACAGGACATTTTGTGTGGAAATGGCAAGACTGAAGGTGGTAGATCTGGTTGACTAGAAGGATGTTGGTGACCTCAACAATAATATACATGGCAGTTCAGATGGGGAATGTGTTTGAGAATCAGGATAATGAGTTCAATTCTAGACACCTTCTGAGATACTTATGAAAATTCATTTCAAAATATTTAGTGTCATTTAGGTGAGAGTGGAGCTCAGAATAGAGGGTAAGGTTGGATAAATAGGTGCCAGCACCATCTGCATAGAGATTACAATTGAATTCACAGGGGATGAGAAAAGAGAAGACTGCTAAACTTAGATCCTTGGGATATTCCCTCAAAAATAGTGGGTGAGATATAGATGAGGATCCATCAAAGGAAACTAAGATGCAGACATAGTAGAATCAAGACACAAATCACAAAAAAATTGAGAGAGGAGAGAGTATCCAGGAGGAGAAGGTGGTTGACAATGTTAAATGCAATGGAGACAGTAAAGATAAAGGGGGGGAGGGAGAGGGAAAGAGACAGGGAGGGAGGAAGGGAGGGAAGGGTAGATTTTAGTTGAATTGTGAGGTTGGGAGCTAGACTGAAGAAGACAGACAGGAATGAGAAGAGAGGAAGTGGGGGCACCAAATATAGTCAGTTTTTTCTCTTTAAAAATTTTTTTATTTATTTTTAGTTTTCAACATTCATTTCCACAAGATTTTGAGTTCCAAATTTTCTCCCCATCTCTCCCCTCCCCCACCCCAAGAAACCATAGTGCAATCTGATTATCCCCTCCCCCAATCTGCCCTCCCTTCTATAACACCCCTCCCTTCCCTTATCCCCATCTCTTCTATTTTCTTGTAGGGCAGGATAGATTTCTATACCCCATCATCTGTATTTATTTCCCAGTTGTATGTAAAAACAATTTTTAACATTCATTTTTAAAACTTTAAGTTCCAACTTCTCTCCCTTCCTCTCTCCCCACCCATCCCCACTGTGAAGGCAAGCAATTCAATATAGGTTATACATGTGCAGTTATGCAAGAGACTTCTATAAAAGTCATGTTGTGAAAGACTATATTTCCTTCCATCCTATCCTGCCCCCCATTTATTCTATTCTCTCTTTTGAGTTTGTCCCTTCCCAAAAGTGTTTACTTCTAATTACCCCGCTTTCCATTTGCCCTCCCTTCTATCATCTCCCCAATACCCCACTTATTCCCTTCTCCCCTACTTTCCTACAGTGTAAGATAGATTTTCATACCAAATTGAGTGTGCATGTTATTCCCTCCATAAGCCATATATGATAATAAACTTCACTTTTTCCCTTCTCACCTTCCCATTTCCCCTCCATTGAAAAAGCTTTTTCTTGCCTCTTTTATGAGAGAAAATTTACCCCCCATCTCCCCATTTCTCCTCCAAATATAATCCTCTCTCATCCCTTAATTTTATTTTTGTAGGTATCAGCCCTTCCTATTCAGCTTACCCTATGCCTTCTGTCTATATATCTATATCTATATATATAAAATCCCTCCAACTACCCAAATACTGAGAAAAGTCTTAAGAGTTACAAATATGATCTTTCCATGTAGGAATGTAAACAGTTCAACTTTAGTAAGCCTCTTATGATTTTTCTTTCCTATTTACCTTTTCATGTTTCTCTTGATTCTTGTGTTTGAAAGTCAAATTTTCTATTCAGCTCTGGTCTTTTCTTCAAGAATGCTTGAAAGTCCTCTTTTTCATTGAATGACCATTTTTTCCCCTAAAGTACTATACTCAGTTGTGCTGGGTAGGTGACACTTGGTTTTAGTCCTAGCTTCTTTGACTTCTGGAATATCATATTCCAAATCCTTCCATCCTTTAATGTAGAGGCTGTTAGATCTTGTGTTATCATGATTGTATTTCCACAATACTCAAATTGTTTCTTTCTTGTTGCTTGCAATATTTTCTCCTTGACCTGGGAACTTTGGAATTTGGCTAAAATATTCTTCAGAGTTTTTATTTTTGGATCTCCTTCAGGAGGTAGTTGGTAGATTCTTTCAATATTTATTCTACCCTCTGGTTCTAGAAGATCAGGGCAGTTTTCCTTGATAATTTCTTGGAAGATGATGTCTAGGTTCTGTTTTTGACCATGGCTTTCAGGTAGTCCCATAATTTTTAAATTGTCTCTCCTGGATCCATTTTCCAGGTCAGGGGTTTTTATGATGAGATATTTCACATTGTGTGCTATTTTTTCATTCCTTTGGTTTTGTTTCATAATTTCTTGATTTTTCATAAAGTCATTAGCTTCTATCTGCTCCATTTTAATCTTTAAGGAATTATTTTCTTCAGTGAGCTTTTTGGACCATCTTTTCCATCTGGCCAATTATGCTTTTTAGGGCATTCTTCTGTTCATTGACTTTTTGGATCTCTTTTGCCATTGGTTTAGTCTGTTTTTCAAAGTGCTATTTTCTTCAGCATTTTTTGGGTCTCCTTTAGCAAGAAGTTGACTTGTTTTTCATGATTTTCTTGCATCACTCTCATTTCTCTTCCCAATTTTTCCTCCACTTCTCTTACTTGATTTTCAAAAACCTTTTTGAGCTCTTCCCTGGCCTGAGACAAATTCATATTTTTTTGGAGGCTTTGGAAGGAGGAATTTTGACTTTATTTTCTTCTGTTTGCATGCTTTGGTCTTCTTTGTCACCAAAATGAGATTCTATAGTCTGATTCTTTTTTCTGGTTTTTGCTCAGTTCCTCAGCCATTTACTTGACTTTTGAGCTTTTTGTTAAGGTAGTTCTCTGTTTCCAGTGGGGATGGGGAGTGTACTGTCAGCCACTCAATCCCCCCACAATCTGGGGGCCTAGAGCTCCAGAAACAATGACTGCAGCTGCCCCACTGTTGTGTCTGCTGCTGGTTCCTCTGCCCCCTGCCCTCTCTGCTGCCCTGAAGCTGAGGAAGGACCATCTGTACTGGTCCCATAGACTTTTCCCACTGACCTTCCAATTTGTCCCCAGAGTTTTGGGGTCATGAAGTCTGGAACCCACCACAGATGTGAGAGATTCAGTGTCCCCAAGGCCTGCTCAGGTCCCCTCTATGCACTCGCAGCCCCCACTGGACTGTGCTCTGCTCCCAGGGTGGTGCAATAGACATTTCCTGATGACCTTCAAGGCTATCTTGGGCTGGAGATTTGCTGCATTCTACCGTTCTGTGGGTTCTGTGGCTCTAGAATTTATTTAGAGTCATTTTCTACAGGTATTTAGCTGGGCGTGGAGGGAGCACTCTAGAAAGTCCGTGCTGTTACTCCACCATCTTGGCTGTGCCCCCTATAGTCAGTTTTTTCAAGAAACTTAGCCAGACAGTCAGTAAGGAAGATAGGTTTTACTAAGGGGTTTAGGATGGGAGTAGATTTAGCAGAAAGCAAGTTACCAGTAGAGATTTAAAATAAGAGAAAAAGAAGATATTATAGTGGGGGCAATATGACAGAAAACCAGAAGAGATAGATAGCATCAAGAACATATGTAGAAGGTTTGGCTTTAGCAAGGAAAGACTATACAGTGAAGGAGACAAGGGTAAATGATAACAAGGGGCATTTGTTACAAGGAAGGTAGAGCTTGTAAATGTCTTGATTTTTTTCCAGTGAAGCATAGGGAAAGTACTGTAAATTTAACCTGTCATTTCACTTACATCCATCCCTTCATTTCCATTCCAATCACCAATACCCAACGAAGTTTGGGACTTCATTACTTGTTCCCTGAACAAGCCTTTTAACTGGTCTCCCTGCCTCCTATCTTTCCCCTTTCCAATTTATTCTTTACTTTGTTACCAAAGTAATCTTCCTAATGGACAGCTCTAATCACATCACTATCATGTTCAAAAATCTTCAACGGATTATATTTTCTACTCCACAAGATACAAACTCCTTAACCTGGTTTTCAAGGCCCTGCTCAATATGGTGTCTGCATATTTTTTTCAGCATCTTCACACACTCTACATGTACTCCAGCCAAAATGTATGACTCTGTCTTGATCTCATCCTTTCTTTTGCCATCTTGATTTTGTGTATATCATTTCTTGTGTCTGAAAAACCCATCCGTATCTTAAAATATTTCTTTTTCCTTCAATGTCCAATTCAAGTGCCATCTCTTCTATGATGCCTTCCTTGATTTCCCCAACTAGAAGTTGTTCCTAACTATCTCGAACCTCTCATTTATCTCTGTTTAATTCCTTCCCAATGCACTTCTTAGGTTTATAACTTATGTTATATGTATATCTAGGTAAATAAGATAGAATGGCATAGTGGATTAAGAGCTGTCTTCAAAGCCAAGAAGATCTGAGATAAAATCTCACCTTTAATACACACTGACTATATGACTGCAAACAAGTCACTTAATCTCTAAGTGCTCTGGTAGAGAAAGCACCAAGCTATATTGGTAAAGGGAATTTTCTTACCACAAATTCTCTATTCCAGTGAAATTACAGGTGCAGTCCCTACATTTCTTGGATGACATCCTTTGCTTTATTCTTCCTTACCAATCCTTGTTTATAATGGGCAGTAGCCTTCTTGCACCCACCATACACCTTTTCATTTCCCTCTAAAAGATACTTTCCATTTTTCAGAGACTGTAGTGTACCATGTCTTGTAGACATATAACATCATCAGAAGGGCAATGACATTAAAAATGAGACTCTCAGGGAAAAGTTTGGAGTCATTAAATCTTGTATAGAGTAGACCCTTAAAAAATATCTGTTGAATTGAATACCTCCCAAGAAATTATAGTCTAGCAGGAATATTTTCTAATGGCTCAGTATGGATTAATGCACCCATTAGTGCTTTTTCAGTGTTAGGGGATGTCATAGTTAGCAGTTAAATTTTCTACAACAAGAAGGCCTCATCAGAAAATAATCTTTGCAAGACTAAATAAATTACTCTGTTGGGAGGAAAACTTTTGGCTCCTGTTTCTACTGTTTCTACTGTCTTCAAAGAAATAGAAGCTTTTTTTTAGCTTCATCTTAAATTCACATTTTCAGAAAGACAATGCTGGAAAAATATAATTCATTGTCCAAGGTTAATAAATGTAAAGTCAACCTGGTTTTCCTGACTGGATGTTTCAGATCTTATGAGTCACAACTTCGTCTTGATTTTATAAAATTAAAAGGAAGATAAGAATACTCAGAGTGTTTTGGAATTCCAAGGATCTTTCCTCCAGTATTACCAAAAGGATGAATACTGGGCAACATAGGGGATACTTTTCCAATGGATAAACCACAAAAGGATTTTTTTTTTAAATCTGAATTTTGCTTTCTGAGTCAGCTGCTATTTGTAAAGTAGTTAAGCCCTGTTCTTATGGTACATGAGTAAAGGCGTTAAAGTTAATTACAGCCTTGTATTTATTCTGACTCTATTATCTGATATTTACAGATGAAAAGAAGATGGTTTAATCACTGAGGTGGTTATAATGTGCACTTAGCTCATTTTCTTCATGCTGTGGGAAGAAAAACATGTATTTGTAAAAAAAAAAAAAAAAAGCAACAACCCATCATTTCTTCATTTACACAGAATGCCGTAGTATATACATTAAGTTAAGCCAAATCAGGAGCATAACCTAATGTATCCTATATGTCATCATATTCATTCCTAAAATATATAAACAGAAGATTAAAAAAAGGAAATGGTTAATTTTAAATTTCTCTCACCAGGCCCTGTTACTCTTATACAACTGTCAAATGAAAAGGGCGCAACAGACATATAGATGTTATATAAACCTGGGTTACATTTAAAAATCAGTGGCAGAGCCAACATAACTGAGCTAGAGACCTTTGTACATGCTTTCCAAGTACATCGTGGATCCGAGGGAACAGAACACCTGCCTTCCATCTTGATGCCTCCTACTGAACTGTGGCCAGAGGATTTCAGAATTCAGGAAGGCTACACTGCTGGGAGCTCCCAGTGCTGCTTTTCATTGTTTCCTGACTTCAGAATTCAGAGGCTGACGTTAATCCGAGGTGCCAACTTTGTGTAGTGAGAGAGACATGGCAGCAGGGCATGCTCACATACCGCTGTTGCCATTTATTTATTTATCTAGCTTTGCTTCCTCCTCTTTCTCCCCCACTGCCCCTTTACAACTTATAAACCTAGCTCTCAGATTCTCACACCCACACAATGGTCTCAGCAGACAAGGAAGAAGCAAAGGTAAAAAACAGGGAACTGACACTGAAATGGTCATTACTGGGCATTTCAACTTTACCTGGGGTTTTGGCTTTTGCTTTAGGAGTTCGAAATGAATGCTATCTGATTAACTTAATTCAGTGATATCAGTGATAATCTCAATGACAGGCATTCCCTATACAACTGACCCTGACTGTCAGGGCTGAGGACTAAGAAACTGGAAAATTCCATTTAGCCCAATAGACATGTGCACAGGTACGCACGCAGCCAAACACGTACACACACTCTGAAAAAGTATAAAAAGAAATAATCCCTAGGGTCTATTGCCTAGTAGAGGGATAGATAGTAAAGTAATTGACTTCACTAGGTGGTTAGACATAGGGTAGATGAGTTGGTCTTGCAGTGTCCTTTCTAGCACTATGATTTTCCAGTTCTATGATATGCAGTAGGAAGGATGATGGTATCCGGCAGATATAGATAGTGGTGTAGCCTAGTGATGGGAGGTTGATCTATAGAAAAAAATGAATAGAACACAGAATCTATGGTGTTTGTAAAAGACAGAATATCAAAGACAACTATTTGTAATGGGAATATTGGAGTGCTTCCTGAAAGAACACTGCAATTTCAACACAGATATTGTTAGGATACACAATTTTTATTTTTTTGGCCTTCAGTGCCTAGTGCTAAATAGTGCATACTGGACAGAAGTAACTGTCCGCTGGAAAGTAGATGTAACATGATGCCAGGGTTAGCAGATCATGCCAGAAGTAGAAAGAAAATTAGATTATACAGAGAAAAAGACTGAAATAGTGCAATGAAAATGAATTGATGTGTACATATACACACAAGAGGAATATGTGACCTAACCAAAGCTGTGCACATAATTCTGAAATGTGGCACCTGGGACACTCTCTTATTACCCATGACATATAATCTAGCAAATAAAGAAACTGAAGGAAAATTGGACCTGGTTTTTGATTAAGAAATGGATTTATCTTTGAATGGAGATTTAATAATGAATGAACTTAAATTTTTACCAATCACTAACCCAAAGCTTCATCAAAAGAAATATGTGGTAACATAAGTCCATTGTGCATTTGTCTAAAAAAATGAACAATCAAAAATAATTCAATGATGAGGAATACTAAATAGATTTAACATCCTGTAAAATTTAATGGGAGATAACAGTTTGGTTTAAAGACATTCAAGGCTAGTATTTTTTTTTAAATTAAGTTTGCAAGGTTACATTAAAGGGTAATGTCCCAGTTTTCTGTGTTGTGATTATCTCTGAGATGATATCATTCCAATCTTAGGTAGAGATTCCAGGGTTCCTAATCATATTAAATCACACATTAAACATATTTTTCTCATCTCTCAAAATTCAGGATTTTAATTCTCTTTAATACCCTATTTTAATTGGAATGTTGCTAAATCCGTTGACAGTCTTACCAACCATTTTAACAGCCTTTTAATTTGTCGGCTAGAAAATTATAACTCTTCATTAACTTGGGGAGACACAGCATTGCAATTGTGATATATCATTCCTCATTTTATTAACAATCTACTTAATGAATTTTAGGCTTTGAGCAGATCACAGTGATAATGTAAGCACTTGTCCTGAATGTTTTTTTCTTTCTTTTTTTAAAATAAACTGGGCATACACTTATAAGCATAACTGATAAGCATAAAAAAACAATCATTTTTTTCTTACCAATAAGCAGAAAAGAAGAATAAAAGAACATGAAAAGCACATGCTAATTCCCTCCCTTCACGTCTCTTTCAAAATGCCCCATGTCATTAGGTCAAAGAAATCTACTAGGAAATATAAAGGAGTTACTGTTAGTGACTTGGCATATACACATGATCAACTTGGCATATGCACATGATCATAGTGACTTAAAAAGTCATGGGAAGGCATGGACGAGAACTGAATGAGATGAAGAGATAAGGATAGGCTGTGGCCAGCACCACTGATCCATTGAGGTATTAAAATGTGTGTTAACATTGTAGATATATTACTATACTGGTATAATATTTCATTTATGGAACATATGGATATGCATAAATGTGCGTATCTATGTATTTATATATGGGGAGTATGGTCCCTAGTCTAACAAGCACTGGTATTCATAGCAAGGGACAAAGGAAAGAGATAAGCTATTAATACATTAACTAAGTGTAAAGGTCAACTAACCTTCTGTTATTCCTTTACAAAGTGTGAAATTGTCATCACTAATAAGAATTAAAATAGGAACAGGGCCACACTTTGGGCAAAAGGTTGGTGATGCCTCAGTGTTCTTTAAACAGATTAAAAGAGTTTGGTTCACGGTTGAAATGCTCCCAACAGGATGAGAGACACCTGATCTTTATTGAAACAGATAGAGAACAAGCATCCAATGCAGATTCAAGGATTTAGATCTTTGGTTTATAGAAGATATCTGACTGAATCCAAGAGAGAACAAGACAGTGGTCAAGAGTTGAAAGAAGCAAACCCAGGGAGCCCATTTGAGCAGCTTGTCCAATAGACACACTACCCTAAGGGAAAGAACATGGGAGAAAGGACATTGAGACCTTGTCCTACTGGAGAAATGAGCTACCTTGGTAGTTAGCCCTATCCATGTATTTCCTATATATTTTACTCACCACCAGCATACGCTAACTTATGCTCACTCTTCTTAATGCCATTGTCTATTGGTGGGAGAGTGTGTCCCACATATTTCTGAGGGAAGGTTTTACAGCTATTTTTCTTGCTTTGTCATTTTAGTGATATTTTTTTGTTTGTTTTGTTACTGTTTTTGGCTTTGAGCTAATTATGTTTTCTAGTTATTAAAGGTAAGTACATCAATGGGGACTCAGAACCAGGAGTTTAAGAGTGTGAATTCAGGGTACTTCTGGAAGCCGTAAATGCAACCTGCCACTTTAAAATAACTTTATATTTAATATGTATATATTTTATATTTACTTGTATGAAGTATGATGAAGGGCATTCCCTGATCAATTTTATGAGCTTATAGGTTGGTGAGTCTTTACTTGGAACTATTAAGACCATCTCCCTAAGCAGAAATGGGACATACCTTTGACCCTTTGTAAGAGGAATATCTATCAGTGACTTGAATTCTTGGATGAATTGGTTCAGAAATAATTTATTTTTATGGGCTAAATAAAATGTTGTCAGTTGGGGCATCCATTTGTTTGATTCTCAAATAAAAGAGTTGGTTTCAGTTTTATTCTGTCACTATAAAACACGTCCCAAACCTCAATCAGTTATCTTGTAACCTAGGGGCCAGGAACTGTAAGAGAAGACACCAGTCTGTGCTAGCCTATAGAAGAGTTCATAATATTTGTTTTCAAATCAAGTATCTGAGATTGTTCTTGAATAGAACTGGGGTTCTTGGATGCAGTTGTGTCATGACTCTCTCTCTCTCTGTCTGTCTCTGTCTCTCTGTCTCTCTGTCTCTGTCTCTCTCTCTCTCTCTCTCTATATATATATATGGTATAATTGCTGTCTTGGGGCAAGGCACATAGGAGTCACATGCTTTCAATCATATAATGACCATGACAAAGGGAAGCATATGCCAAATGTCCAATAGGTGTTATTCACTTGGTTCAAGAGAAGAGGAACGTTGGGAATACCTCAATCTAACCCTGGAAATCCAATAGCAGAGGCACCAGTGCTCTTATCTACCTGGAAAAAAACTGTGGAGAAAGAAGCCAAATGGTTGAATTGATGAGTTTTTGAGCCCCATTTTCTGGAGAAGCACTGGGTCTTCCTCCTCAGGGGTGATCCCTTTTCTAGTAACACCAAATTTGAGATCCTAGGGTCTATCCACTTGAAGTGACTCCAGGATATGGACCGTAACAAGTTGATTGCACTCATAGTTGCTCTTAATTCACATACCTGAGCCAATTAGTCAACAAGCATTAATGAAATACTTACTACGTGCTAGGCATTGTGCCCAGCCTCTCTGTGAACCCAAAGTCTTCAAAGTGAATAAACAAGTGCTCAGGATGGTGCCAAGGGAATCAGAGCTTCAGAGTGTGTGAGAGTGGGTCCCAAACAGGATCAGTATACATATGCAAGTGCTGCAGAGCTGCCATGAGCTGAGCTCAGAGCTGAATGTGAAGAACAGGCTGGGTTGAATCATGTTGGGAAAATTAAGGAGTGTTTATAGTAATACCAAAATAGCTGCTATTGTGAATGCACCAGTATTATGCAAGATAGTTGTGAATCATGGAATGACACGATCTCCAAAGAACCTAATTACATGTCAACCAAAATAAAATGAAAAGATGCATGGTAGGCATATGTAAACTGAAGTTACCAATGATTCGTTTCCTATTGGCATGAAAGTAACATAAAAGAAGGGAGAATAAAAGACATGCTTGAAAATTTGTATAGAAATGTAGTAGGGGTTCCTTCTATGCAGGAGAAATGGGAAATGCCATATAGAGAAGCTCCAGTATCATATTTATATTTCCAAGATGTTAAAAGAACTAGGGGAAGGTCTTTTGCTTTTGGGGTAGATTCTGTATAAAAGGTTTTTGCGAAGAATCTAAGATAAAGATGTATTGGAGAGATCATGATGTGTACAGGGGTAAGGAGCACCCACATTGTAGAAACCAGTTTCATCAAAGCAAGCAACTTCAGACAAAGAAAAAAATGCCTCTTCTTACATGAATTTTTCTTTCTTCTTTCTGGTTTATATAGGAAGTCTTGTAACACACTGAGATTAATTTACACATAAGATCTATTTTTCCCATGGGAATCAGACATCATTTCATTTTTTCCTTTCTCATATCATGGCATTGCATTCTCTAGGGATGACTTATTGTATAGGTGGAAAACATCCTACTGACAAATAGAAAGTGAGACAGGAGAATCCTATAAACATGCTTTTTGTCTCTTGCACCTTTATTTCCACAATGATAATCCAGATGAGACCGGCCCAACCAGAAGTTCCTTTTGAGAAAACTTCAAAATAATACTTCACAGTGGGAGGCAACTGACCTAATTATAGGTCACCATTAAGTACCAGAACTGTAGTTTTTACATGAATAACTTATTTTTATAGGGTCAATAAAACATCATCAGTTAGGGCATCATGCTAATAAGGCCAGAGTCTTTCAGTTGTTTAGTTCCTGAATAAAAAGTTTAGTCTTATTTTGTTCTAATACTACAGAATGCACCCCAAACCTCAAGCAGCCATCTTGCATGTTGGTGTCTTTGGGGAAGGAGAACAGAAGGATCTACTCACTTCTACTCAAAAACCTACTATCAAATACTCACACACCAACTACTCAAAGCCCCAACTTAATGATGATGAGTCAGCTTTATGTAGAAAAGGCAACATGTCATTTTTATTATCTAACAATTTGCAAACTATTTAACTGAGTCAAAGTTCTCTCATTTATAAAATTCTTATATCCTAAAAAGGGATTGCTTGTGACAAGTGATATGGTATCTCAGGGTTTAGAGCAGGAAAGGATTCAGTTACTACATAGGTTGTTGTTACTGTGTTACTTATGGACTTGTTTTAAGGAAGCTACCGATTATGTATATTGTTAAAGAATTTTCATAAAATATCACACTGAAAGGATGCATATATTCCTTTAAAAATGTGTGATTCTTTAGGCTTTATAAAATACTTTTCTCACACTAACCCTACAAGGTAGGTAGTGTACTTTTAGTATTCCTGTTTTATGGATAAAGAACTTGAGGCTGAGGAAAGTTAAGTGGCTTCATAACAGCTGACATTTAAATAGTACTTTATACTGGTGTTGCAGTATCATTTCCATTTTACAAATGAGGCAACTGAGGCTCAAAAGGTTAAGTAATGTCTAGGGTCATATAACTGATAAAGGTCACAGGAATTTCATAGCCTGAAGTAGCTAATTCTCTGTGCAAAAGTCTCAAGGGTTCATGGAAGTTAAATGAAATGATTCCGAGCATTCACTCAATAAATTAACAAATTATAGGACAGAATTCAAACCCAGGTCCTCTGACTCCATTTTTTATTCACTACATTATGATATCTCATGTAATATAATACATACTCATTTTATAAAGAAATGCAAGATATTATTATGGTTGACATTATTTAAAACTCCAATTCTTTAAGGAAGCTCCGACGGTTAGGAGATAGTAGAATAGAATGTTACGATAATTGCTTTAGTTATGAGAAAGACCACAAGTCATCTTGACTGCAAGGATTTGTGACATAGCACATTTCCTTCTTCTTGGTAAAGAGGTGATAACCTACAGGTAGAGAATATTGCATATGCTCTCAAATGTAGTCATTTTGGTTGTTTCTTTGACCTGCTTATCATTGTTAGAAAAGAGGATTCTCTGTAGGGCTAAATTATTAGAAAGTTATAATGATGTAAACGGTAAAATAAAGAAACGGAAACCTTACGAATCTTTTTTCCATCAGTTCATATCATTTCTGAACTTCATGGGAGGATGCCTAAGCTCTAAAACTTATATAGTAGGTGTGTAAGTGAGAATCAAATCATTGGAGATTGTCATGGGAACTGTGATATTTATATCAAAACAATCTTGGTGCTGCTGCTAATGGCATGGAACATTTAAGTGTATTGGAAATTCAGAATGTTGTTTGGGGTTAAAAATCGATGATGTAGTAAGCATCAAAGCTGTATTTAAATATCTTCCACCTGGGGGGAAAACTTCAGGTTACCTGTTGGACTAGATTATGCTACATCTAATTATAAGTATCTTGCAGGCATGGATTAGTGTCTTTTTCAAAATAAATAGTCCAAACATTTAGTACATTGATAATTAATCTATTGGAGCTCAATAAATAATCACTAATGTTAAAAAATACTTACATGAAGCAACTGAGCAACACCAATTGGTCAAAAATAATTGAAGAGGTCTGGAGGGTCATCTATAGTGAGGCAACTGAAAGAGCTTCAAGGGCCAGAAGGAGTATTATTAGCTCGTTTTATTTCCTATTTGGGGAAACAGTGACCCATTTCCTTGAGTCTCTAATGTACAATGTACAGTGTGGATATCTTGAGCTTAAAGGATAAAATGAGATCAGAGAATCATAGGTAGAGGAAACCCAAAAGGTTATTTAGTTCCAACCATACACACACAGGAATCCCCCCCAGAATTCCTCCAACGAGTGGTCATCCAGTCTTTGCTTGAAGATCTTTGTGGTAGTCTCAGAGAGTAGATAAAACAGGACTTTGTAAACTATAAAAGGCCTATAAATACTGAAGTTATCATTGTTCCTGTTATCATTAATATTATTAGTGGTAGTAGAAGTAGTGGTAGTGGTAATAAATGGAAATTATATGTTAGATCAAATGGGTTTGCATTTGCACTGTCATATCATTCATTGATTAGGTAGCAGATAGGGAACATAGGGGAAGAAATGGAATGTTGAGGAATATGTTTTTATTGTTCTTAAGGATTCATAAAATTTTAGAGCTGGAATAGATAGATCTTTTTCCAAAGGGGCAGAGTAACAACGGACTAGAATTCACATCTTCTGACTCCCAACCCAGAATTGTTTCCACCATACCACACTACCCTACAGTCAAGGGTAGAAGAACAGAAGACTGTTTCACAACATAGTTTCTTATTCAGACCATTCCTTCTATCACTCCTTTTTATTCACATCACTGAAGGCTAAAACCCAATTTCCTAATGCAGAGGGCAGATGTTAGCCTATCTCCTTAACTATGACTTGCCTTCCAGGATTTTAGATTTTCTGTTGTTCAAACATCTGGCAACTATGCTTTCCCTCAGCTTGACTGAATCTATTCTTGTCTTCTGTTGCTGTTAATCAGGCATATCCTAGTCTCCATAACTCCAGTGGTGTTTTCTTGCAAAGATATGGAGTAGTTTGCTATTTCCTTCTCCAGCTCATTTTATAGATGAGGAAACTGAGGGAAACAGGATCAAGTGACTTGGCCAGGGTCACACAGCTAGTAAATGTCTGAGGCCAGATTTGAACTTAGGAAGATGAGTCTTCCTGAATCTGCACCCAACACTCTATCCACTGTACTAGCTGCTGACTCTCAAAGGACTGACTTATCCATTAGAATAACCTCAGATCTCACAAGTACTCAGAATTGTGTACTTCCAAGATTTTGAAGTCTAAAATTCTTTTCTCTGACCACAATCTCAATCATTAAGTCAAGCAATTGACAAACATTTATTAAGCACTGTTTATATCTCAGTCACTATGCTGGGTATTGGATGTGTGTGTGTGTGTGTGTGTGTGTATTTAAAGGAAGAGGAGTTGTCTTCAAGAAACAGATTACACAGAAATAAAACATACAGAAGACGATGTCCTTTTACTTTTCCCAGACCTACATGCAATAAGATTGTTCTCTTCTCCTTAATAGAGATCTCTGGTGCTTTGTTCCCTTTTTGTTCACTCAGGGTTCTGCCTCCATCCTGCTTTTTCTCTTTTTCACAGATGTGACCAAATGGTCAGTCACTTATTCTTGATTCTCTTGACAGTCTCACATCACCCTTTCCCTAAATTAATGAGTCCCAAGATCTCACTACGGTCACTATTCATACTTCTGAATTGACTAGAATTACTAGAGAAAGTCCCAAAAATATAGATTAGCTTCGCAAACTCAGCACTTATCCCAGTGCCTCACATAACAGGTGCTTAATAACTGCCTGTTGGCCTCACGCAATAATACCTACTCTAGCATATGCCCCCACTGAGTCAACTAGGTAGTAGGTGCAGTAGATAGAGCAATGGGACCAGAGCCAGGAGGATCTAAGTTCAAATCCAACCTCTGACACTTATTAGATGCATAGTCCTGGACAATCACTTAATCTCTATCTGCCTCAGGTTCCTTCTTGTTAATGGAAATAATAGTAGCATCTGCCCACTAGGGCTGTTGTGAGGATCAATTGAGATAATATTTGTAATGCACTTAGTGCAGTGCTTTGAGGATAGTAGGTGCATAATAAATATTTGTTCCCTTCCATTCCCACTCGTGCATATAAGGGGACCCAGAACTCAAGTCATCAGGGAAACTAACATGCTCATGCATGTAATATCCTTAAAAATAGTATTATCTTTACCTTGAAGGGAACTCTTCCTCCTCCACTCATGTTTGGACCAGCTAGGATTCTATATGTGTTCTTTGAACCAGTATGCAAGAGACAAAACATCCAATTACAAAATCCTATTATGAGCAAGTAGCCACCTCCCTATCGGCTCTAGAAGAAATGGGAAACAATCTTGGCATTGATGGATAGACAGTCTAGCACTATATCCATGAGGTTAGGGAACTTTTCACATAAGCAGGGATGGAATGGGACAGAGCAGGGGAAGGGGAGGAAAGAGGTTTATTATATTGATGCTTCCAGTGATCAACATGCCTAACTTTGGCCACTGGTGTTCAAGTAGAAATCTCAAACCATAGAATCACTCATTTAGAACTGAGAGGTTCCTGAAAGACTATCTAATCAATTTCCCTCTTTTTACAGATGAGGGACTAAAAGTACACAGTTGTCAAGTGACTTACACAGCATCATATAAGAGGTAAATAGCTAAGCCAGGAGATGAACAAAGGTCTTTTGACAACAAATATACACCTCTTTCCAGGTGCTGTGATACTCTGTCATTACAGGGGCAGGTTTTCATGTGAGCATGTGAGTTTACTTGATTTATTTGTCCAAGCAATACTAGATCATTAGGCTATCTGGGCAATTCATTTTTTTTCAGCCTCCATGACAACAAGGGGTAGAATTCAAGATCACCAGAGAGAAGATATTACTAGTACCCACAATGGTTTGGGAGGTGTATGTGTGCAGATTAACGCTTCTGATCCCAAGGGGATGAGTGATTAGAGAGACACAGATGGAGAAATAGAGTGAGAGAAAGAAGAAAGAGAAGGTGAAGAAGGAGGAGAAGAAGAAGGAGAAGAAGGAAAAGAAGAAGAAAAAGAAGAAGAAGGAGTAAAAGAAGAAGGAGAAGCAGGAGGAGGAGAAGAAGAAGCAGAAGAAGGAGAAGAAGAGTAAGGAAGAAAAGAAGAAGAAGAAGGTGAAAGTGGAATAAAAGTGGGAGGCATACTGATAAATTTGAGGTCAACAAAGGGGGAAATGCTATATTAAATGTTTGAGACTATAGAGTACATATGGTTTCTCATGTTCATCCCTTCATTCAATGACATTTATTAACTACCCTGTGTCAGGCACTGTACTGGTTTTAAGGTATAGGGGCAAACAACAACACAACAGTATCACTAAGTCCCTGGGCTTTTAGGAAGTACCATGGTAATAAAGAAACTAGAGTTGTGATATAAATTAACTCTTGAAAGTGATCAGGGAAGGAGTATTCATTCAGCATTGCTGTGTGAATGGTGTGTGATAGACAAAAGTTTTAAATGAGAAGAGAGTGTACAGTATAGTTGTAAAAATGAATCAGTGCTGTGAATTTCCAGTACTCAATTCAAGGGTCTACTGTTGGAGGTTTGAATTTATATATTAGAGGGATGAAAAGAAACTTAAAGTGATAATATGTGGGATGAGATCTGTTACCCCATGGGTACACAGCAATTTAGAGTGAAAGGGCATGTAGCAACTGGGCATTTGTGCATTTGTGGTTCATTGTTTAGTGATACAGACTTTGGAATTTCACTCTGAGACTTTGCTACCTTGACAAGTAAGTTACAGAACACAAACTGAACTTACCCAGTATATTTAGCCCACTTCAGGCCCTAGATTATACCATATCATATGCTTCACATCTCATCAAGTTTTCCATCCCAGATTTTCATTTTTCTGTTACTATATCCATAGCTAACCTCAATTCTATTTCTACTCATTTCTCTGGTCATAATAATTGAAATCAGTTGTTCCTGGAAGGTATCAATTTACTATCCGGTGACTCTCTGGATACTCCCTTTCAAGGCCACCATTCTCATACATTAGAAACATAATCTCCTTGAGGACAAGGACTCGTTATTTGACTCTGAATTTCAAAGTCAATTGAAATTGACTTTGAATTCCCTAACACTGAGCATAGTGCCTGGCACACAGTGTTTATTAAATATTTTTTCATTGATTGATTGATTAATTCATTCCTTGGTACACCACCAAAAGAAAGTTTAGCCAGATCCACATCTTATTGGAAAGTTTATAAGCTCATTGTAGTTTCATTAAGGAAAGAAAGCACACCTAAGAGGGAAAAACTGGAATTTGACCTAGGACATCAGTGAGAGCAGTCCCACAAGCTTGTGAAGTATCTAGTATCTTGAGCTCACATCATGAATTTTGAATTGCCAGTGAGGCATTTTCATTTAGATCATTTGATAGTAGCATAAAGTTATATGTCTAAAATTGGACCCCACATCCCACCAAACCCTGACTCTCTTCCTAACTTTCCTATTTTGACTCATGTCAACCTTTACCCTCTTCTGCAACATACAATACAAACTTGACTTTAATGCATTCATGTTTTTACTCAAAATGTTAATGCATTCTTTTTCTCTCTTTACATGTTGAAAAAATATATCCAATTGCCCAATATGCCCAATTCAATTTGGTTCAATTCAATGAACATTTTTTAAATGTCTACTATCCTAAGATATCATACCTAAGTTCTGGTAATAAAAATATTTAGAAAAAATGATGAGTCCATTTCTTCAGGGAGCTTATATTCACCTACAGGATAAGTATATCACAAAGTAGGGTATGATCAGAGCAAAGGACTGAACCAAGGCTTTAAATCCTGGGGTGGGGAGATGGGGACTCAGGGAGAAGGGAAGGGAATAAGCATTAATATAATATCTGTGCTATATAAATGACACTGTGCTAATCACTTTAAAATTATTATTTCATATAAAAAATACATGCATATACAAGAAAATATAAACAGATTAGCTCATAAGGGATCATTTGAGGTGGAGAAGAGCACTGACAACAGTGGAATCCGGAAAGCCTTTCCTTAAAAAATAGGTATCATTTGAGCTGAGTTATGAATAAAACTAAGGATTTAGAAAGGTAGAGGTGACAAAGAGTACATCATGGGGAAGGGAACAGTTTTTATGAATATATGGAGGAGGGAAGCATCATTTTAAGTTAAGAAAAAAAAATCTAGCAGTTTAATTTGACTATAAGAAAGCATGTGTGAAGGGACAGGAGATGGGTGAAAAAAGACTGGAATGGAATGCTAGAATGCAAGGCTCTATGGTCAGATCAGTGCCTCGGAAAGACCATCATATTATGGGTGTGATGTCTTTCACTGTAGAGGAGAAAGGTTGATGGCAGGGAGATACATTACAAACCATTCATCATCCTGGAGAAAGGTGATATGGACCTGAAGTGAAGGCAGTGGTGATAAGTGGGGAAAAGAAATCAGATGTGAAAGATATTATTGAGTTAGAATTAACAAGGGTTGGCAACTTATAGAATATAGAGGAAAAGAGAAGAGAAAACGTCAAAGATTATTCTAAGGTATGAAACCTGGGTCACTTAGGAGGAGGATGCCATCAGAAGAAATCACAAATTTGAGAGGAGAGGCAAATATAGTGTAGAGGATGATGAGCCCCTCTGTCAAGCAGCCATCTTTGAGCCTTTGATCGTCAAAAGCCTTTCTCCCTCAGACATCACATAATATTGTAATATCCTCATGCAGTACATCTAGGCTTATGGGGTATTCCTGTATTACACCACACTTTCTTTGAAGGCAGAGACTGTATTATTTTTCTTATTTATATTCCCTCTGAAGAACAAAATTCTTCATGCATAGTAAGCCATTAATAAATATCTGTTGAACTGGATGGTTCGTGCAATTGACTCCAAACTGAAAATAAGTAGAATCATAACGATTGTAAGTGTTGCCAATTTAGCTTAATTAAAAACAGTTATCAAAGGACAGTTACAGTTGAGGCACCGTTTGCCAGTTGGGGGCCCATTCTTTAAACAAAGTGTACATGAAAACATTCATTTAAAAGTGAACCCGGTAAAAAAATCAAATTATGTCTTTTCAACCTGAATGTTTTTTAATCCAAAGAAGGGACCTTAGAGAAAAATTAGTTCACATTTAAATGGTTGGGAAAATAGTCTTATTTATTTATAAAAAATGGTTTGCCTAAAACAATTATGTCAAAGACCATTAAAAAGCACAACTCTAGGATAAAGCAAGCAAGCATATAATGCACTTCCACACCAGACTAACTTGAGGACAGTCCAAGAGTCCTTCAAAATTTTCCCTTGAACAAGTGTCATCTTTAGTCTGGCTTTCTCAACGACTCAATGACTCAGCCAGTCCTTTTCATATGTTCGATATTCCTCCAAAATCTATGCAAAGTATAATGAATATACTGTTGACCAAAATAAAATAAGCACCATAGGAAAATCTCAGTGTGCTGAGCTTGAGATGTTTAATATTAATCATAATTTTAATAACAATTAATCCTACTTTTAAAGGATACCCAGTGAATAAAGGAGATTTGAACTAAGTCTTCAGTTGTCCAAGGTTCAGCCATGTCCCAGATTAACGATTATTTACATTTAGGATAAACTCATTTAACATTATGATCACTTTTATGAATGCCATCAATTTCTCTTTCACTTTCACACATTCTGGGGAAATTAACAACACTCATTCTACTGCCTGTAATTTGTGCATTCCAGCCAGATCCCATGTAAACATACAAGAATCTCTCCCCTGAATTTTTCCTTCCTTATTTCACAACTATAAAATTCAATCCTGATCAAATAAAAATCCATTACTCTTTTTATTAGTTCCTTAGATGAAAAGCTACTCAGGAGTCATCACCACAAACCCTGCACTAAATGTAGAAACAATTAATTTGTTTATTAAGTTTTAGCAGGAAAAACACACACACTGTATTCGAGAGTGAAAACACATTTTCCCCCAGCTAGCACAAGATGATAACATCAATAAATACAAACACTATACACCCCAAGGAGGACTTTCCACAAATATTTTTAAAGGCGCCTTTTGGTTCTGAATGAAGCAATATACTTAAGACTGCCACAAGAGGATGAACAGGGCTGTGAGAAGCCATAATTCGAATATTCTAAGAAAATGTAAGCAAAAATTGCAAATAAAACTGCTTATATTCATGTAACTTGTTTGGCGACAGCAGTATACCATAAGGAAAGCTGCTATAACTCATAACAGCATCTTGTAATAAAACAGCTTTATGCATCCCTCTCAAACTGTTTAGTGCTCAAATCTCATCAGATGGCTGAGTAAGCATTACACTTTGGGACAGTAAATCTGTTTCCAATATGGTCTACATTCACAGATATGTACTTTGGTATTCATTCTAAGACACTTCCAGCTAAGTACTTATAAAGAAAGGGTAATCATATATTTAAATATCTGAATGCTATTTTCTCTGTCTATTTTAGTAATCTAGTTTGCATTAAAGATAAGCCAAATGGATCGAAAGAAATCTTAGGTACACTCAACTCAGACCCTTACCCATGTGAGATAAGCTCTCTGTACCCCCATCCTATAATAGTCTATTGTCTCCTAGAAACAAAGAGTTAATGAGTTGGATTTCAGATTCTGGTTTCTCTCCATGTCTTGACTGGGAAGTGGGAGGAACCAGGGCAAACTCTAGAGAAAGGGAGAAATTAGTTTTTGAGAAATTTTTCCTGCAATCAAGTTTCTAAGGAAAACTCTCTAGTCTGAGCTTTAGGAGGAAAAAAAAACCTGTCCATTTAAGATGAATCACAGTGAATAGAGTGAAATTTATCTTCCTTTCTTCCCTCCTACCTTCTCTCCTTTCCATCCTTCTTCCCTCTTTCCTTTTTCTTTTCCTTCCTTCCCTCCTTCCTTCCTTCCTTCCTTCCTTCTCACCTTCCCTCCCTCCCTCACTCCTTCCTTCCTTCATTCCTTCTTCCCCACTTGAAAAAAATCCTCTATGTGATGACAGTCATAATTTGGGACTCCTTAACTTTTATCTCTGCAGTTTTGGCCAAATATATGTCCATCTTGTCAGACAAAAAAAATTTTAAAAGCTAGCAGGAATAATGTCAGTACAGAAGGAACAACTAGCTGGTGTATTAGACAGATGCTGAACCTGGAAACTGGAAGATGTGACTTCAAATCCTGTAAGTCACAACATTTGTCTGTCTCCATTTCTTCATTTGTACAATGGGGATTAAAATACTACCTACCTCCCAAGGTTGTTGTGAGGATAAAATGAGATGATACTTGCAATACTCTTTGCAAATCTTGAAGTACTACATAAATATTAGCTATTCTTCTATGTTATGATTTTGTGATCCTGTAAACTCAAAGTAAAAGACCTATTAGAGAAAGGCTAATTCTTGAAAAGGAGACAATTCCTATAGCCCTATAGCAGAATGTTGTATACATTGTTAGATGAGGGTACTGAAATAAATGAGTTTGTGTATTTCTTCTTTGTTTCCAAGGGCTGTTTTTTTATACTTCTAACCAAATCTCTCCCCAACCAATCCTAAAATAAATAAGTAAATCATCAATTCCATGTACACATAGTCAAAATCGAAAACTAAGTTGAAGCAGCTTATTTCCTAAGTACTAGAAAAGGCTGTGATCATCTTGCCAGAAAAGGGGGGAGAGTGGGCAGGCATGGGGAAAGGAGCCCTGGGGCTCTCTGCAGGCTAGAATCTGATGGACTCTGATACACCATCCCTATTCAGACAAGAAGCAGCAGGAGAGGGACAGGGTTCATCAGATCAGGCTAGGGACTGGTGAGGAAACAGCAAGGAACTGGCAGTCAGCAGGCAGGCAGGGAATGGGCCACCCCAGCGCTTAACAAGGATACAGAGGTGAGAGGGGTCTCTTTTTTGTTCAGAGAGGAGGAAGGAGGCAGAAGAAACAGACATGAATAGTCTCATCTTTACTGCATCAGTGGGGAATGCCAAGGACCACTGCTCTGAGTGTTCAAATAGTACTTGTGCAGATGCCAGACAGTGAAGCAGGGAATTCCACTGCTCTTTCTTTTCCTTCTCTCCCCTTGCTTAAAAATACCTTTGCACAATTAAAAGTTGAATTCTCCCAACTGAAGAGTAGGAATGTTTGAACACAGGAGTGTGGCAAGAGCATTAGACTGAGACTCAGGAGAGTTGGTCCTGGTCCTGGTTCTACCAGATGTTGAATGTATGATGTGGACAAGTCACTAAACCCTTGGGAGCCTCAGTGGCCTTATCTGTGAAATGAGGGGCCTGGAAGAGATGATCTTAGAGCCCCTTTCCCTTCCAGATCTAAAAGAGTCTGACATTTTAAAGAAAGCAAGGTTGTGGGATTTTTTTCCTTCTTTTTTATGGTTCCCAGTGAAATAGCATCTGTCATGTTGGTGACACAGCATTTGTATCCCTCCCATTCTTTTTCTCCTGCTAAGGTGTTTTAATCCTGACAGTATAATAGAATAAATCACAGCCATCAGTGATGGGAGTGACATTGGCCACACATATTAGAGATAAACAGTCAAAAACCAATCACCCGTACCTTCCCCTTTGCCCACAGTCTGTGCTTTCTGACAACACAAAGCTTGAACTACCATTTCCAAGTGGCTTCACAGATATAAGTATCAAAATAACCCTCTGTATTGTCTTAATAACTATAATGATACTCTGAATTCTTGTCGCTTGCTTGTCCAGACCATCTTAACATTTGGATGAGAATTCTTTCTCTTGGCTTCCTTGAGATATGACTTTTAAAGTCCTGTGTTAGTGGATTTTAACATTGAAAGGAGAATGACTAAAAGGGTAAATGGAAATCTGGGAATGTAGGTTGGGGCTGGTTTGGTGCTGGCCTGCTTGCAAAAATGGACTGCTCTATTTATCAAAAGATAACAGTGGTACAGAAGGATTTGGATGAGGGAGGGAGGATTTTTGGGCCTCAGTTTTTCTCATCTGTAAAAAATGAGAGATTTGGGCAAATGACCTTTAAAATTCCTTCTAGTGTTAATCTATGATCCCCTGATCATCTACTCACCTTTTAATTTATTCCTCAAACATAGTTAGAATCACTGCACCTATGAATGCTACCTGTAGATGAGAATTTTCCAAGTAGAATTGACATGCTTGTGTTTTCACATTGGGGAGTAGAGAGGGTCTTGTGGTGAGACAGGACTTTGTTTCAGGTTTTCAATAATAATATTTTTTAAAGCTTTTCCCTCCTTTTTTTCTAATGCCAAATTTAACTGTCAGTTGGGATGAGAGGTAAAATCTATGTTGGCTCAATTACCTTTCCAAAAAGAATAAAGCCAATCAAATATCACATACCAAGGTTGACCAGAGAGTAAATATTGAAGGGCAGTCAATGGAAAGTAAGTGAAACAAGAGGAGACTCAGTTTGAGATAAAAGACAAAAGGACAGTACCAACTTTTCTGTCTCAGAGACAAAGTTTATGGAAAAGGGACATTATTCTACGGAAATGAACACTGACTACTCTCCACAAAAGGTCCACTCTACTAAGGCTAAGGCCATATCTCAGGAAATCTACTTTCCGTCTAATACGATAGGGAGGCAAATTTATTTGCCTTCAGGACACAATATGTGTGAACAAGTGTGGAATTCCCAAATTACTTCTGCCAGAGGCACCTGAATCAATCTTGGACTCCCTCCCTGACATCAGTTTGAATGGATGGGCTTCAGCCTTACAATCTTCAGATCTACTCTCTTTTCCCTCAGGCAAATCAGTCATGGATTCTTAACCTTGTTATATTTATTTATTTAACAGATTCTTTTTCTTATTTTACATTTATTATTTATTTATTTTTAACATTCATTTAAAAAAAATTTCTTGAGTTCTGAATTCTCTGCCTTCCTCCCACCCACTGTGAAGGCAAGAAATGTGATATCAATTATATATGTGAAATCATGCAAAACATATTTCCATATTAGCCATGTTGCAATAAAAGCAAGAAAAATAAAGTGAAAAATTTATGCTTCAATTTGCACTCAGACTCCACTAGTACTTTCTCTTAACAGATGTTTATTGAATACTACTACAAGTAGTGCTCAGTACTAGGCATTTTGGGTGATAAAGAAATGTAGGGGAATCCCCTTCCTGACTTCAGGAAGCTCGAAATCTAATACAGGCCAGTCAAGTCAAGTCAACAAGCATTTATTAAGTGCCTGAAATGTGGCGGAAATTACACTAAGTGATGGGAATAGAAAGGAAATAAAACAAAAAAAAATACAAAACTAAACCAGTTTCAACTCTCAAGTTCAATTGTCACATCCTGATTCTTTCCTATCCCCCATTTTGCTCCTCTATTCATTTCCCAGTGCCTTAGGACACCCCTGGATTTTCCTTCTTTCCTTCTTTTCCCATTCATCTTAACATTTCTATCCTCGACGAGCAAGCGACAGGTGCAGCACACACTCAAGCTAATTTATGACAATGCTCCCTGATAATACAGTTTCCAGGAACATATCTCATTTTAAAAGCAGTCACTGCCTTTCTTTACTTGAAGCCCTTTCCTGACTGCCAACTCTACCACCCTTTTCTTAGGACACAATCCCCTTTTATTATAAGCATTCATTTACATTTTGGGTTTCAGTAAAGTTTTAGAAAATTTCTCCAAAATAATAGACAAAAAAAAAATTAACAAAAGTGTTAGAAGTTGTTTATTTTTGTGTTTTTTCTTTCATGCTCTCCCCTTTCACCCCACCCCATCACATAATGCGTGGATAGTCTCCGCATTGTTTCCTCTGTGGGCTTCTCTGTTTCTCATTCCTTTCCCTATGCTCAGTCCAAGATTTCTGTAAGGATTAATAAACGCTTCCATAAATTTATTTGAAATTCTAAGCTGGAAGAATAGAGAACTATGATAATTATTAATGTTATAGTTATTAACCACTTAGCAGACAAGCAAGATATATTATTAGAGTCTTCAGAGAGCAGACAAAAATATGTTGGCATCACTTGGCATCTGCCCAAGATCTGGATAAAAATAAATCAATGCACACAGAGTTCATGAGCATGTCCCAGAAGATTTCTATGCCACCTTTTGCTATCACCTTTTGCCAGCCTTGTTTGGCAACAAAGAACATGATTAAATATCAAAAAGGGGGGACTGGAGTTCTTGGAAAACCAGTTGTGCTCAAGAATTTTGTTTGCAAGCACTTTGTATGGTTCATTTGTGGCAGAACTTCAATCACATCAGACAAAGAGATGCTAAAGCTGTCTGCCCAAGCTAAGCAAGGGAACATTTTTTAATAATCTTTCCCTTCCCATCTCCTTCTTAAAAAAAAAAACTGAGATACTTTGTGATTCCTACTGATTTGTTGTGAGGTATGATGAATATGTTTACAACCTAGCCCAGGGCTTTGCAGCTAGTAGGTGCTTAATACAGGTTTGTTGAAAAGAATTTTTTGTATGCTACAGTTTTAGAATAACAATGAAATATCTTCTTTTAAGGGGCAAAAATGGGAAGCCAGAATCAGAATTTTATTCATAGAAATGCAGGCAGAAAACTCACTTGTACAGAACAAAAACAATAAAATCTCCTATAAGAAAATCTAAAAAAGTCCACTAAACACAGACTGAATTGAAAAATGATGCTTATTTTGAACCCTAAAACCAACCAACCTCTGCTTACCTTTTCGAGTTCTTTAACTAATACCAATGAAAAATGGTTATCTTAGTACTAAGACTGATATCAATTATTGACTTTAGCTTTCAACATAAAACTGATTTTAATTAAAGTCAGTTCAGATACACAAATACACACATTTATGCATATATATACACACATATGCAAGGTACTGTCATACGTATTAGATATACAAATATAAAGAAGACCTATGTAATCACTGACCTTAAGAAGCTTCTACTGTGTATGCTGATAAGTATATATAACTCTAGGTGTCCCATGGTGTCTTGGGAATGCCTTTTACAGAGTAGAATGTGATAAGGCAAGGGATGGGAGCAAAATTCTCACCTTCAGCATTTACAAACCGAAAAGCAAGAATTCAGACGTAGCCTGGTTTAGTGGATAGAGTAGAACTTGCCTTGGAGCCAAGAAGACCTGTGTTACAAGTCCTACCTTTGACATAAACTCAGCTGTGTGAGCCACATTGTGTGTAGTGAGTCATTTAACTTCTGTCTGTCCCAGTTTCCTAAGTCTCCAAGATTGTAAATTTCGGAGAAGGTATTCTCCTGCTTTGGTATAGGGAATTTCTTCATCTGAAAATCCCCAGTGCCAAAGGCGAGAATCAAAATAATCACTCCACTAGCTCCTTCCCATTTAAGCACAAAGATGGCAGTTATGGACAGTTTCCATTGCAATTACACTAGGAAAGAGGATTTGTTTCATTTCTTTTTTTCTTTCTTAAACTATTGTTTGCAAAGTTTCCATGTCACTAATGCCTTCAGGGTACGGAAGGAATGAACAAGTGCTAGACACTGGCAGGAGATTGGAATTAGTCAACTCACCTAGGGATACGATGCAGGCCTGTTCTGAATATAATGACAGTCATGGAATCAGCAGCTGCTTAAAGAATAACGTGTCTCCAATTCAAAGCTGGGAATTCAAAAACCAAATCTAGTGACTAGGTCAAGAAATTCTGATATGAATTCAAGAAAGAGGAGGTCAAAAGCCATGGGGGTTGTCTGCTGAGAGTAGGGTCAAGAAAGTAACAAGGAAAAGGAAGCCAAGCATTTTAAGGATGATGATTTGTATGAAACAAAAGTTCAGCCTGAGATAGTGCCATTTTATAGAGAAGTAATGTTAGCTATTACCTCCAAACGTGCTTTCCAACCCCAACCTCTCTCTCTCTCTCACACACACACACACACACACACACACACACACACACACACACACACATACACATACACACGCACACACGAAAGGCAAGGCAGTTGTGTATTTCAACAGGAAGCAATATACAAGACTTCTCTTTAATCTAGTTTTTAAAAAATCCACACTGTCTATGAACTAGAAGACGCCATCAAATTAGCAACCTCTACACTCAGGGACAACTGGCATTCTTAACTGCGATGGCAACCAGAAGACCCTACAAGACCCTAACATGCCTTATGAGTCAACAAAGAGAAAATGAGGTCTAATATGATGCATTTATTGCATTCTGGTTTTCAAAATGGATAAGACCTCTTAACTCTTCAGCAGTCAAGATATTGACTACTTATTGTTCAGTCATGACTCAATTTGAAGTTTTTTTGGCATAGATACTGGGATGGTTCGTCATTTCCTTCTATAGCTCATTTTACAGGAGAGGAAACTGAGGGAAACAAGGTTAAGCGACTTGCCCAGTGTCACACAGCTGGTGAATGTTTGAGGCTGGATTTAAACCCAAATCCTTCCTGACTTCAAGTCCAGGACTGTATCCACTGCACCATCTGCTTACACTTGCTAGAAAACTCTAATTCCTGATCAATCCAAGTAACCTTTATTTATTGTACTTGCTGTCTCTTAGTGAATGGATGGTTATCAAGTGAAAATACATGTTATTTTGTTCACAAATAATTTTTTTCTGTAATCAAATGATAATAGCAGCTGCTGTATAGTCCTGTATGAGGAGCTTTAAAAAATTCTTTTATGTCATTTTCTTACGACATTCTTCGAAAAGAGGGTAAGGCTGGAATCTATATGTCCATTTTGCAAATGGAGGAAAAGAAGGAAAAAGAACAGCTTGCTTTGCCCTAAGTTACTCAGTGGAGAATCAGATGAGTGCAAAGAGGATGTTGCCCATCCATTCAGTCCAAATAGTAGCAGAAAGCTAGACCCAAGGATCGAGCCGCTAGCAAGCAGGCTTTTTAAATAGTGAAATAGGACCCTGGATCATGTGGCAATGGGCAGATATGCTAGTGGATAGGATTGGACCTAGATTTAGATGAACTGATACTTACTCAGATACTTACTATGTTCCCCTAAGAAGGCCACTTAACTTCTCTCTGCACCAGGATCTTCATCTCTAAAATGGGGATAATGAAAGCATGTACTTCCAGGGCTGCTGTGAGGATAAAATGAAATATTTGTCCAGTGTTTTATAAGCCTTCCAATTCTATATAAGTGTGGGCTATTAGGATGATTATCTGCATGGTCTATACTCTAGTCCTATGCTCCGACTCCAATACTCTTGCCTCATCATTTCAAGGTAGGTTCAGATACAGCCACATGTGATATCACTGAAAATTTAATGTATTAAAAACACAATACTGAGTTCACAGAAGGAGTAAATACCCATTGGCTTGAAATCAGTCAACAAGCATCTATTAAACACTGACTATGTGGTGCCAGGCAAGAGGAAGCTGATACTAGACAGTGAGTTCTTGCCAATTTTTTCTCAATGTGTATAAAACTTCAAAGATTTTTTTTATTCACTGTCAAACTTTCTCTCTCTCTCTCTCTCTCTCTCTCTCTCTGTCTCTCTCTCACACACACACAATTATGAAGACAGACCCCTGTGGCCCAGATAAGTGCTGCTTAATATTTATCCTACAGAGTACACAGGAAGTACTTTTCCTTCCATCTCACAGAGGACATTCCTTTTCTATCAGAGTGAGCCAGAATGGTAGTCAACAAGCCACTTCTGTACCATTGTGCCCAGGAAATCAGTGTGACTCTGTTGCCACCTGTTGTCAAAGCAGGGTTGAGTTCTATCTGTTGCCAGACTTACTGGAGAAAATTGTGGGAAAGGAAAAAGTGGGAGAAATGAATATTTTCAAATTCTAGATATTCTATTGGATTTAGAGTTATACCTAATATTTTTATAGCCATATAATAATAATAAATAATAGTATTAATCTAATATACTTAAAAGTCTATTGAAGTTCACAGGGTCTAAGTATGAAGAGTATCTACACAGAGCCTTCAAAAACTAATCTTGCTTAGTTTTTAAACTTTTAACTTAGGAGAGGAGAGGAAGCGTGGCACTGTGATACAGGGTTGGCTGTCAAGGCAAGAAAACCTGGGTTTGAGTCTTGCCTCTGAGACATACTCTCTAAGTGAACACAGGACAGTCACGAATCTTTGGGATGTTGGTCAACACTGTAAGACTACAAGTTACAGCGGAGATGCTCACCTGCTCTGATGGAGAGAGATTTCACATTAGGAATCTCCCTTACCAAAAGAATGATAAAATCATAGGTATTGACCAAAGAATAAACTAACAGAACAAAACCCCCTCAAAGTTAGGTGATTGGGATGATAGAGATAATTGACATCCTTGTTTTCCCTTGCAAATGACATACATTTTGAATTCTGCTGTACAGCAGTATTGCGTGAAAGGCACCATGGTATAAAAATACTGGCCTCATATTAGAAAAGATCTATGTTTGAACACTTGTTAACCCTGTGACCTTGGCCAGGTTACTTAACTTCTCTATGAGTAGCATGGGTTGAGAGTTATGAGGAAAAATTAAAGCACAATACAAATGTGAGTTACCATAGGCTACATGACATAATATAATGTTTTTAAGGTAGCCTTTTCTTCATTGATTACAAGATCATAAAAAAAGGAATATGCCACATACACGTGCTTCATGGAAGCGTCCTAACTCTTAGCTAAATGTTCAGTCTAACTGGAATCCAGTTGATGTGATTCTCAGGGCGGATGATGCATAGGGGAACAATATTAAGGAGGCAAATCTAAATGGCAGATGCCTAAAAATGACTAGACCTGTTAAGAATCACTCTTTTATAGATAGGAGTGGATTCGCTGCACAACTGAACATTATAAGCAAGAAGAAGCGCAGTGCGGGGGAAAGAACGCTGGATTTGGCATCAGAACTGGACTAGACTCATGCCTTTGCTGCTTAGTACTTGTGAGACTTTATGCAAATCAATGCATCTTTCTGGGCCTCAGTTGCCTCATCATTAAAATTAAGAGGTTGGACCAAGTGAGCCTGTGGTGTTTTCCAGCTCTAAATTCTATAACCTACAAATGAACTCCACTGCAGGCCCTTACCTGATATCTTATCATCTATGTTCCTCTTCAAAAAGGGAAACCATTTCTTCTGGTTCTTTCTGCCTCCCTCTTGTGCTCTGTTCATTTTAGTTTTTAGTAAATAGCTTTGAGTAGTTGACAAAGCATAATAATTTTCCTCTTCCAAAGGAAATGAATTAAGTCTGGGGGAGGAGTGGATCATATAGCATGGGTATGACTCTACAAAATGTTTCAGGGTAACAGAGCCTGAAATTGGAAGAGAGAGACAATATGGTATTTATAGTAGAAAAGACACCAGATATGGGGTTAGGAGAATTTGAGTTCAAAATCCTACTTCAGACACTTGCTAATTATGTGACCTAGACACACACCTCTCTGTCTCTGAGTTTCTTCACTTATAAAATGAAGAGATAAGGTAGCCAACAGAAATCCATAATTATGTCTTCAAATTTCAGAAAAGGAAACAATAGAAACAAGCTTCTTGAGGGCAGATACTATTTCATTTTTATGTTTGTTATTTCTGGCATATAATAGGTCCCTTACAAATAGATGTTAAATTGAATTAAACCTATGGTTGCCTTACATCCTAAAAACCAGCCCTCTGACAGTTGAATGGGAAGGCTATTCCAAGACAATTCCCATGTTAACCCTATGGGGTAGTTGGTTGGGAAACCACTGCAGATGCCAAGGATATGCATATTAGGGTCATATGACAACCACTGAGGCACCAAATATCTTCAATTTCCTTCTCAAGCATATATTGTGAAATAATTGCTCTGTAATAGAAATAGTGACATGACAAAGTTAAAAAAGAAAAGGGGGAAGAACCAACAGAAACAGAGGACAAACCCATGAGGACAAAGAAGCTAGAGCTAGAGCTGGGGATCACATAAGCAACTGTCACATTAGCTGCCCCCTCACTACTATCTGTTCAAAGCTACTCAGCACTTTTCTGATGCTTCCCTGCTGTCCAAGTCCTGAACTTCTGAAGCAGAAACTGCTAATTGGGTCGTTACTGTGCAGTGCTTTTGTAATGCACACAAATTGGAACCAGAATGAGAGTACTAAGCACATTTTCACCTGAGAGCTAATAAGGATTTGAACCTAGGTCTGCTGATTGAATGATTGGTGTTGTCTGTGATAACATTCTGAAAACCTCTAAGAAGACATACTTTTTAAAAAACATTCCTAATTTGAAAAAAATGTGTGTCATGAATATTCATCCTGCAACGCATCGAAAAGGATCCAAAGAGTAATGCTTTCTGAGGATATCATAATGGAAAGTGTCCCAGCTGCCACACACATAGATCCTCTAGGAATATTATTCAGACCACTTGGGCTTAGAATTTCAATAAAGTCAATAATGCCGTTCAAAATGCTACAAATACATTCAGTTTTATGAATCCCTTTGATATATTTAGGCCCCTTAATGTAGAAAAAGAGGGAAAGGGAGAGGGGAAAAGAGAGGGAAGAAGGGAAGGAGGGAAAGGGAGAAGGGAGGGAAAGAGAGAGAGAATGCTAAAAAAAAGAACATTTTAAAGGAACTATTTTACTTCAAAAATAAATTCATCCTCCTGGGACAGTGGTTGTTCAATGTGGACAATTCTTAAATTGCTATGACCAAGGCCACATATATTTTATAGCTTTGGCCAACTGAAAGGCCCTAGAAAATACGAACCCTGGTTCAGTCAAAAATATAGAAGAATTTCTCTCAGATTATGACTTCTTTCAGATTTTTTAGCCCTGGAATGATCTTTGTATCTGAAAGGAAATGCAGACAATGCTCCTACTAACTTTGGTAAAATATTATAAGAGGCTGTTGGACATTATTAAATAAGTCTATGTTGTACTTATTTTTTAATATCTTGAAGCACATTCAGTATTTGCTCTGATCATTCCCAGCAGAGATTTATTACCAAACTAGATCTGACCTGAAGTTGAGTGGATGAGAAAGCAGTCAATGTAGTAAGAATAGTGAGTAATAACTTTCTGCTCTGGCTGAAAGCTTGGAGTTTAGTTAAAGGGGGAAGAGGGAACTCGTGAGTTGTGCATGCCAATTGAGGATTTCAAGAAGTGAACATCCATTCATTTGGGGGAGACGTTTTCCTCCCCCTAGGAATGCTGTTGGAGTTGCTAGAGCTGAAAATTAGATTATGAGCCAAAAACATGACACTGAAAATGTAATGTCTCCTTTGATAATCCCAATGCGTACTATTTGGCAACAGAGAGAATACCACCTGCTCCTAGCCCCTACCTGCAAGTTGTATCAAGTCACAAATCAGCAGCTTTTCTGCCTCCCACAATGCCTGTTTTCCACAGGTCCTTGAAGCAGAAGATTAGCTAATAACACATTCATTCAATATTTGTAATGAGTACTTATTATGTTCCTAGAATTGTATTAGATGTTACCACTGGAACTGGAACTAGATTGAGAATCAGAGAAATAGGGGTCAAAACCTAGCTTGGCCACTTAATGCCTGTGTGACCTTAAGTAAATCATATAACTAATTCTGGGCTTCAGTTTTCCCATGTGGAAAATGAGTGGGTTGGACTACAAGTACTCTTAGGTCACTTCTATGTCTAAACCTATAATCCAATGAAAATATGATTCATAGGTCCCATTTGGAAGGGGCTTAAGATATAGGCAGGATGACAAAAAATACACATATAGTTAAATAGCAATACTAGACAATGTGATTAAATACCAAATGAATCATAAAGGAAATCATCCTCACTTATAGTTTCAATATTTGTGAGAATTATACAAGGAATTGAGAACAGCCATATTACATACATTTCTCTATGTAGGTTGCCCTGTCCGTTCTGATTAGGGCATGGACAGAGTGGGTGTCAACCTCTTGGTAACACTTCTTGACTTATAAAGTACAATATAATATTTGTATGTTTCTCTACTTGTAACAGGATTATGTATACACCATCTTTTCCCTGACCACCAATTTCCATTCAGATAGACTGCATAAACAATGGGGTAAGCGATAGTACTGTCTACAACCTGGTCCTTTTATACAAATGGACATGATATCTGAGAAGCAACACCTTTATCTAGTTAAATGGAGGCAGAAGGAAGGAAGAGGTTAAATGCAGGTTTCATAGAAACTGAAGGTATTTGAGAACAGTAAATACTTGAAAACTTGTGAGGATTGTATGAGTCTCATGGAGGAAGTGATTTTTAACGAGTTTTATTTAAGGGATTGGAATTCTATAGAAAAGCATTGGTAGAAGTTATTTTAGATGCGTGAATCTAATTTAGAGGCATAAAATTTGGGGTCATGCTTCAGGATAGTTATATCCATGGTACTTTATTAATGCCTAATCAAATAAAACCGTCTAAAAATGAAATAAGGTTAGCCTGGAACTACCTTTTAATGAACTTTTGTTGGCTTTTATCAACCACTTCTTCTTTTTCACTAGTTCCAAACTATCCCTTTATTAAGGCATCCTAGAGGGGCATTTTCCCCTTCAAATATCTACATCAAGCTTAGATAGGCTTGTATTTTGGAGAATCTTTTTCTCCTCTTGGAAAATTAAGAAAACATTTACCTAGTCTATGACAACTTTTTCATTATCTTTGGTTCTTGAAAGATCATATGTAATCATGTAGCAACCAAAGATAAAAATTCTTTCAGTGTTCAGATGACTTAGACTAAAAAAAGGGCAGCTAAGTGTTCTTTTATCATTCTCTTTACTTCTCTTGGCTTTCAAACACCTGTTATTACTCCCTTATGGTATGGGATATTCAAGGAGAACTAGCACCTCTGGTGTGAGGGCTTGCTGAGCACTCTTCAGGGCAGCTTATCCACCTTTGGTATCTACCTGGCACTCAACTCTCACCTGTGGCACCAAAAATCTGTAGCATATGCAATGGTCATACCCTGGTAAACTGTCTTATCAGATGGGCTAAATCTTGTTTAAGTAACCAATGAGCTTCAAACCTGTCAGTGAGTTAGGAGGGGCATCTACTCCAAGCATGGGAACACTTACTATGTCACAGAATGGGCAGATGATAATTTGTTCCAATGGACACAAAGGCTGCTGAAGCAGGCACTGTGGAGCTCTTGGTCAGACATCAAAGACAACAAGGTTATCCACTGCATCCTGGGCCACTGCCAGTTGTCTTGACTTTTATCTAGCCACTGGACTTCAATGACTTTGGAAGAGATAACTGATAACTGGCTGATGACTTTGTGAAACTCTTCCTTGCTTAAATCCAATTCACTCACAAGTCAAGACATCACCCTGTGATGTCATCGGTCCTCTTTGAAAGTGAAGGACAAACAATAACCCCCTTGGATTTATTCTCATTTATCTGCTCTCACTTCTATTTCTTTTAAAATCTGAATTCATTGACACCTACACTCAGCTCTTCATGTACCTTTTCTTGTTCACTGGAATTGATTGCAATTGCATCATAATTTCACTTTTGAGAATCTGTCATCTTTCTTCAATTTATTTTAGATTTTTAGGCAATGATATCCTCTCTACCTCTATACTCTTTGAATTCTATTCTCTTGAAGTCTAGGATACGGATTATACTATGCGCAACATTCTCATCTTATCTATCACAAAATCTCCATTAAGTCAGCATGTTGATGACCTCCCCAGGTCTCTATCATTTCTACTTCACTAACTACTTTTTCTTATGGTCAAAATTAAGACCAAAATAGCATTATCCATTTCCACTTTGATCTACTGAAAGATAAAACTGTCAGCAAAGCAACTGACAAATTGATCAACTCTTCTCTTTCCAGTAGAGGGAGACTTTCAACAGATATTTAGATAGTGGCAGGTCTCATTCACATCCACATTCTTTTTTACTGACAAGTTCTGCATTCTCTGTCAAGAACTCACATCTAATTCCAGCAGTTGGCCTTGTGTATCTGGATTTCAGCAAGACATCTGATTTCCTTGGAGATGAGATAAAGATATGTGGACTAGATGATAAAATAGTTATATAATATAGAACTGGTTAGATGACTGAACCCAAAAAGTGTTAACTAATGGACAGATATGAACCTGTAGTTGAAATTTCTAAGAAAATTCTCCAGGACTGTGTTTTGACCCCATTTTGTTAGGCATTTTTATCAGTGATTTGAATAAAGACATATATACAAGGCTTATCAAAATTTAAGGATGAATCAGAGTGGCAGGGATGACTGAGGTGGAATGCAAGAATGTCTTGAAAGGCTGCAATGTTGAATTACAAGGCTGAAATTTATTAGGAATAAATGCACAGTACTACACTTTAAAAAACTACAAAAGTACAGCGTAAGAGAACTGTGACCAGAAATTCATAATAAGTTGATGATAATGTCAACCAATAAGAATTTATTAAGTGCCATCATATAACAAAACTGAGGTAGGTGCTAGTGATACTAAGACAAAATTAAAAAGTGTCTGCTGACATTTTATTGGGAAATAATCATCAATCATCGGCCATCAGTATTACTTTTATGACAGTAATAGACATCAGTGCAATAGTCTAAGGAATATTAAATAACAATAAAATAATAATAGCCTAGTGACTTGTTCTAGAGCCATTTTTATCTGAATTCCATTGAATATAAGAATTATCATTACCCACAGCAAATATGAGCATAGTTCTTTAAAGCTTGCAAAGCACTTTATGTTCATCATTTCATTTTAACTCTATCTCAATCCTTTAAGGCAGTAGTAGTAGTAGTAATTCCTCATCTAATGGATAGATGAGGAAACTGAGGTTCAGAGAATTTGTGATTTTCTCAATCATTGGGCTAGAAAGTGGTTGAGATGGGATTCAATTTCAGCTCTTCCTGATGTTAAATTGAGCACTGTATTGACTGTACCACACTGTTTGTGTACAAAAAGCAAAAAACAAAACTAGACTGTTTTCGTGGAAGTTTAGGATGATTCATCAGTATGATGTGTCATCCAAAAAAAAAAAAACTAAAGAAATCTTTTCTGTTTGTTTAGAACTGTAATTTAATTGGTATAGAGAGCTCCTCAGGAAGGAAATGCTATCAACATGGGATGGTAAGTATTCTGCAATTGAAAGAATTGCTTGGAACGCTGAAGATTTAACTTACTTGCTAAGAAAGACATCATCCACATTTGTCAGAATTAGGACTGGAACCCCAGATGTCCTTTTTCTAAGATTTGCTTTCTACCCACTAGCCCAGATTCCATTTCTTGAAGTCATTGCAGTCTACAATAATAGGAGGCTATTGTGCAAAATAAAGTGTCAAAGGAGGTAGTTGTAGATTTGTTCTACTTAGCTCTGAAGGGCAAAAGTAGGTTCAATCAACCAACTCTTATTAAGTGCCTTGTATGTGCCAGGAACTGTGCTAAGTGCTAGATGAGAGATTTTATATAGATGTAAGGAAACATTTACTGACAACTAGATGTGTTCCAAAATAAAATGGATTGTCTCAGACAATGGTGAGTCTAAGGGACTTTAAGTAGAAGCTACGTGACCGCTTGTAAGGCATCTTGTAGATGGGGTTGATTATTTAGGTAGTTATTGGAGGGAGGATACACACTGGGTAACTACTTGATCAAATGATCTGTCTTTGAGAACAACTGGAGATAAAGGTCATAGGATCATAGATTTGAAGATGGAAAGGGCCTTCCAAATCACCTAGTCTAACAGCCTCATTTAATAGTTGAGGAAACTGAGTCCAAGAGAGATTAAGCGATTTGTCAAAGGATGTATAGGGAGAATCAAGATTTGAACTCAGGTGGTCCTGACTCTAAATCTAATGTTCTTTCTACTGTATCAAAGTGTTTGAATGGTAGGTAAGCTCCTCAATGGAAACCTTTAAAGGCTAATTTTAAGTATGTAAGTAATTTGAAGTGAGTCCTATAAGAAAGGAAGAGTCATTGTAATAATTTTTAGCATGGCAAAGATGATTAAAGTATTATTTTAGGAAGTTTAAATTGCTTCAGGTATCCAGGGCAGGTAATATTTGAAAGTTACTAGGATTAGAGTCCTCAGAAAATGACAGAGTTGAGAAGGATCTCAAAATCATCTAATCTAGGGATGGGGAACCACCTGTGGCCAAACACATAAAATCTAACACACACCTGAAAAAAGTCCCCTCTACGATACTACCAACAAGTGATGAACCAGTCGGAACCAAGGTTTTTCAAAGGTTATTAATGATGGCTGACCAGTTCAATACCTTGGGATATGGTTTGTTTATGCCTGATGACTTCTACTGTACAGTAAAAAATCACTGCAGCAATTTAATAGTCGGATAATAAGAGTAAGGACTAGGAAGTCAACAATGGAAATGGAGAGGAATTGATGCATTTGAGAGAAATCATAAAGAAAGAATTGGGAGGGCTTGTGGTATCTTTCACAGAGTAGGTGATTAATACAAAACATATATTATTAATTTTTAATTGAATGATCGGATGAATGAATGAGGATAAGTATCAAAGTTGGCACAGTTGAAACAATATTTTTCAACAGTCTTTGGTTACTGTCTTTTTTCTACTATTTACTAATTTTATGACATTGAATAAATTGATTCACTTCTCTGGCTCTCAATTTTGTAATTTTAAAATGGATATATTATTGCCTACTTCCCAGGGATATTATGAAAATCAAATATAGTAATAATGAAACTCTGAAGCTCTTTATAAATATAAGCTATTAAGATGACTTCAAATATCTGAGAAAATAGTGGTATGAAGGACAAGTAGAAAAATTGAAATGGGAATTTGTTCTTAGGAAGAAGTTTGCATTTGAGGCATGTTAAGTTTGAGATAATGGCAGACCATCAAAGTTGAAATGTAGAGATACGAAACTAAAATAAGAGAGGAAAGAGAGATTCAGTAAGAAAGAGAGAGATAGATGAAAAGACAAAGAGAGACAGAAAGAGAAGATGGCTGGGGAAATGGATTTGAGGTCTCCATATATAAATAATTGTGGAAAACATAAGAATGGGCAGGAAACTAAAGAGAAAGAGAACAAGAGGAGTGAATCACAAGGAACGACTATAGCTAAGAGCTAGGGGAATAAGAGGAACTAGAGCAGAATTAGTAAAAATTTACTATCATGGAGATGAGGGGAGAATAGCTATTTTTAAAAAAGATGGTTACCATTGTCTAAGGTTGCCTAGAGATCAAGACAGATGAAGACCCATTAGATTGGGACTGCTTGAGAGCAGAGACTTTTATTTACCTTCTCTTTTTTTTTTGGACTCAACTAATTTAGTAAAATAGGAGGTCAGGCTTTAAAACAATTTGGAGATATCATGTTATACCTACCAGACTGGTGAAAATTATATATGCCTATCAGTCTAAACATATTGTATTGCATGATTGTGATGGAATATTACCATACTATAAAAAATGATGAGCTGGCTGATTTTAGAAAAAATCATGGAAAAACTTGCACCTATGAAGGAAGATGTCATTTACCTTCAGAGAAAGAAGTCATAAATAGAAGTAGGTACAGTATGGGTTTCACCTATGTATATGAGTGTGTATGTATGTGTATGTGTGTGTGTGTGTATGTGTGTGTTTAATTGTAGATTTCTTTAAGGTGAGGTGGGGAGGGGGAGAAAAAATAAAAAGTACACAGTTGAGAACAAAAGAAAACCAAGAAGGATGTACAGAAAAGCTGGGAAGCTTTGAAAACAACATGTAGCATTTAATGCATTATTTTTAAAAAGTAAACAGTCTGAAATGGAAATTTATGGTTTTATGTTGAATCCTCTCATCATATTTTCCTGTACACATGGAAATATTCTTTTTAAAAATAATTTTGTATTTAAGTTTAAAATGAATTTTTAAAATTTAAAAAGAAAAGTAAAAAAAAAACTGAGGTAGACAAGAAAATAGGGCTGGAGACTTAAGATAGGTAGAGAATTATCAGAATGTATCTAGTTATTTTGAGAATGTGGCAAAGAATCAAAAAGTATTCTCAATACTTGCAGTGCCATGTGAAATTGGATAGTATGTAGCTGTACATTGTAACACTTTTATATATTCATATGACTTTTGTTTCAAGACTATTCTAAAGTGCAAGAATAAAATGAAAGGGGAGATATAAGCCAGAGTCAGAAATGGCAGAGAAAAAGTAAAGGTGGCAAGTGAATCTATTGAACAAGTGAAAGTAACAATGAAATAAACTGATTGTCGTATCATAGCTGAGTGGGGAGATAGATGCAACTGGTCGTAATGTCCCTTTAAAGTACATTATCATAGGGGGCAGTTTAATGATGAAAAAGGCAAAAATGGTGTTATATATGAAGGAAAAGACTTAATGGTAATTGCTGAATCATGTAAGATACTGTCACTATTAGAGATAAACAAACTGATACCTAAAGGAATAGAAATATAACTTTGTTTTATTATAACACACTGCTAATATGTATAAAATACCTCCGCAAGAAACCTTTCCTGGGTTCCTTTGATGCTACTGCCTTCCTCCTCACAATTCACACTGACAATTTACCTCCAATTATGATAAACACACATATTCGCATTTTCTTGCTTTCCCATTAAATTGTAATCTTCTTGAGGGAAGGGACTGCCTTTGCTTTTTCTCTGTATCTCTCTCTAGTGCTTGGAACATTGTTGCTTACTGTTTGACCTTCATCCTTGAAGGTGACCATGATATCAGGGAGCTGATGCTATTGCATACAAGTGAATTGGATGTGAATGAGGGAAGGCTGTGCAAAGTCGCCAGCCTCACTTTCCCCCCTGAAGCCACCTGGATCCAGTGGCCAGATATGGATCAGGACAACTGGAAATGACCCAGGATATAGTAGGGGACCTTGGCATTTTCAAACTAAGGTCTTTAACAAGTCTTAAAGGCCCATTCAGTAACTATGATTTAATAAAAAAATGAGGCAAAGAATACATCTTTTTCTTTAAAAAATAGATCTGAAAGGAGAAGACCCTTAGTTTCTGGACAAAATAAAAACAATTGTTATTTACATTTATTCTGAAATTATCAGGGTCCAAAAAGTGACCAAGTAGGGGTTGGTGTGGGAGCAGAGTGATTTGGGGTTAAGGTTGGTCTTTAAGAGAAAAAAGCAAAACAAAAAAGTTTCAGAGATCACAATTTACATTTCCTTTGGGCAGAGCTCTGGCAGGTAAGGGTGTGATACCTATGTTGTGGAGAAAGAAGAGAGAGAGAGAGAGAGAGAGAGAGGGAGGGAGAGAGAGAGAGAGAGAGAGAGAGAGAGAGAGAGAGAGAGAGAGAGAGAGGGAGGGAGGGAGAGAGGGAGGGAGGGAGGGAGGGAGGAAAGAAGGAAGGAAGGAAGAAAAAAGAATGGTATGTTGCCCAACTGGAAGTCCCTAGCGGGCAGATCCTTCTCTCCTCACAGAAATGCTATTTGTCCTTTGTTGGCACATAGTAGGTGTTTTATAAATGCTTGTCAAGTTGATACATATGAAGAAATAACATTCAGATAGGATTTGGAAAGTTTGGAACACGGGATATTCTGTATATTAAAAACAAAGACTCAAATTTCCTTGAGAACAATATAGAATAATGCCATGCTTATGTGGGAACAGTTTGAGTATGATATTTTCAAGAGGAAAATAAAAATCTTTCATTTACTGAAGACTATAGAAATATTAGTGTAAATAAACAGTTTGTACTATACAAAAAAGAATTAGACCAGTGATGCTAAGTATCAAGGAATCTCAACTAATTTTTGTATACAAATCTTAGATTAAAGAAAGCAGAGCAAAGAGGGAGGGAGAAAGAGGGAGAGAGATCATAAAGATTAGGAGATTGAGGGGAACTGTTTTTAAAACACTGTTTACTGATAGAAGAAATTTAGGGAAGTGTGATTTTTTTTAAAAAGTGAGTCAGAGTCTAAAGGTGTTTATTTAAGTCACTGAAGATCTCTAGAACCTTGAAGGTTCAAAAACTGTTTTGTCTGAGGAATGGTAGTTAGGAGTCAGCTGCTGGAAGGCTAAGTGACTCCTGATATGCTCCACTTTACGCCTGCTACTCTACCTGATTTCAACTACAGGGTATAATAAGACACTCCTCCCAAGATAAACTCAATAACTTCCAGTCTCTTTAGCATGTTGCTAACATCCCTTAGTCTCTTCTCTCTTCTGACTGGTAGGCTGGAGGGCAGAGTACCAAACTACTGTCAATGATTTCTTTTATAGAGGGAAGAAAGTGGGCTCAGTTCATTTAACTTTACATCTGCTACTCTGCCTGGTTTCAACTCCATGGAGCAAGAGGCTATCCCCCCTTAGCTTCCGTTTCCTGCTTCTTTTGGTCCAATCTCTCCCTCCACCCCACATTAGATTACAGGGATTGTATTTGTTTTAATTAGTTACATCCACAGTACCTGGTACATAGTAGGTCTCTAATAGATGTTTACTTGATTGGATTAGAGAGAAAATTCATTTCATTGGCCGTGTTCTCTAATTACAGCTATTGTTCACCTTAAACTGGGGGGTGGAAAATGAAGGTTCTTAGAATAACTTTTTGCTCTGTGCTGCCATAACTGGTTTGAGAAAGAAAAGTCAAAGGGGTTTGCAGCAGCTTCATTTATCTTGGTGAGATGGTTTAAAGAGTCAGTACGAATTTCATTGCTCTGAGCTTGATTCTGATTGGATAGTCCAGTATCTGGATGAGTGAATAACTCTTTAGGCTGGTCTGTATAGGCCAGAGATAGCTAGTGTGATGATCTTTGTAGTTCTCTGGCTCAGAGAGACCTACTCTTTGTATTAAAAGTTAACACTTTCTCAACACTCTTGAGTAGAGAAGAGAAAGGAAGCTTCCTGTGTAAAATACGGTGAGGATCAACAGTCAAGTGTTGAGCAAAGAAGCAATTTCATGCAGTATAGATGTTTAGAAATGGGCATTACTCTAAGTACATGAATTTTTCTCCCTCACATACTTCCAATTTCCCTGTCACAATCCTATATGTGATCATTCGCTCTTTCACCATAGATATTGAGTGCATATATAAAATAGTGTGATTTGGCTTTACATGTGTATGGTCATGTACTTTATTATTTTTACATTTGTGCTAATATATTGATGCATAGGATATATATTATATTTGTTAAATATTTATGTTTAAGAATTAAAATTATTGTGGGTTGTGTGAATATTGCACACTTTGTGGGTGTATTATCTTGTAAATGACTGTTTCTATAGACAGAACATATTGGATAGGTACTCAAAAACTAGAATGATGAGTATAGGAAGTTCTCCACCAACATGGTTACCTTACAACTAGGACCCTGAGCAAGCGACCATGTGTTTTCGTGCTATATCGTTGGGAATATCTGGGGACCTACCAGGGTGATGGAAGGATGCAGTGAAATAAATCTACCCAGAGCATAAATGGGTGCAGACACAACACATGAAAGATGTGTGTGCACATATGTGTTGCATATATGTACATCTATGCAACACATATATGTCACATTATAGGTGTACACACACAGGAGTACAGTTGGGGTGTTTCTACCCTATACCCCCATATGTCATGTCATTCTGGACAGAGTGGCATATGCATATGATACAGACAAAAAATAATAAAAGCTAAGCAGTAGAAAAGGATGACTATTCTAGAAATGGCACTGGTGAGCAAGGGCCTAATTTTCTCTAGTAAACACAATTCTCCAGTTAAAATAATCATTTGAATACAGTTTGTCAAAGGCTCTAAATGCATCAAAAATATTCAGCATTGCCAAGTAGGCTTTTTGCCTTAGAGAAAGGATTTTAACAACCCCATTTGTGGTTTTCCAAATAATTTCTCCTAACATCTTTCTTACACCATGTCAGCACAGGACGACTGCTGTTAGATGGTATCATTCTTTTTTTAAAAATAGGAAAATGATGTGTGAGAAATTCTCATCTTTGGAAGCAAAAGATATGGTGCGTAGGGAGGCATACACACCCTATCAACAAGCTGTACGAGCAGTTCTGGATTTGAAGATGTCAGAATCATTGCCAGTCATTGGAAACAAATAGAGGGAGGAAAAACATTTCTGTTCAGCACAGAATATAATATTGGTGGGGGTGCGCAGCCTTCCCTCATTTTCACAGAAAATGAGATTAAGAAGCAATGCACTTTCATTACAGCAAGAAGAATTTAGGCTAGACATTAAAAAGACACCAGATTATGTTATGCAAGGAAGGTGCAAGCTCTCCTTTGCTGAAGATTTCAAAGAGAAGGATTAACCATGGAATCTTCCTGAAATGATTTATTAAGTAAAGTCCTGTCTAGAGGCAGGAAGAGTTAACTGCAAACAACCCACTCAAGGTCACTTTCAGCCATTCTAAGAATATACTTTTAAAAAAACCCTCAAATTTCACCAGAAAATGAGAAAGTTATTCTTTTTTCAGAGAATGGTAAAACTGAGATTTTTTAAAAAATGACTGAATAAAACATACTCATGTAACCCTATTTTTTTTAAAGCCAAAAAAGCAACAACAAAAATAGTGTTTTAAAGACAATAGCTTAAGCCCTAGACAAAAACCTCTATGGAATACAGATCTGGCTCTAAAAAATCAATCTGAGAGGCTGTCATAAGTTGAAATTGAGTCATTTCTTAGATGGCTACAGGTTCAAGGTTTATGTTAAATTTATGAATATAGGGTAAATTTTGTTATACTAGGTTTTACATAAGCACATCAGATCATGCATAACATAGTAGATATGAGGCCAACCAGGGTTTAAATAAGAACTGGGCTCAGATCCCAGCGTTGACATATTCTAGCAGTATGTCCATGGGCAAGTCATATAGCCTCTCAAGTACTCTAAAACATGCATGCAGTTTTACTCTGATGATATATACACACACATATATGTTTTCGGAGAGTCTATGAACATGTATGGGGAAAATTTACATCAATAACTTGTACTGAAATTTGGAATTTCCTTCAACTATAAATTTAACAGAAATGATTCGAAGAGGTTTATGGCTTCATCAGACTATCAAATGATGTTAAAATGCTTGAACTCTTGTGCTAAGACTATATGCTACAGACGAGATCCTAAATGTGCATTAAAGGATGAAGTTTCCACAGAAGGAATTTCCTAAATAAAGTCGTATGCTGGAATAAAAAGTAAATTTTATGTAATAAAATAATTTGTAAACTTCAAATATCAGGAATTTCTTCTACAGATCCAAAGGATAGAGACCTACCACAAACATAATCAAGTTTATCATAAAAATAGAACATTTTCTTTTGAGTAAATCAAAGTACTTGTGAAAGTTATTTGTTTGGCAGACATGATTCAGAAGAGTGATATGGTACAGGCTAAAAGAAAGTAATCTTTCCTATTGAAGCCTGATGACTCAATGCTGAACTAAAGGGATGGATAGCCTGAGGTATAGAAAAATAATTCAATCTTGGTTCCCTCTCTAGAGACTACCTCTTTTCACTGGAAAAGAGTTTGTTTGTTTGTTTGTTTAAAAAAAAGACAACTAGACTGAACCTTATCGCCTATTTGTCTACTAGGAGTAGACTCTACCCCTGGTAGACTATTATAGGAAACAAATATTGCTACCATGGACAGCAATCTCGTCACATAATCACAGACTTTTAAAGTTAGAAAGGGTCTTTGAGATCATGTAATCTAATATCCTTATTTTACAGATGAGGAATCTAAATTCCAGGTAAGTTAAGGGATTTATCCCGTGTCACCCAGTAAATTAATGACTAGGCTGTGATTAGAACTCCCTACCAGTCTTCTTTGTTATTGTGGGGGACCAAATGGTTGTGAGTGAAGAGATATGTTGATTTAATGATGGCAGTGTAGTAAAATATTCTCATACTGTGGGCCTATTTCCTAAGCACAAGTGATAAAGAACTGTTAGAAGCCTGAACAGGTGACAAGACACAGAGAACTGGGGGGAGAAAAAGAGAAAGAGTGATAGGTGAATGCAGGTCACGTGCTACTGAGGTTTGACAACTTCTTGTGGTCCTCATTCACCTAGGACTTAAGAAACTTGACTTTTGGACAATACACTTAACTTTTCTATGCCTCAGTTTCCTCAACTGTGCACAGAAGGGGAGGAAGGTTGAACTAGATGGCCTCTGAGATCTCTTTATTTCTGGATCTGTGTTTATTTTTTTAGCACAGGAATCAGAAAACCTGCACAGACCAGATCCATCTTGCATGACCTTTCATATATCAACTTATTTCTTTCTCTTTTTTCCTTCTTCACATTGCTGTCTTACTACCTAAGATTATTAATGAAAGAAATATATTTGGATTTCTTTGAAGTAAAAATATGTGTTTGTATATCAGTCTTTACTTTCCACATAATAAAACTTAAAGCAAGGAAAGTTTAGGTAAATCACTTATTAGGAGAAACAATGAAATTTAGTAGCTGATTTAAGATGAGATTTTAGTCCTTATGTTTTTTTTCTTGTTGATGAGCCATACTACTTCGCAGTACACGTTATACAATAGGTTTAATGTGGAAACAGTTTAAAAGGATTAGCCCTGAGACTGTGCATAAATTGAATTTGCTGAGCCCTTCTAACCTGTCACAATGCACACATTTATTTATTTCTAATATTTACAAACCAAGCCTGCTACCAAGTAAAATAAAAGTACACTAAAACAAACACAGATCTAGAAATAAAGAAATCTCAGAGGCCATCTAGTTCAATCTTCCTCCCCTTCTATGTACAGTTGAGGAAACTGAGGCATAGAAAAATTAAGTGTCTTGTCCAAAAGTCAAGTTTCTTAAGTCCTCCAAGTGGTACAATATTTGTTGAAGCACATGGAGAAGAGATCCACAAGAAAAGGGTGTGTGGATGGGTTGTTATCTGGATTTTTGGGGAAGGAGTTACCCTAATCATGATATCATAGACCCAATGAAGTAGCAACGCAGAAGTACCTATATGCTGGATCTGGTTCCTCATGAGACCTAGGAAGGTTCCAACAAGTAAATGTCAAAGGCCAGATTCAAAACTCAAGACTTCCAAACCTAAATCCAGCACTCTTTAAATAGTATTAATAACGATAATATGTAATTATATTGGTTCTACTAATTCCTGAAAAACCATTGACATGATTAGGGCATTAACTTTCAGATAATTTGGCTATTTAGTGCACAGAATATAATTATTATGACAGGCCTAAGGCTTAAGTTCCAATATTTCTTCCCTACTCATTGGGAGGTCAAACAGGAAATACAATTCAACATACATTTATTAAATTCCTGGTAAGTACAACACAGCATGGTATAGTGGAGAGGGGACTAGCCTTAACGTTAAGAAGATCTGAGATCAAGTTCTCTCTCTGATATATAATGACCACATGATCCTGGACAAGTCATTTCATCTCAGTGTCCCACAGCAAGCCCTTAGTACTGAAAATTTGAGTAATGTCTCATCTGTATTAATGGGATGAATTTCCCCCTCTAGTGTTTTTTCTACCCTAATGACAAAACAGGTTTGAGTGTTCCCATTCTTGGCTCCCTCCACCTTTCCCCAAAGTGCAAGAGTACGAGGTGTGGAAACAAAGAAAATGGCACTGAATCCTTGCCCTGGTGACCATTATCTGTGTGATAATTGAACTAGATAACTATGGAAGTTCCTTTCAGTTCTAAATCTATTATCTTATTATCTCTAGAAAAAAGAGTTGGATCCAAAAGAAAGTGTAATAAAATGGAAAGAGTACTAGAGTTGGCATCAGTAAACCTGGATTCTGGTCTTCACTCTGCTAAACTGCTTGTAATCTTTGTTAAGTCATATATCCCTCTCAGCTCTAATAGTCTGCAAATCAATGAGAAGAATGAATAAAATGACATGTAATAGCCTTTTGATCTCTAAAATTCTATTATATTCTATTTTAGGAAAGAAAAACAAACAAGAATAGAACTTGAATGGGATACTGGTGAATCCCAGAATTGTTTCTTATTCTAAGAAAGGGAATCTTAATGTGTCCTAGTAGAAGAAAGTGAGAGAGTGATAGGCTCTATATAAGGAGTTTACATCATTTTTGTGAGCTGGCAATCTCTAAATACTCTGAGGTTTTGTCTGGAAAATACGTGGAGATGTATGTTTAGTGTCCTGAATTTCAGGCTTATCTTTCTAAAGTGATTATGGGTTTCATTTAGAACTATCTATAATATTTTGGGTCTTGATATAAATCTGCACAATATTCATTATAAACAGGAACATGTAGAGCATCTCACCATTTTTAAGACATCCCTCTTCCATTTCAACTTCGCACTGGACATTCTATGACAGTGGCAAACACCCTTGTGAAAGCATGTCATACTATTTTATGCCTTGTTTAACAAACATTGGTATCATCAAACAGTATTAACTCTGCTGTTGTCTCTTTAAACAAAAATCTTTTACAATTGTAAAATATGCATGGAAGATCTTGTTGGAAAAGAACTTTTAAGACAGCATTTGGCTCTGCTGATTCAAATAGTATTTTTTTTAAATAAACGATAACTATGGTGGTATTTTGTACTGTCTGCACCTTTCAAGATATTTGTGTGAATACAAAGATATGGTATGTCATAAAATATTATTTGAGAAAATCTGAAAGGCTGTCCTCACAGACAATTCTCATAAATATTTTGTAGAGATGGGTTGTGAGTTATTGATATTGGCTTTATTTTACTAATGACAACAACCGTGCTTTTCTTCTTGAGAGTTTTTTGTCTTCTACTTTTTCATATTTTTTAATCCATAATTACCTAAAAGAGGTCAGTCTAGTCATCCACCCTGGAAAAACAAGTGGATTAAAGAATGTGTTGAAACCTTGCTCTGCTGCCCACTACCTATATGATATTGGACAGGTCACCTAATGTTTACCATTTCTTCATTGGTAAAATAAGGGGACAGGACTATATAACTGTAGAGGTTCCTTCCAGCTCTAAATCTATGCTTTTATTAAGTGTTTTACAAATTTTATCTCATTTGATCCTCAGGCAACCAGTATCTATTAAGTGCACATTATATGCCAGGTAATGGCCTGACAATTATAAAGTGGCTGTCCACTTAAGTGGACAACTCACAGAGCTTACTGATCAGTTGATATGTCTTTAGAAAGACATTGCAGGTAGACAATTAACTAGGTTCAAAACTGATCAGAAGGATAGGTTAGAGAGTACATTTCTAACACTGTGCACTGCTTTCAATGTCCCTGAGAGTTTCCCTGACAACAGAGCATCTCTTTTCATTAGTAAACTTCTTCTACAACAGGAAATCTTAATATTTTGTGTGTGTGTGTGTTTCACAAATCCCTTAGGCATGAATGATGTTTTTAAATGTAAAAAATATATAAGACTGAAAAAAGGAAACAAAATCTATTGAAATATAAATATCAAAATATTCAAACTCAAAAGTGAAGTTCAAGTTCATGGACCTCAGATAAAGCTTTTGAGTGCAGGGAGTAACAGACTAGCATTATAGAGAAAGACCACACATTGGAGTTAGAATGAACTGGAGTCAAATGGTATTTCTAACCCATCCTGGCTATATGACCCTGAGCAAAACTCTTAGCTTCTCAGTGCTGACCAAGTAATTCTGCATGTCTAGAAATTGGAGAACAGGTGCCATTTGCATTGGCAGGAATGTATGCTTACTGAGAATTCCCTAAATTAGTTAAATTACAGGTTTGGTAAAATAATACCAATAAAGAAATAAATGACATAATAATTGAACAAGCCATCAGGTATTTGTTAAGCATCTAGTATGTGCCCTAGAGTGTGCTAAAATTTTAAAAACTCTTCCATTGATGCTATGGTTGTTGGAATACCATAGCACACATTCTGAAGAAATAATGTTGTGGGTAGGCAAAAAGAAAAAAAATGCCTAGTAGAAATAAATCAACAAATAACGGTCAATTAGAAGCATAAAAATGCTGTCAAGGAGACATATGCCTAGAAAAGGTGGTAGGCCATTGGTAATAATGAGTTTACTAATGATTGATACTGTAATTAGTAATAATTAGTAAAGCCATGGTAAGAGATAACAGATGTACAACCAAGATACTCATATAATATCAACAGATCATGAGGAAAGAAGGCAGCACAATGAGTGCAGACTTCTGGAAGATTTACAGGAAAATATGGACAGGAGTTTGATGGAATGGGAATGAAGAGGTGAACGATGATGTGCACTGGTGGAGAGGAGTACTCACATCAATGAGACCATAGATTCATTAGAGTATCAAAGTATCCTGAATATTCAGTGGAAAATAACTCACAAAATCAACCTTTTATAGTCATTGATAACATGCCTCCAGACTAATAAATATTGAATTTATCTTGGTCTTTCATTACCAGAATAAGAAAATAAAATGAGAACTATTACATTGTAAAATTATCATGCTTGCTAACAGACACATTTTGCTTTAACCCTTTCTGCTGTCACTATGTTTAAAGTTGCATTTGCTACTCACAGGATTACTTCTCCTCCACCTCTCTCTTAATATGTGCTTATTGACTTCCTGCAGAGTTCAATTTTAGAACCCATCAAAGAGGATCCACTCCGACTCTGACTACATTTTCATGCATAAATTCATAGTTGTCTTCAGATGGAAATTGCACTTGCATATGCAAATACGTTCTGGGGCCTTTTCATTTCTACTTTTGGACTGCAGTTTTTAATTCATGCAAACACATTACACAAACAAATATGGGCTCAATAACAACACACTGCATGTGCGAATTGTTAATTGCCTAGCTATCAGCTCAAGGGCCTATTCTGCCCAAGCGACTCCTATTATTATGGATAGAAGGGACAAAATTAAACAGAATGAACAAGGGCATATATGAAAATAAAATACCATGGTCTTGGTTTCATTTTATATAAATATTAAAAAAGGAAAGGAGTGACAGGTCAATCCACAATCCACCATTAATCTAGGTGTTATAATGCAGCATATTTGCCAGAAAGTACCTTTAATTTGTCTGGGGTAGACAAGTCTCAAGCTCAGCACAGAGATGTTCCAAAAAAGAATGTTTTCAACCATGCAGTAATACCAATCCTATAGCAGAAACTGAAAGTACAGTGAATGAAGTATAGTGAAAGCATGTGTCACCTTTCAAACCATTTGCATCTCACCGAACTGATGCCATAGAAAAACAAAGCAATTTGTTTTAAATTGTGCATCCTGGAAGCTGAAAGCCACCCTAAGTGATGCAGTTGTGAATCTTCTTATTTTTGAGAGCTTAAAACTCTTACTATGTGCTTTTTTGGGTCAGGTGAGAACTTAATGAAGTCAATCACTTGACATTATCTAGCTGATCAAAGATGCTTGACACCAAGCAATTTTCAAGTTGATGGGTTTTTTTTCCTTCCTTTTCTCTTGGAACTACAGAATGTGTTTCATTTACATGAAGACAACTCAGAAACTGAGAGACAAGATTAAAGCAAAAGCAAAACTGTATGCAGTAAGGGTCTACAAGCACAACAGAAACACAGTTTTAACTGTTTCCCTGGTGAATTGTGAGATATAAATATTGCAGGCATTCTAAACAGGCAACAGTTTGTATTAGAATATGTTGTTTGGAAACAAATTTATAACCAGTGTGGATTTTTAAAGCCTTTGTGATTATGCTAACTGATTAAATAAACATATATGGTTTTTTTTCTAAATTTTATGAAATTAAGTGTAGCAATTTGAAGCAACCAAAAAAACTAATTCATCATTTCAATGCTACAATATAGTTCCATTGTCAAGAACTGAAATAAAAATTCCTCAGAACTAATTAGTAACTCTATTACCTGCAACAGCTATTCCTTTTTAGCAAAACCAAAGAAAGGATATACAGACAAAATGTCAGAATTCTAGTTTTGAGGTATCAAAAGTCATGCTTCCACCTACACCACACAACATGAGCTGCATAACATCTGGCAGGAATACTCCCCAAATATGCCTGCAAAGGGAATTTTGATCCAAACTGAAATGATATTTTTCTCTATTAATTCGGTATGGTAGTAGAAAGGAGATAGTCATTTTAGCTAAAATTCTAACACAGCATCTGTTCAAAAACCTATCATTTCCTCTCAATTTTCATGAATTGTGAAAACTATACAAAGCAAACCAGATTGTCACTGTGCTGATGGTCACAATAGATTGTTGTTTTAGAAGTAGGACAAGAGAAACAAGTACAAATGGTTGGGTCAATTCTACATACCTTGTCTTGGAAACTCATCTGACTCTCTGTGAACCAGATCTGAAACTCGGTTTCCGTAGTGCATCCTGGTGTCATGATCATAGGCCTTCAGGGTCTCACTTGAGCTGTATGACTTCTGAGTTGGCACTCGGCAATCCTCACTGTCCAGGGAGGAACTTGTATAGCGACATTCCTTACCACACCGACCTCTGGTCAAAGAGCGGTGTCTTCGGTCCTTTATATCCATTTTTCTCAATAAGGCAAAAAGCCAATGCTTTGAGAAAAGTCAGTCTTGAATCTTGGCACTTGTCACTTTGCCACCTGAAAACATCAAAGGGGGAAAGAGATTGTGATTACAAGAAATACTGCATGCAATTCTGACTCATGTTTCATCTCTGTTCAAAAACACAACAGGGCAAACTTGGTAGCAGCAGTTGAAAAATCTCATTTTGAAATGTTTAATACATACTTAAACCATCCATCTAAATGGGAGAAAACATCTTGTGGTGATTTCCTTTGCTGTTTAACAGATTAAAAAAATAACAATGAAAATCTCATCTTTTGATTTTGCAAATGTATACACATAACATGTCTGACAGTCAGATGTTAGCTATTGTTCTGAAGCTGTACAACGCAAACCAGATTCTACCATCATTAATTATTTCTCTCTCTTTTTTTACTGCAGAAAGAAAAAAACAGCAGTTGAGAAAAAAGGTTGCAAAGGCAGATTCAAGGATGAAACATAAATACGAGCTATTAATGCTGTGCCAGAGTATAAGTAAAATTTCACTCAGATAAGCATTTACAGCAAGGTTTAGAAAATAATAATGAAAAGCCACTCTGGCAGGTGGACAATCCACCATTTAAAAAAATGACTTCAAAAATCCCATTTCATTCTTCTTCCTCTACACAAAGCTATACCTTGCATACACCTGATCACTTCTTCCTTGCCCATTCACCACAGGTGGTGGCAGTATGCGGCCACAACACTGGCAGACCAAAATGGCAAGAACCACAAGGAAAGTGCATGTCTAGTTGTCCAGCAATGACACCTGCAATGAAAGCATGGTACCTCTCCCCTCCCTGCCTCTGTACCCGTAACAGATGAAGAAATAGAAACTAACAAACAAAAAAACCCAAATGGAAACACCAGATCCAACATAGAAAAGCTGATAGTGGGGCAAGAGTTCAATGCATGAGTTGGCAGCCATGTAGCAAATACAAAAATGATATTTGATACCCTGGGACTAGCAAACTGTACATCAGTATGTGCCAAATATCATTTGAACATATGAGCCTTCTGTCTACTGGACAAAACAAAATGCAGCAACACATCCAAGAAGTGACCTTATTGACTATGTTTGCCATGCAACATCATATAGACCATAGGGCTATTGCCTGAACAGAATGGGAAAATAAAGATTGTAATAAAAGTAAGAAAATGTGACCCAGAACACTGGACATGAATTCTCTAGGTTACTGTTGTTGCTTTTCTCTGTAATGCAACACTAAGTATTTTAGAAGTCTAGCATATCTTTAAGGCTAGACTATGGTACCTTCTATCACTTTAAAATATAGCCAAGCCCTTCATAACCTAGCCCCTCTCCTATCTTTCCAGTCTTCTTACATCTTATTCTCTGCCAGGTACTTTTCAATCCAGTGACACTGGCCTCTCTGCTGTTTGAAAAACAAGATACTTTGTATCTCTTAGCTCTGGGAATTTTCTCTGACTGGCCCCCCCCATGCCTGGAATGCCCTCCCTTTATGTCTCCACCTACTCCTTTCCCTGTCTTCCTTTAAGTCTCAACTAAAATCCTGCCTCAGGAAGCTTTTCTCCATGTCTCTTAATTCTAGTGCCTTCCCTTTTTAAATCATTTCCTATTTATCCTATCTATCTATCTATCTATCTATCTATATACCTTGTTTTACATATTTGTTTGTTGGTCCATCTTCCCCATTAGATCATGAGCTTCTTAAGGTCAGGGACTATCTTTTGCCCCCTTTTGTACTCCCAGGTCTTAGCACAATGCCTGACATTGAGTAGGAGTTTAATAAATGTTTGTTGACTGATTACTCATAACATGACATGGATTATCTATAGAGTTTGCATATGTATATGTTGGTAGCTGAGACAGCGTTAGGACCAGAATTAAAGAGAAGAATAAGCTGGAATGCCTTCAGGAAACTGCCTACAAAACTCCACACAACTCCTCAAAAGAAAAACTATCTTTTTTTAATACCGATATCCTACAAGTACTGTTACAATTGCGCTGCATTGAATAAGTATTTGAGTAATCATGTAAGTAATGTATATCAATTTATTAGGGCTTTGAATAAAATGGTGTTGACCTTTCAAAAAAAACTTAACAATTAAGATACAGCCAAAATTCATTTCAGGAACCTTCTTGAATTTGGTTAGAACATGAGTCAAATCAGATGGAAGAATAATGTAGATTGTATCCTTTCCTACTAAAATGAAAAAAATCTAGATCACAGTTGCTTCCTTTGTCACTGAATACCAAGGTTACAACTAGATCACTCAGAATCTATGTACCTGTCATACCATATCCAAGTCATATACATTTTAATTGAGGAACTGACAATCTAGAATGCATCCAGAGAGGGGTATTCATGATGGTGTCAGATTTAAAATCTATGTTATATGAAAAGCAGAAGAGTTAAACGTGTTTAGCCTAGAAAACTGATGAGGTAGGAAGACATACTATTTCATGCATATTATTCTTTCATATATAAAACATTGCAATTCCTTGATAGGTCTGTAATCTCAGTGATGTGGGCACCACATCTATCAATGCAGATTACTGTCCATTCATTCCTTCTGCAATTCTTGTTCATGTCCTTCCAAATGTTCCCTGGAAGCTTGCATCCATATTCGAGGGTTGTGTATGTATGTGTTTCACATGTTTTGGATAACAGTGCAACTTTGGGGCTATTGATCAGATATCAACTGATCTAGCTACATGACCAACTAACATACTTTGTATACTGATCACATAATTCCTTTCTAAGGTATCCTTGCAAGAATCATGCTTCTGTTTATGAATAAAATTCTGCAAAGGATACCTCCTCCCAAAACACTACAGGACCACCACAATTACATCCATTTTCATTCAAAGACTACACAGGGAAAAAATGGATTAAGAAAGCATCTTGTTCAGATTATGATCGTTAGCTGAATGGGTAGCCTATTGAGTTAGTTCATCAGTATCTATATCTTTGGAAAGGCCCTGAAAATGAAAAATGAACTAGGCATCCTAATGATGTAGCAAAAAGAACAGAAGTTAGATTGCTTTAGGAAAACTGGAAAATATTTTCAATGATTTCACACAGATCCTTGATGTAAAAGCCTGTCTCTTTCTTTATGGAAGAGATAGTTTGTTTATTTTGTGTAACTCCAAAAACTACAACTAGGACGAAAAGGTAGAAATTGAAGAAAGACAGATTTTGCTGGAGATTTCAATGGAAAGAATTTTCAGACAATACCTTTTTTCAAAAATAGAGTAAAGCTATTAGTTCTGTTTCTACTAGAAGTATTGAATCCAAAATGGGTGGATGAATTCTAAGATATACAAGGATTCTTTACAAAAGCACACTCACACACACATATGTAAGAGACGCAGTATGGAAAGGTCTCAGGATTTGTATTCAGAGATCATATACGTGAAGCTCTACATAAATATCAATTATTATTGGTTGACTGAAGGAAGAAAAGATAAGAGAGAGGAAGGAAGGAAAAGAAAGAAAAATGCAAATAGGAAAAGAGTGAAGGAGAAAGGAAAGATAGAAGAAAGAAAAAAGAGAGAAAGAAATAAGAAAGATATTAAGTGCTTATTATGTACAAAACACTGTGCTAAGCACTAAGATACAAACAGAAAAGCAAGAAAGTCCCTGCTCTCCAGTGTACACCATGAGTAGATGGATCTTTCCTACTCTAATATCCCATTCCTAGCAATGGAAAAGTCAATCTCTGTGGACACCTAAATTCTGTTGCTTATGCAAAATTAAGACATTACTCTTCAGTATTTTTACTTCCTAATAAAAAAAATGAAGGATATATTTCAAAGTTCCAATAAGAGAAACCTGAACTCATTTTGAAAATTGAGTTAATTATTAATGGCATGGCAGGGTTTGGAGTTTTGTTTTTGTGTTTCGCTTCCTGGATACTCAGGTCATATGTAAAGGTGGTCTTTTAGCATACTGATGATGCCCTTAGCTAGATTTACAAAAGAATGTATCATATGAACTTTAAAAAATTAACTATTTTAGTAGAAACTTAATATTAGACATTTTTCTGTATTTTAACAGAGTATAATTTAACCTTTCATTGTAGCATGCTATAAGGCAGTGATGCTCTTAGAATCTACTTCAGTATTTGGGGTTGCTTTTCCTAATACTAAGTAGCCTCAGAGTTTTATGCATTTTGAGTTCTCATGACTGCTTTTTTGGTATCTTTTTTTTTGCTACGTTTTCCCTCACTTTTGGGCCAACAGCTTAAATTCTTTGTTGCTACAAGGGTGCCTCGATCTAGCAGCTTCATTTCTTTCTAATTGCCTGTGGGTAAGCAGTAAATAGTTTTTTATGAATTGTATTTAAAATAATAAATATGCACCAAGTTAGAGCCTGAAGGACCCTAACAATCTATCTTTTGGTAAAGTGATGGCTTTGGTGGACGAAATAATGACATTTTACTGATTGAAAGGTGGGTTATTTTTCCTATTTCCAAGATTCTTAGCTGTGTCCTAGATTTTTTAGGGTTTCAGATAAATGGTACCCATATAATCAATGTAGTATAACATATGCTGAAGAGCAAGTTAATGAGGGTGGAGGGGCAATGAAAGGGATATAAATGGGACAGTAATATTGATGTGGTTCTAGGGAAGGGCCCTCAGAATCTATAGGTAGCTCCTGCCATGTTTAAAATAGATTCACAAGGAAGACTCAAGAACAATAATAAAATTTGTCTTCTTATATACATCTAGACGCATAGTCAACAAGCCATCATTGGAAATGCAAAGAGTTTAGTGGGAAATAAGAAGTCTCAAAATGACTGGAAAAGGAATAAAAATAAAGGAGACCAGAAACATCAATATTTTCACTGAGTTTTCACCTTCAGTTGGAATGACAAATGGTAGTCATTGGGTGCCACTGGATACCCTCAGTTCCTGAAGGCTACAACAGTGCTTCATTCCATTCCATTCCACATTTCCTGTCTTAAAGAGGATTCACACTGCTTTTTTCATCAGTCGCTTAAGTGGGTTCCATCACTTTATCAGAGCTGAATACAGAGAGCTTGCCTGGAAGCCTTTGTCTAATTAACTAACCCTATGAGCTGTAACACTGTTCACTATTAACTTTTCAGATTATCCTACTACTTAAGGGGGTTGACTTGTTAATCACTGACAGCTCATATGTGTGTGTGTGCGCGTGTGTGCATTAAGCTTAGTTTACAGGCAACTATAGTGTCCATGGTACACTTGATACCTCTGAACAGGGACTGCACTAGTTGTCAGGCCTATCTTTTTTAGCCCATCTTTTCACTGACCAGCAGCTGCAGCTTTTATTTTTTAACTTCTTAAATGAAATGAGGCATAAATATCTACATTTTATGTATCCTATTTGCTTATATGTATGTTACATATGCATGTATGTATATACATATAAAATGTATATAATTTCTTCTTTACACACATTTTTAAAAGGTTAGGCACCAAGGAAAATCAGCTGTTTTAAAACGCCTACATGCAGTTTGCAATCTGTGAGTTCTGAAAAATGCCAACATGCCTACTTCTCTTCTCCATTTTTAATTATGATAAACCAATGAAAAAGGGTATCTTGTAAAAGGAGTTAGTATCATGATTCTCAAAATTGCCTGCTTCCATATTTGAATGTGTTTCATAGTTATTTTGGAAATCTGATAAAGAGATTTCTTATTTGGGCTTATTTCATAGTTAATAATAAAGAAAAATGTCTGAACTAGAAAACTGCTGAACAATACCTTCTTGACGAATGAACAAGAGTCTTGTTGAGTCTATCTCCCATGATATTTTTCCATCCATCCTTTCTCCATACTCAGAGTGATTGCCCACCCTCATCACTTTTCCACCTGAACTATTACATTAGTCTAATAATTACTTCGCCAATCTCAAGTCTCTCCCCATCTCTAATCTAGCCTCTGCACAGTTGCCAAGTTGATATTCTTAAAGCACAAGTCTGACTATGCCTTGGCCCAATTTAAAAAGCTACCTATATCATGCCTTTAGGATAAAACATCAACTCCTCCATTTGGCATTTAAATCATTTGACTATTTGGGTCCAGCCCATCACTTACTTTCATGCACTCTGTTTCAAGCAAAATAATTTCCTTGATGTATATTGTACATAACCATCTAGTTCCTGTCTCAATCCCTTTGTACAAGTTGTATCTCATGCCTGAAATGTACTCCTTTTTTTTTTACCTCTGCTCTTGGAATACTTCAGTGCCCAAATCTAGTGTCACCCTCAATAAAGAGGCTATACTATTAGGTCCATCCCATCACGAACTCCCAGGATTTTCCCCAAATTGAACTGTATATATTTTTATTTTATTATCTAAGAAATTTACTTTTTTGTTATAATTTTATGATAAATTTTAATAACTTAATTATGATAAACATTTATTTTCTTACAGGGTTAAGACCTTTAAAGGTAAGAGTTCTCTTGTCTCCCAAGTGGTACTTCCACATAGTAGGTGCTTAATAAACGGTTGTTGATGAGTCAGTTGACTGACAACAAATGGATTCTCACATGCACTTTTTCTAATATTTCAGGCCTTTTGAATGGAAGTAATAAATAACAAAATACTCCTTTATCTTACATTATTTTTAAAAGTTTGCCAGTTTTCAAATTGTATCAGTTTTCACTTGACCCACAAATGGTACACTCATATAGTCTAGTGTAGTCATTTTCAAACATTGTTACATTCCTCCTCTCCTTTCCAAATCTTGCCATACAAAATTGCCTTTGGAAAGATTAACTCCCCCAAAAGAATTGGAGATGCTCTTTGCAAACTATAGCTCCTGGCTGAGAAATACATGCTTTTTTGGGTAGATGTATCAACTCCGTGTTGTTCCCTGTGTCCAAGGGCTATGTCAAAGACAATTGGCCAATGAGAGTTAGAAGGGATGTATTGATGAGTCATAAGAACTGGCTCTAGTTCTCCAGAGAAAGAAAACAGACCTCCACAGGATAACTCAGGATTCCGTTACCTTAGATCCCCTTCCTTTGTGGGAAGTGACATTGTGAACTTTTTTTGTTGCTATTTAGTCATTCAGTCACATTTGACTTTCCATAACCCCATGAACCATATTGTCCATGAGGTTTTCTTGGCAATGATGCTGGAGTAGTTTGCCATTTCCTTCTCCAACAGATTAAGACAAAGGGAGTTAAGTAACCTGCCCAGGGTCACACAGGTAGTGAGTGGCTGAGGGCTTATTTGAACTCAGGTCTTTGTGACTTCAAGCCCAGCACTCTATCTACTGAGGCATCTAGCTGTCTCATTGTGGACCTTATTTACAATACTTAGGAGTAGTAATTAGATACTGCTAGCTAGTACAGTGTATGGACTGCTGGACTTCAGTTTAGAAAGACGAGAGTATGAATCCTGTCTCAGGCACTTCCTAACTGTGTGACCCTGGGCAAATCACTCAACTCCTTTCTGCCTCAGTTTCATCTTCTGTAAATTGGGGATAATAACATTGACCTCTCAGGTTTTTTTGTGAGGATCAAATAATATTTAAAATGATTCACAAACTTTAAAGTACTATATAAATGCTGGGTTTTGTTACCATCATTGTTACAATATTATAATTAATTATATAAATGCTGGGTTTTGTTACCATCATTGTTACAATATTATAATTAATTATATAAATGCTGGGTTTTGTTACCATCATTGTTACAATATTATAATTAATTATATAAATACTGGGTTTTGTTACCATCATTGTTACAATATTATAATTAATTATATAAATGCTGGGTTT
>CM053769.1:371686715-371737091 GCA_028658325.1 Potorous gilbertii
CACCTAGCTGGATCAACAGAGGCATTGATTCAAAGTCCCTAAGCTTTTCCTATGCTACAAGCAAGTGGCATACAATGTTCTTCCTCTGGAGAAGATATATTTATAGTTAATCAGTGCTATGACAATAGATTTAAATTTGACCTTTCTGTGTAATATATGATATGGTTCTTGCCTGACTGCTTGCGCTAATTATGCTTTTTTTGCCAATTATTTTCTGTCATTGATGTTTGCCAGTGTCTACTGGAGACAGCAATAATGATGTCAGATTATCTCTTTTCTTCTATCATTCCTTTTCCTTGCTTTAAGCCTCTACATCTTACTTTGCAATTAGGAAGGAGGCAGAAGATAATTCATTGGTTTTGAACAAATAGCCAGAAATCTTGATTGCTCCTGCACAACCTCATCTGTGGAAGCCTTTTTCCAGTGTTCTTCATTTTAAGCTTTCTCTCCCTGCTCTTCAAGTTCCCATGTCTACATTTCTCTGCACAAATGTTATATCCTCTTCTCCCTGTAACATTGAGGATATGTATATGTATATGTAAGTATATATAGACATACATATGTATACATAAATATATATGTATGTATGCATATATCTCAGGGCAGAAATTATTTTGTTGTTCCTGCTGCTGTTGTTGTTTTACATTTATATTCCGAGACTCTAGGTCAGGGTCTTAGACATAATAAGTAGGTGCTTAATAAACACTTGTACTACAGGAAAATCCACAATTGCAAAAACTCTCACTGGCTTCCATGGCTATCAAGAAGAGACAAAAGAATTTATTATACCTTACTCACCTTGACATGTTTTACGGTCTATCCAAATTCACCTGTGTGTTATTCCTTCCACATGTCATTCTATCTCCTGTCTTCCTGACTTTGCCCAAGCTGTACTCTGCCTGGTATATACTTCATCTTCACCTCCATCTCTCAGAGTCTTTTAAACTAGAGTCCTTTAAAACTCATCTCAGCTGTCCTACATGAGGTCTCTGCAGTTCTCAGATTTTAGTGCCCCTTTGAAATTACTTTGAATATATTTCAAATTTATTTATATATGACATATTATTCCCCTCATTAAAGTTCCTTTAGGTCAGGAAAAATTTTGTTTTTGTCTGGGCATGCCCAGCACCTAGTCCAGTTCCTGGCACATTGCAGGGGCTTAAAGCATGCTTACTGATACAAGTTCACAAGTTCATACACAATATTATTTTTCTATTGTTTGTGTAAGAAGGTTTTTGAACATTGCTCTTGGGGCCATGAAAAGATATTTTTAAAAACCCTAACTATGAGAATTACAATTCCAAACAGAGAGCATTCTCTTCTCATATTGGGAGGGAGGGTAAGCATTGTGAGCACTGAGGTGGGTGCAAGTCAGAGGAGGAAGATAGAACTTTGCAATGGCAGAGTCCTCCTAGTGTTGCGGTGGCATTCATATCTTGTGTCCTAGGAAAGAGGTAGCAATTTAAAAGATGACAATTTAAGGGAGTATAGACTGAGCATTGCAGGCTAAGCTTTTGTGTCATTCTCACGACAAAAGAATTCTTAGAGGAATAGCTAAAACAGTTTGAAGCTGCTGACTGGGACTATCCATTTTGAGAGCTGCAAAAGCATCAAACCCACCCCACTCCCACAAGGTACCTATAGCTGACAAGTATTCTGAATTTTACTGAATTTGTTACTCTATTTTAAAATTGCTGTTTCCTGCTTTTCCCACACACATATGTTTATGTATATGTGTATACATATATGTGTATAAAACTATGATTGACCAAAACTTCTCAGCAATGCATCTCAATGTCAATTATGTACATGAGAAGAATAGAAAGGAGGTATCACAAAATAATAGTTGGGAATGCACATAATTAGAACCACAATAGAGGATTTCACCTTTGTCTAAAATGTCCAGAATTTCATTATGATATAGGGGCTCTAGACTGAACAGAAGAAAGATTCTTATGATTCTGAGTACTAATAATCTTTGATAACCTTCCCTAAAGGCAGAACTAATTGGGAGTGGAGACATTTCCTTAGTCCTTGGACAATCAAATGTCAGAGTACCACGCTGTTGCTTAGAAAAGGCTGGGACTCTAGTCACATGTCTTTAATCATTGCTTTCCCTTTCTTATTCTCTGAACAGGTGATGTAAAGAGTAATGGCTGGTGACGACAAATCATCCAGTCTAAAACAAATAATACTGGCCAGAGTTGGGTGCTATGTTCTTATGGTGGTAGGGAGTCAAAAGAGAGAATTATTTATTGTTTCTCTTCTATAAACAAACCCTGACAAACAGTTCCTCCTGGTGGCTACATTTGTATATTTAAATATTCATTATTGATATGTATCAAGTTCATGACAAAAAAGATAAAAATAAATACATATATGTATAAATGCTTGATTAATGGTCAATGGAACTGTGGAGAAGCTAGATAAGGGTCCATGCAATTCCTTTATGTAAAAAATAAAAGAATCTTGAAAGCTCAAGCTAGGTATACACAGTGGCAAAGGAATTCTAAACCAAAACCCTCTATAAATAAAAAAATACCTCAGTAACCTCAATCTCAAAATTATGTACTTGTGTTCTTGTATTTTCTAATGACCCCTTAAGGTATGCTATTATGTTTTCACAGACATCAGTCCTGCCATTCACTAGAAACATAATGTTGTACTCACTAAGAGATTCAAGGAAATGAAAGTATCTCACATTTGAGTAATACTCTCTGTTGTCTAATATAGTATCAAATGTTACAATACTGTAAACTCTACCATACGGTGAGATAAAAGCCTCTGTGGGAGATGACTGTGATGAAATGCTTTAAATTATAGAATTGGCTTCACATTTTGAGAGTAGAGTTTCTTAAATTATCAGCATCTCTAGAACAATGAAATAGTCATTTATGAACACGATTATTTGCAATGTAAATTTCCAATAAGTAACTCCTATTTCTTCACTGACATCTATAACAAAATTGGAGGTATGTCCCTCTGGGAAGAAAATGCCCCCTTAAGTTATCAGTCAGGCAATAAACCTTTAATTGCTGAGTTGAGTTGTAAAAATAGGATACTACAGAAAGATACACATATTTTAAGGTTATGCGATTAAAAAGAAATAATAACGACGACGACTAACATTTAAAGTTTGTAAAATAATTTACAAGAATTATCTCATTTTATGCCCTGGTTATTATTGTTCACATTTACAAATGAAGAAACTGAGACGGACAAAACTTGAGTGACTTGCCAAGGGTCACATGATCAATAATTGTCTGAAGCCAGATGTGAACTCAGATTTTCTGACTATGATCCAGTGCTCTATACGCTACACTAGCTAGCAGACTCAAAGAACAAAAACCTGTCAAAATTTTATTAACATTCAAAATATACATGAATATGAAGTAGCTTGGATTCATTGTTTGGTACAACATTTATTTGTTTCTTTGTAATTTAGAGCCCCCCTCCTTCCAAAAATTATTTGAAGAATCTTACAAACTTGAAATGTGTAAGATTGGCACCTAAAGGGAAACAAAATAGAACAAAAAACAGTTAAAAGGAAGCAGAGAAATAGATGTACCAGGCTCCCAGGTTGACTTGGTTATAGTTGCTCAGTGCTGAATTTAACTCTGAGCTTCCTGACAGCAAAGGCAGACTGGGAGAAATGTTAGTGTTCATTGTTTGATAAAAGAAAGGACCCAAGTTTTTCTGGAGAGATTTACTTTTTTTCTAGCACTGAATTTTAGGAGCAATTTATCACAAAGTTCCTTATTCAAAGGATGCTGGTTAACACACTAGACAATGTCCTTAGCTATGGTTTTGTGAAAGATGTTAAAATATCTTTCAAATGAAAGTGTTAAGTCAATACTTTCTTAAATCTTATAGGGTAGCATTTATCTTAACTTGGTAAAGGTATTTATACAAGGACCTAAGATAATAGGTGCATATAGATTACATTCTTATGATCTAAATTAATACAGGGATAGAGTTTAGAGAACATAGAAAAATAAATAATATTTCCATTAGGTGTCCCCCACCTCAACCTGCCCCCTCCCCCCTCTCCCTTCCTATCTCGTTTCCTTCTTCCCTCTCATCAAAGATCTCAAATAAGCCTTTGGCAAATGCTGGGTTGCAGTCAATTCAGAGATAAATTCTTTGACAAATGCTAATTCTAGTTGTTGGTTAAAAAGGGATCCATATGTTTTTGATATCAGACATGCAGAGTTGACATTCTGTTGGGAAAGTTTAGGAGTCTGACGTATTGATTCATTCATGGAGGGCTATCTCCTTCACTGAAAAGGGATGTAGAAATACCTATGAATAAGGAGAAAACCTTTTTTCCAAAAAGGACTTCAAATTTGCCCAAGAACTTTGAAAATACTTTTTTGAGACCCAAATTATGAAAGATTTGAGGCTGAAAGTATTTGGGAAGTATTACCAATAGGCTACTTTAATCATTAAAAAAATTAGCAGGTCCTCTCTAAAAATAGAGAGGAAAGATGGCATAGAACAGTGATTCTCAAACGTCTTTGTCTCAAGACCTCTTTACAATATTAAAGAATATTGAATACCCCCAAAGATTTTGTTTATGGGGGTTAAAGCTACTGATATTTTCCATATTAGAAACTAAAACATAACTTTTGAAATATCTATTTATTAATTCTCTAAAATAGCAATAACAAATTCATTGCATGTTATCATAAGGAATATATTTTTATTAAAAATCTATATTTTCCCAAACAAGAAAATAAAATTAGAAAAGTGGCATTTTTTTTTGCTAATTTTCACAAATAATGTTTGTAAATAATGTTAATAGAAGACAACTGTATTCTTACAATTACTTCTGCCTTCAAAATGCTGCAATCTGTTCTTGTGGTTGAAGAAAAATTAACCTCAGAGATATTTAGCTGGAAAAGAAAGTATTTTAATAGGCAAAAAATATTTTAATATTATTATGAAAGAAGTCTATCTCCTAGTTCCATCTTTCCATTGTTGTCCTTGCTTCCTGGTATCTTTTTTTGTTCTATGCCTTTTATTGTGTGAATTAAAGTACATCTTAATAAAGGTTTACTCCTTCAATCACTTAGCAACTAGTCTAATCCTTTCTGTGAAACCTTTAAGTTCCAAAGTTTCAATGGACTAGGACATTGGGGTTATCAGCATTGCCCGATTCAATGCTGGAGAACTGCTGCCAGATATAATTTCAGCTTTCAGTATAATTGCTAACTGCTCTAGATGACAATAATTAGTGGCACCTAAAATCCAGTCCAAGTTCATGATCTGAAAACCATGTCATCACCATGGATCATCCTATCTATTGATTTGCTATGGCTTGGGGAAAGGGGAAAAGCGCACATGTCCAAGTTTGAAACAAAAGCTTGCCTAACAAGAGATTCACTATACATTTATTGAATAACTTACCAAATGAATAACACCCATTTTATAGCCAAAGACACCAATACATAGAAATTAAATGCTTCATCCATGCTCACACAAGATAAATGGCAGAGGTGGCCTTTTCGCTCCAAATCTACTCTTCTTTCTCTTACCCAATTTTGGAATAGTGATGGAAAGATTGTACGTAGACCTCCATCTAGAAACTGTACATCTAGCATTGCTGGAGTGGGATAACTGGAAGTTATGACACAGTTTTATCACTGTGGTAATGTTCTTGGTACCATCATTGGGACAGAATAAGTCTGCAGTCTTAGTACTGACAGACTCATTATCATTATGTTGGCCAGAAAGTGATGAAGCTAGTCACAGCAATCAATGAAATGGAAAGAAGTAAAAAATGTCTCACAGTCTAGTGGGCCTCCTTTTCACTTCCATGGTAATTATGACCACAAGAAGGAAAAGAGTCCAGTGGATCTTGAGAACATTACAACTTTTAGAACATTTATAAACATTAACTTTTAATCATTTATTAGTGAGATTTTTCTCCAGTGACCAGTGTTAATAGAAAAGCACTAAAACATCAAAAAATAATTAACTTGACTTTGTCTTGACTAACAGGAAATGAGAGGTTACCAAAGTGGAAATCATTTCAGAATGAGCTTTCTGAGTACAGTCAAATAATCAACTAGTTAGAGCCAAGGTCAACATAAACACCAAATACATAGGAAAAATGAGGAGAAGATACTCTGTCTAATTACAATAATTGCCAAAGCTTCCTGATCCTCTCTCAATATCATCTCTGGCATCTGTTCCTTTCTCTCCACTCATTTGGCCACTACACTAGTTCAGACCTTCATCACATCTTGCATGTGCTAATTAAAAACCTCTTCTCCCTGTTTTCAATCTTTCTCCTTTCTGATCCACCCTTTATGAATTCCTAAGCTAAGAATCTGAAGCTTTTCACAGTATGGCTCTAGTCTACCTTCAAGATGCTATTGCATATTAGTCTCCCTTCGTTAACATTTTTTTAAATTAAAAATAACTACTTCTATTCTCTGAACTCAGCACTCCAATTCATCCCCATGTGTTTTTGCAGAGGTTATCTCCCATGCCTTGAATGCCCTCTTTTCTCTGCCTCGTAGGATCCCTGACCTCCTTCAAGTCTCAGTTCATGAACCCCTTCCTCTGTAACACCTGATCCCTCAAGTTGTCAGTTCTCTTATCTCTGGCTGGCATTTATTTGTTTACATGTTTACATTTATTGACCCTCTGTTGCTCTTCTCGGGACTTCTGCATTGGCCATCGCCCATGCTTGGATTTGTAGACTTTCTGCCCCACAGAGTCCTTCTGTTCCTTCAAGATGGAGTTCAAGTAAAATCTTTCTGAAGAAGATTGCTCATGCCTTTTCTTCAAAACTCTCTTGAACTTATCATCCATCCATCTATCCATCTGTCTGTCTATCTATCTATTTATCTATCTGTCTATCTATGATCTATCTATCTATCCATCATGTACTTATTACCTATTTATGTACCTACTTACTTATGTCTCATTAGGACATAAACACTTTGGGTATAGGAATTGTTTCCTTTGCACTTTTATGCCCAGTGAATCATGCAGTTCCCAGAATATACATAGTTAGCGTTTAATAATTGTTTCTTGCTTGCTTACTTTATGGTATATCTCCCAGAAAGTAAGCTGCTTGCAGGTAAGGAATTTTTTCTTTTCTTTTTAAATACCTAGGAGTTACTGCAGTAATCCTCAGTAAGTATCAAATAAACATTTACTGAATGAAAGAATAGTTTCAATTACAAGCCTAACACAAATGTTCTCAATAATTATTAATACCATTTGTGTGTATGTGTGTTCATCCTTCGTTGCCAAAAGAGATCATAACATCAGAGAAATAATGACATGACTTGCACTTGACTTTGTTTTGAGTGAGGGAGGGCTGTGAAGGTCACCAGCCTCACTTCTCCAGAGCCATCTGAATCCAGTGACCAGATACTCATCAGGATGACTGGAGATGACCCAGGATGAGGCAATTGGGTTACGTGACTTGCCCACGGTCACACAGCTAGTGAGTGTCAAGTGTCTGAGGCAAGATTTGAACTCAGGTCCTCCTGACTACTGCCCTGGTGCTCTATCCACTGCACCACCTAGCTGCCCCCTATTAATACCATTTATGATTCCCTTCTCTGCAGGTAGATTCTGACTTTGTGGTACCTCAAAGCAGCTTCAGTTATTTCAGGAAGTATTATAAAATTCTCAGAAAAAAATTATATAAACTAAGTTTCATGAAAAAGAGCAAGCAAGTTTATAGAGGGCAACTGGGTATTAACTTGATGAATATGAAGCCAGACCAACATTTTTGTCACACCATCACTGAGCCATAGAACCTGGCCATCAAAGGATTCTCAGAAATCGACTTATTGTTAATATCATACTCCTCAAATGGAAACAACCACTGAACTATTGAATTCTTGTCTTATCCACATGATTCCCACTATGTCCATAGTACCTCCTTCATATTTCCTTGCTATATTTTCTCACTTAAAAATGTTGTTATTAATGCCTTTTACTTTTACATCACAATTACTTCCAGATATGCCCCTGCCTCGAGCACACATATACTTTCCCTTTTGCCACAGAAAAATAACTAAGCACAACCAACAGACAGAACAACCAAGTTTGACAGTATATGTAGTGTTCTGTACTCTTGACAGTACTCATGGTCCCTTATCTTTCCAAGGAAAGAATACAAGTGTATTCCTTCATATCTTCTCCAGAATAAATCAATCACATTCAAGACACTTAGATTCTCTAATGTTCAGTTTTTTTTCAGTGTCTCTTAAATTTTACCTGAATATAATTCTTGGATATATTTCTTTCATAACTCTGCACATGTCACTCTGTATCAATTTACAGTCATCTTCCTATGATTCTCTGAACTCTTGATTTTTGTTGTCTCTTATGGCAAAGCAACATTCCAAAATATAGCACAATTTGTTGAGGCAGTCCACAAAAAAAAATGAAAACTTGCTTATTTCCAGGTTTTTTCATACTTAGTGTAATTTTCTATGTTCATCTTCCATTACGTTATACTTCTATACATGGTATTTATTTCAGAAGCTGTTTGTAAGGGTCAGGAACTGGTTAGCCCATTTGGATCTGGCAGAACACCACGGACACCCTGACACTTTAGACCAATTTCATGATGATGAGACAGTCTGCCTGTTAACTTGCTAAAGAAAACATGAGCAATGGTAAAAGCCTAAGGTGTGCAAATTGCCGCATAAATCATATTATTTAGATTGAAAGCAGCATATGGCATAATGACAAAAGCGCTGCTTTCATTGCAAATAGGGGAGGAAATGGAGGAGGAGTAAAGGTGAGAGCACTGTGGCTTAGTGCTCACTTTAGCTGATTATGGGAAAGATCTAGAACTAAAGCCACTCATCCTCTAAGACCTCAGGGATGACTGATCTTCCCTTGCAGCTGCTGGGGGTAAAGGGAGGATGTGAAACAAGCACATGAGAAAACAGCCTCAGGGGAACAAAATACACCCTATCCAACTGTATAATTTCCAAAATCATGCATTTTCCATGTTCAACACCAGTCAGATTATTCCAAATATATACTGACTCATTCTATAGCTTTTCAGAATACGTCCGTAGATTGTAAGAAAAGCTATCCATGTATGGGAGGGGAGAGGAGGTACTTATCAAGGCAGATGATGTCAAGTGAAGGCACTTGGAAGTTAACTTGAGAGCCCTACCAGCCTATGAGGTGAGTAATCATTGTGAATCATTTCTTTGATTCCTTCTTCAGGGCAGACAAATACAGATTCTTCATTTGCAGATCAAAGTTACATCAAACAGATTTAATTCTTCTGGGAAAATATAATGAATGACTCACTTTTAAGATCATAAGTATATTCTAGTAGTTTGGAATTTCGAGTTTGACCCAGGCCATTGTGGTTTTGATTTCCTGCGTGAAAAATACTTTTTAGCCCTTTCTGATGAAGAGGGAGTATTTTGTAAAGCTTTTAAAGGGATTTAAAAATCAATAAAAGGTCTTCCCCCTTCAGCAAAGGTTTCACAAATAAAATGATGTAATAGAGATATTAAAGAACTAAAAATAATGAACAGAGCAGTAATTGAACACTATTTTATTGTTTGGGAAGGGAGGATTGAGTCTGATTTTATCAGGGTAGGGAACCTCCTGTGTAGAAACTGTTCCAACAGGGTAGATCTGTAATCTGCAGGCTGAGTTAACAATGGGCACTGAGAAATCAAGTGACTTCCTGTAGTCACAGAGCTAGATGGAGGACATAGGACTTGGACCCATATTTTCTTTACTCTAAGACTGGCCCTCCATCCCTCTGTTAAGCATATCATATAGGCTATGATATAGAGGGAAGTGGGACTAAGGCCATTATCCTTTTCAGTTTTCTCCAACCAGCACAATCCTTACTATGCGCATGGAAGAGAGGAGCACAATGGGGAAGAGAATGGTGAGAGCAGTTTCTCCACTATAGTTTCACTCAGTTCCTTTACAGTTTGAGGAAGCAAAGCCCTGGGAACATCATCCTCCCCCACTGAGAGAAAAGTATAATAAGAACAAAGAATTAAAGTGGGTTTTTTTTGACCATAAGTAAAATGCTCATTGAACTGAAAAGCAGTTCATACAAGAGATGTGATCTTAATCTGGGCACATGTCACCTTCTTTAAGCATCTTGGCTTAAAGATCATCACATTCATTATTTGAAATACTCATGTTCATCCCTATATGGGAGAGGCTTACTAATTATTGTACTCACTCCCTTTAGTGGATAGTGGACAGAAGAACAGAAGGCTCATAAAACTGTACCTTAGCTGAGATTAATAGGACATCCAGTTGCAGGCCGAAACACTGGTTGAAAGGACTAAAGATTTTTTAAAAAAAAACCCAAAACTAAACATATCCCCTAGACTAGTGGTTAAAGTGGATGAAGAGAGGTAATTCTCCCTTTAAAGAAGACGTATATAAATAATGACATCTCCACTGGATGGTACAAAGACTACTAGGAGTCCCTGAAGTTAAGTAAATTGCTCAAGATCAGCTGGAATTGTGATGGGATACCCATCAGGGAACAGTTACTGGAACTTACTGACAGTTCTGAACATTTGAGGTATAATTTATCTTTCCATGAATGTGCTTTGGCCATACATGTTCCTACCTGGGAGACCCTTTACACATGATCTATTACATGTTTTCTTATGTCTTTGTCTTATGCCTGATATTCTCATACATGGCCATTCTTCCCTCTGATATACCTGAGAAAGAGTATTTTTTTTGTTTTGATCATGTTCTGTAGCTACATATTACTATGGTCTTTTACTTTTAAAAAAAGTCTCTCCTTTGAACTGAGGATGTCCTGTGACTAACTAGTAAAAATAAATGCATCAGTGCTGGTTTTGAGATATAGTTTGGAAATGATTCTAACCCACAAAGTTACCAGAGCAGGAGTTCTTAATTTGGGGTCTATGAACTCCTAAGGATATATTTCAGGAAGTTTCATGTCTTCTAATGTTTTGATAACCATATTTAAATAGTTTCCTTAGAAATATTATGCATTTTATTTTACACGTCCCAAAACATTCTTTTGAAAAGGGGTAATGGATTTCATCAGGCTGCCAAAGACAAAAAAGTTCCAAGAAGATCTTGAACCTACCTTAACTTTCTGGGGCCCAGATGGTGATGAGTTAATGTACTAAAGGTAGGAGGGATGTGTGTGTTCGTCCTTCGTTGCTGAAGAAGACCATGCCATCAGAGACATAATGACATGACTTGCACTTGACTTTGTTTTAAGTGAGGGAGGGCTGTGCAGGTCACCAGCCTCACTTCTCCTCCAGAGCCATCTGAATTCAGTGACCAGATATTCATCAGGATGACTGGAGATGACCCAGGATGAGGCAATTGGGGTTAAGTGACTTGTACAAGGTCACACAGATAGTGTCAAGTGTCTGAGGGGAGATTTGAATTCGGGTCCTCCTGACTCCTGCACTGGTGCTCTATCCACTGCACTACCTAGCTGCCCCAGTAGGAGGGATGTCAATAAAAAGAAAGAATATTCATAGCCTTTAATCTTTGAAATGTTCATTTAACATAAACTTCTCATTATACAGTTGAAGAAACTGAGGTAATTTTAGGAATAGGTAAGTTTAACTCAGATATTTACTCTACTAAGCATCCACTGTGTTAATGTACGTTCTCTCCCTCACAGAGCTTACAACTGATTTCTTGTCCAAGGTATCATATCTACCACATGAAGACAAGAAGATCTGTTTCCTGTTGATCAGAGTCCACAAGACATACAAAGAAATCTACTACAAAAAGATGTCTACTACAGGTATCTCTAGGCCACTGTGGTACAACCACAACTCTTGATCAGAATGTAAGTATATTTTCCACATTGTTTTTCTTTTTTCTTTTCATTTTCCTTCAAAGCATAGATGTTCCAGTGAAAGTAACTTACGGAACCATCATACTGTGGGATAGCTGGCTCTGATGATTCCCCATCCTACCCTGGCATAGCTATTCATTCATGAAGCATGCATTTAATGAGCACTGCTGGGTATACAATACCAGTAAATTAGATACCTAGGTTTCTGGTTCTTAACAAGAGCACTGTCTCTGGAGCCTGAAGATTTGAAATTATATCTGAGATCTTAGCTAACTGCTTCCTTTGTGGCCCTGGGCAAGTTGTTTGACCTCTTCAGGCCTCATTTTTCTCATCAATAAAATGGGGATAAATGCTGATCCTACTTATCCCATAGGGTTATTGTGAGGATTAAACAAGAGGCTGTCTATAAAGTACTTCATAAACTGGAAAAGTGCTACATACATGCCAAGCTATCATCATGCCATTTATTTTCTGCGTCTGAACATTTTCATGGCAGAAGAAATAGCCACCAGATGAGAAAATTTTAGACCTGGAAAGTATCTAGAGATCATCTAATCCAACTTCTTCATTTATAGGGACCTGTTCAAGGTGACACAGTTAGACCCTATAAACACTAGGACTAAAACCTTATTCTGTACTGTAAGCTCTTTTTCGTTGATATGTATTTTCCCCTCTTCCATTCATTGGACCTAGGTCTGCTTTGTGGAATAATAAATCAAATCCCTCTTTCAAATGATAGCTCTTCAAATATTTGAAGACAGCTATCTTGCTTCTCCTAAGTCTCCTCTTCTCCAGGCTAAACATATAAATAATAGCGGAACTAACCTAGGATGATCAGCTAATCTAACCATAGCTGTGCAACAGTTAAACTTTCATAGCTTAGGAGGTCTGTGAATAGAATTTTAAAAATCAAATTAAAACTGTCATTCCATAACATTAAGTTTCCAAAATTTTCATTTTTTAAATATTAATGATTTTTTCCAAAAAGGAACAAACAATGCTAATATCTACCTCTACAATGCTGCTAATGAAGAAAGAGAGAATAATTTATCATTGCATAATTAACACAGTACAGCTAAACATGTTTTAATGACTTTGTATAATGGTCTCCTATAACTAGAGAATACTTGTTAGCCATGAAAAAAGATGTCTGTTAAGAATTTTTAATAGACTTTGATCAAACTGACCAACATTTTAAAAATAAGCCTCTTGAAAGATTTTAGTGGCACATTTTGCCCTTGATTAATTACTGACTGTGTAACTAACCAAATGATTAGAGATGCATTGAAATTGATTGTATGTGTTAGATTTCAATAAAGTAGTGACTCAGAGAACAACTTACACAAAGCAAGTAGAGTTTGTTCACCTAAATTCAAATAAAACAAGACCAGTTGCTTTAACAGGTATATGGTACTCTGAAGTTAAGGAAGCATGAAGCTTATATTCCTGAATCAAAGACCAATGATGTTGTCAGTTTGGGACCTCCTTTCACTTCAGTCATTTATGAATTACAGTTTTAAAATGCTTCTTAGGGATCAGAGATGTTAAGTCACTTGCCCACAGTCAGGGAAGAAGGAAGGAAGGAAGGAAGGAAGGGAGGGAGGGAGGGAGGAAGAGAGGGAAGTGCTAAAGATATAAATACAAACAAAAGGAAAAGACAGTTCCTTTGTCCTACCTTCAAGGAGTTTATATTCTAATAGAGGAAGACGACACACAAAAGAGATCTGGAAAATGGGAGAAGAGAGAGAGAGAGCACGGGTATCTGCTATAGGGGGATAGTTTTAAAATGCAGAAAATCAGGAACAGAGAAAGGAGGGAAGGGAAGAGAATGACAACCAGCTGATTTAGGCCTTTCCTTAAAATAGAGATTCTAGAAACTCAAAAGGAGAAGGGCGGGGAGTCGATCTTGTGCAAGAATATTCCAAGGTGAGCCTGCTGGCCAGGACCATTTTGTTCCAGGGCAAGGAGACCAAAAGCCCTGAGAAACAAGTTAGGATTTGAACTGAGGGCTTTCTGACTCCAGGTGCAACATCCTATCTATTTTATGCCAGACTGGTTCTTTTTCATCTTTCAGCTTAACCACAGGCACAACCCTTTGAACATTGGGAAGCAGTTTTCATGATTTTCCTGTTTTTACTATTTAACTTAAAACTTCATATGAAAATTGTTATGCCCCCTGAATCCTAATGTTAACCTTCTTTGGAATTTTCCTCGTCATATCTTTTATTATTTTAAGTGTTGCTGCCATAACTATATTTCTAATATCAACTTACCTTTATACGAATTTTTCAGATTGGAGAGGCATTTTTCTCATAGTAAGTCAGTGAAATAGCTAACACAATTCTTCACATTTTACAAATGAGGAAACAACCTTAGAGAGATTAAGCGAGATGCTCTTGGTCACATAGCTAACAAACGTCTGAGGAGAGATTCAACTGAGATCTCTTGAATCCATGTTCACATTCTTTCTACTATGTTAAACTGTTTCTTGAGTCACATGTAAAGGCCCACATTTATCAGAAGTCATAAAAGTACTTATGAGAATCCTTTGTTAAGAAAATTTCAGTGACCTTACAGCTTTACTTTGGTATTTTGAGATTTCAATGGATCTCTGATCTCATACATGGTTGCATGTCCTTCCATTGTCATGTTATGTGACCCATTCGTGCCATTTCATCCTGTGCAGTCACTATTAATTTCCTTTCCTAAATCCTCCAAGTGGGTCTATGCAACTTGCCAGGGACTTTTTCTCTAAGCCTCTTGGCATTGTGTAGATACCAATGAACCATATGACCTATCCATTGACTGTCTCCTCTTCTTGGTATATGACCAGTTCACCTTCTTTCCTCTCAGATATCTCTTTGATGACTTCCTTTACCTATTTTCATGCACTCTGCTTCACTGGCAGTATGTAGAACTATGCTCAAACTCACCATCTGTCTCTTAATTCTTTAAGAGTTATTTTATTCTATGACTTGCAGCTTTAAAGATTCATCAGAAATATATATATATATATATGTGTGTGTGTGTAGATGATAGCAATATATGCATACATGTGTATATATAAATATATACATACATATATATAAAGACAATGAGCCATTGTTTCAGTGAAGATTAAATATCATTTCACAGTGTCCCAAAGAAAATACAGCCTGCTCTCTTTCTCCTGTTCAAGCCAAGTCCCAGTTTATTGTCCAAGATATGTACTGATGACAAGCCAACTTTAAGGGCTACATATCTAACTGCATTATTATAGCTGGACAATAAGTATTTTTTATCTGCTTATTTTTTCTCTAGATGCAATGCCAGGAAAATCACTTTTCAGTGATCGTGGTTATTGTATTAAGATATTCTTCAATGTCCCAGGGTTTGATGCAGTAAATACAATGTCATTCCTAAAAGCAGTACCGAGGAGACCTCATCATGCGTAAGAAAAGTCGTCTTCCATTTGGATTCTAATCTATGCTCTCTCCATTATCTCCAGGGTAGTGATAAACATCTTTGGCAAACCCATGTCCCCCTATTTTCTGTCTTGTCTGACAATAGTTAAGAGCTGTTGAAAAATGTTCTCTCTTTAGTTTCATTTTTAGAAGAATTTTATATTATTTTGATATCTACATGGGAGACATCCTCTTAGAGAACTATGTATTAATTAATTGACTGCTTTGTCATAGTCAAAAATCAGCACAGCGGGGTCTTGGATTCTCAACACTCTTTAGTCAACTGTTTGACTATGAAGATGTGGTCTGCAGTAGAATATTGTTTGCAAGAGCCCAGCAGTTATAAGGAGTGAAAAATCAACTTAGTCAACACATTACAATAGGTAATAATCAAGATATTGTACTTCATATTACTCTAATTTTATCATAATTGGATGTGTAAGCTACTAAATGACATACCTGTAGGAAATGCCGCCAAGATTCCAATATCTAATATTCAATTAATGTTCGTACATACTGAGCTACAAATATGCTTCCAGCTTTAATACACAGAAAAATCATTGAACATCACCTTCCACTCCATCTAGGTGAAAGTGCATTGCTCCATCACTTCTCCCTACATACCTGAAACTTGAGATTCTGCCAACCACAGGTCTGAATTCACTTTCTGAAATTTACTGATGTCCTTAGAAGTTTTGTATTAGTTTCTACAATTTGGGGCATGGTCAGAGGTAAGAGCTATGAATTTTTATAGGACCTATCTCTGAAGCATCATTGAACACTGATATAAATATAGGTCTCTATGTTCTTACTTTTTATAGCACAAAATAGAGGACAGAAGAGAAATCTTGTGGTTGACAAAATGGCTTCCTAAATGAAAAGATTCTGAATACTACTTGGAGTACTTTTGGGATGCAAGGCTACATTTGGAATAATACTATCTTCACTTATAAATCAGAATATACAATTCTCATTTATATGGATGAGGTTACTGAGGTTGGTCTTCTGTTTCAGCCTACATAGCATTTCCTCTGTTACTTATGGTGACTTCCATGGGATCTTCAAAGATTAGAAATGTATAAAAACAGGACCAAACCTAATAAAACTATGAAGTAATTAGCATCCCCATATTTCTCTATGCTTCCTTCCCTCTCCTCCTAGTTCCTAGATCCTGACATGGAGCCTCCTTTCATGGATCGTTCATAGGATCATAATATTGGAACTAGTGGAATCTTAGAAGTCATTTCATTTAAAATCTTAATCTTTCAGATGAAAAAACAGAGGCTCAAATGGCTTAACTGACTTGCCTCTAGCTGTAGAAATAATGGGTGGTTAAGATTAAGATCCAGGCCCTCTAACTTCAAAGCCAGTGTCCTCATAATACTGCACTACCTTTGCCTTCTCTTCACCACCCCAGTCTCTCTATCAAACCCTGATTTCTGGAAAGAATCCAACCTAAGTCATCTATGGCACGGGGCAATTTCGTCTATGTCTTATTTATCCCAGGCATATTGAGTTTAAGTCTTGTCTCTACTAGTGGAATGGTATCTTACCTTTGAAAGGAATGTCAAGCATTAATTAGCAGATAGCAGGGGCAGTTATTTGATGGGACAGTGAGGCCTATGTAAATCTCTTGAATTTAAATCACATATCTAGCTATCTGTTCTGCCTACACATGCAGACAGTCTGGACTCTGAACATTTCTAGCTTACTCTTACCATTATGGATTCAAATTATGCAATTAAATCCATTAAGTCATCCAAATCCTCCTATCTTCTTATATATTATATTCAGTGTCTTCAAGCTCTCAATATAACTAATTATTTATGGTTATTACTCTGCTATATACTTAATTTGTGAAAGCCAGGTGGGGGTGGGTGATACAAATATTATCGTTTCCATAGGAGAGATGAGGAAACTCAGGCTCAGAACATGTGAGTGACTTGCCCAGTGTCACATGTAAGTAACAAAGTCAGGACTCAAACTCATGGGTTTTGACTACAAATCCAGTGTTCTTTCTCCTGCACTACACTATTTTTCCTGAAGTGATTTCCTTCAAGTTTCAAGAGATTACTCCTAATTCTAACATTATGGAATTTGGCAAACCAGTCTCTGCCCTATGCACACTCTTGGTGGTAATAGTTTCTATCACCAACACTGCCAGACTTTCTCTTTAGACTTCTCTTTCTGTAAAAGTTGCCACATTCCCTAAATCTTATATTTGTCCTTTTTTTGAAGCATTTCTGTATTAAGGGTAAAGAGATCCCAGGTATATACGGTGTTTTAGGGTAAGTCAACAATGCTCTCATTGTTGCTGTTTACATATGAGTGAAAATGTTCCTTCTCTTCTTTTCAATACATTCCTAACATCTGGTTAGCCTATTTATTTTGCGGGTAGGATTGGGGTTGAAGTGCTTAGGGAAAAAAATAATGGTGACTTCAAAATTTCATCTCTCAACCATTTTTAAAGCATATATTGGTTAGGTTTTTCTTTGTTATATATCTACACAAATATTTGCATGTTCAAGCCCATTTGTCACTTTCTTGCCCACTCACACATTTTTGTGAGAACTTCCTTCAGTCTGTCTCCATTCACTAAGCATTTCATTGTCTGGAGGAGCTTCATGTAATAGAGAAAGCTCCATAATTTCTTTCACATTATTTATGAAAATGTAATTCAGGTTCCAGAAGTAATTTCTGGGGAATCATACGAGAAATGGTGTTCTATGAAGAGATGTGCTTATTAGCCAGATGACCTGTTTTTTATTTTTTCTTTAAGTCAGTATTTCACTCAAGGTAAAACATGGCACCTATATTCTAACAGGGATAAACAGCATAGACATATATAGGCACATGCAGGATATATATCTAGCAGTTGGGCAGATGAGGAAAAACTTCTTGCATGCAGAAGGTGATGCCTGACCCAAGGCTTGAAGGAAGGTAGGGGTTCTACAGGATGGATGAGAGAAGGATGTACATTAGTAAATAATAGTCAATAACATTAATTAAATGCTAAGCACTCTGCTAAGCACTGGGCAGGAGATAATCAGTGTAAAGGTAAGGAGAAGGGACATGCCATTGCTTATCATGTATGACAAATACTAAGCATGTCAATGTAAATGGTGCAGTGGATAGAACACTGGGTTAGAATCAAGAACAGCTCAAATACAGCCTCAGATACTTACCAGCTGTGTGATCCTGAGCAAGTTACATATCCTTTGTCTGCTTCAATTTTCTCAGCTGTTAAACCCAGGGTTGTTGTGAAAATTTAATGAAATAATATTTATAAAGCACTTAATACGATGCATGGAACATAATAGGTACTTAATAATTTTTTTCCCTTCCTTCCATCTTTGTCTTTCCTATTTCTGAAAGTAAGTCAAAACTTTTACAGAGAAAACCTATGGCTGAGAGACTTGCACGTCATTCACCATACATGTATAAGTTGCAGAAAATATACCACCAACACCCTACCCCCCCCCCCACAATGGCATATTAACACAGTACAAATTCCATGCCTGGAATGTTCTCCCTCCTTATCTCTGCCTCCTAATTTCTTTGACTTCTCTGACTTCCTTCAAGTACACACCTTAAAGGAAGCCTTTCTTGACCTTCCTTAACTCTAATGACTTTTTCGTTATTTCCTAATTATCCTCTATATAGCTTTTTTTCTGGTACAAATTTGTCTGCATTTTCTCTCCTCTGTTAGACTGTAAACTTCTTTGGAAGCAGGAATTATTTTTTTACTTACTTTGTATCTCCAGCACTTAGTGCAGTGCCTAGTACATAGTAAGTAAATGCTTCATATTTATTGGTTGAATGATTGGTATGTTCTACCTGGAGTAGAATCAAGTTCCAAGAGCAAATGCCAAACAAAAAGAATATGTAATGAATGGAAAGAATAAGTGTTTAAAGAAAACAACCAACACAAACCTTATCAAGGTTCCAAAGACATTTATGAACCATGGTTTAAAGCTATTTGTTTCCAAATACCTTGCTAATAATGCTGACTTTCAAACACTTCCAGAAACAAGCATGCAGCAAAACATGTCAGAATGGCACCTTCATAAATCTAATGCAGAATGGGCAATGTAAGAAAGCAAAATAAAATCTAAATCAACCAAAATCCTGCTTCCAAACACATGCATTGCAAAACTACTATTTCATGTAAATCAATTCTGACATATTCTTTATTTTCTAGTGAAGATTTCATGGCTAAATAGAACTAGCCTGTAGGTTAGTGTTTCCTTACATCATTCTCTTGTGGGTAAGTGGTCAAAACTAGATGACATAACTGTGACTCAGATCAAAAAATAATTTTCAGTATCTATGGTTTCATACTCATGAAAAACATTCACACTAAACATGCAGGGCTGAGTTTTGTAGAAATGTTTTATGATAAAAAGCAAGTGTTGACCGCAAAGCATTCTACTTTGTGCTCATTCCCTTAAACACTGAGTGTTTCCATAGTTCAAGCACGCATGTTTTGGCTGGTGTGGATACTCCTTTCACCAACCCAGGTCACCATCTCTTTACATTTTATGTGATAGGCTTTGAGGGTTGGTATTGCTGAAAGGAAGAAAAAATGTTTTGTTCTATGGTCAACATGCTGATGAGTCTTTCCATATTTTACAAGGTAGGTCATAACATCATAGATATAGAGGTAGAAGGTACATTCACCCAATCCCTTACTTTAAAGCTGAGAAAACTAAGGCCTAGGGAAGCTAAATGACATAGCAGAAAAATAATAATGTTCTGAAATGGTATTTGAAGTGAGATTTTTCTGAGTCCTAGTCCAGTGCCCTCTCCACTAAATCACAGGACCTCCCAGAGCTTGTGCCCCATTGGTACAGCCTTTGTCAAATAAGGGTCACCTCTGTGACATGATAAGGCATCAGATTTGAATATTAGGGAAGTCAAAAGCATTTCCAAAAATATTGAAAATGTAAGTACATTTAAGTTGTTGAGCATAAATTATGAATAACATGATAGTTCTCCTGTTTTAGAAATAGGACCTTCATAACTTCATAATTTCTATTATATAACATGTAAGTCTTTACCATTTAGAAAAAAAGGAAAATGTTATTCTCCCATAAATAACTAATGACATTTTTTAATAAAGAAATGGTTGTTATTCATCAGAAGTTTGTCCATTTATGAATGCATCAATAAACATGTTTTGCAACTATAATTTCTGCTTACTTATTAAAATTTCTCTGTTTATCTCTTTAATTGCCAGATATATAGACTATATCATGACTGAGAAGCTGATGGCACCATACAAAGAATTTTAAGTATAGTACATTGCACAATATAAGCTGAAAATAATTATAATAGGAAAAATTCTAAGGCAGACAAAAGGGTATAAAACAGGTAGAGGTTAAATTGCTGACCTATTCAAGATCTACTCTACCTTATAAGCAGGATGTAATATACTGTGTAGGCACTGCAGCAGATGAGTAATAGATGGTTTACAATTTCTTCTATATATTGGACCAAAGATGGTAATACTCATGACCATATAGTGAAAAAAGATGAGGAAAGCTCCCTATATAAAGGGTCATGCAGTTAATACGTTTGTAGATCAAGTAATTATGTCCAATCATACTAGTTTATCACATGAGCTCTGCCAGCCTCACTTTTCTCACATGTAAAAATGAGGGCATTATGCTGATCCCTAAGGTTTCTGGAAGCTCTAAATATTGGATACTATGAAACAAACAGGTCAATGATGGGGAGACCACAGTGACAAAATAAAGTGATTGTTGCAGTTGTTACGCTGCCACATGGGTCATCAACCCTGGCTCAATACACAGATGAATGTGGAAACCATTTATCAGTTGGCTGTTGCAATGCCAACTACTCACTCCAGAGTCTGACATCCTATTTCTAAGAAAGAGGCCTTTATGGGTATAAGCCTAACTATGGTTTTGCTCTCTTGGTCCTGACCCTATTATCTCTGTTCAGTTCTAGCTCTAACAGGAAGTCAATCTGACTGAAGTATATTCAAGAACCCATTGTTAAGATTAATTTTATCCTTTGGAGAAGTTCTTTGGAGTTCTAAACTAGCACTGCCACTAACAGTTCTACTATATCAATAGTAGATTCCATTTTTCCTAATGCCTATCACTTAGTTTCTTCTAATGGCCAGAATCAGTTTCCTCATAGGCTTTATGTTTCCAAAAACAAATCCCATAATGGACTATCCACTAGAGATAAGTAGAGGTATGGGGCAAGGAAGGAAGGAAGGAAGGAAGGAAAGAAGGAAAGGAAAAAGAGCACTTATTAGGTGGTTACTATGTGCCAGGAACACAAATATAAGCAGACAGTTTTCTTTTCTGAAGTAAGTTTCCTTCCAAGGAGGGAAGACAGCCCATAAAAGGAAGTTTGACAAAGGATGAAGAGCTGGCTTAGAACAGGTGAGGTAGAAGCCTGGTTCTAGGAACTTATCAGAGCCAGAACTGGGCACTAGGTTCCTTTCAAGTAGAAGACACATTTTCTGCTTTCTCAGTGCATTTATAGAGCAGAGGTGGCTGACAGATCTGCAGCTCAATAAGCGATCAACCTGAGGTTACCAGTTCTACCTACTTCTTAGTTTAGTGTGTCCAACTCATTACTTAGATGCCTATTACGGACAGATTCATCAACAAACAGTGAGAGTAATTATTATGTACAATCCACTAAGTTGAGTACAATGGGGAAAATATAATGATGAATGATGCATAGTTCTTACCCCAAAGAAGGCTATAATGCCAGAAAAGCACTCTCACACACACACGTATAAGTGTATACATACATATGAATACATACACATACATGCAATTTTGTTGTTGTTTGTGTCCAACTCTTCATGGCTGCATTTGGAGTTCTCTTGGCAAAGATACTGGAATGATTTGCCATTTCCATCTCCAGTTCATTTTCCAGATGAGGAAACTGAGACATATAGGGTAAAGCGACTTGCTCAGGGTCACACAGCTAGGAAGTAAGTGTCTGACTTCAGATTTGAACTCTGGAAGACAAATCTTCCTGTCTCTGGGCTTGCACTTTACCCACTACTCCACCTAGCTGCCTATATATCCATATATATATCCATATATATATATATATATATATATATATATATATATATATACATATAAATTCTTACAGTATTAGGAAGCAGTGTATGTATAATGCTAGTGATGGATCTGGAATCAGAAGACCTAGGTTTCACTTCTTCCTGCCATTTACTAGCTGTGTGACTGTAACCATACACAACAGATTCACTTCTGTGGGCCTCAATTTCCACATCCGCAAAATGTGAGGTTTGAACTAGATAATCCCCAAGGTCCTTTCCCACTCTTAACATTGTATGGTTCTATAGAATAAGTACTCTAACAGAATTATAAACAATATACTACAGGGATATTAAAGAAAGGGAGATTACTTCTGCCTAGGGGGATTAAGTGGTATTTGAGCTGGCCTTTCCAGAATCCTATCACTATAGATTTATGTTATCGAAATTACCTTGAACAAACAGTAAAAAAAAAAAAAGTAACAGATAAGGGAAGAGAAGGATCATTGCCTCAAAGGTCACACTAACTCAATGGTCAAAGTCACAATCTTGGTGACTAAATACAAAGTTAAAGATTGGGTAAGGATGGTCAGCTGATGCGTGTATGTCTTTGCAAGGTGATTAGGTCCCAGGCACATCACAAACCCATTTTTTTCCACGGAGAGAAAATGTAAATGATAACTATGTCAAAACTACACAAAATGGGAGTTTACCTGGAGAGGATGGTAACAGAACTTCTCTGTGCTGATTTCTCCATCTGTAGATGACTCTACTTTTATCTATATCCTACTGATATCATAAAAGAAAGCTTAAATGAGAGACACGAAAATGACTTAGAAGTACAAATTCTAATTTATTAGTGCAAAGAGTTAATCAGTGAAACTATAGCACATTGATGAGGCCACAGAGGGTGAGCCATTGTCTGGGGAGGTAAGTAGTACAGTATAGAGTGCTGTGTTCGAGTCAGGAAGACTTGAGTTGGAATTTTACCTCAAATACTACTATGTCACTCTGGGCAAGTCACTTAACCTCCCTCAGACTCAGTTTCCTATTTTGCAAAATGATGTGGTTGCCACATGCTGCCCTAATAATATTAGGACAGCACTTAATACTTATACTGATTTAAAGGGAGAAAAGCGTTTTGAGAGCAAAAGTTTTCAGGATAGTTAAAGGAGGAGAGGGTACCCCACATGCAAAGTTGTCCAAAAAATGTTTAATCTGTTATTGAGGCAAAATCTCAAGGAAATTGTACATTCAGAGAAAGTGATTTACATAAGGAATATATACTAATATCTATTTAAATGACTAATGAAAAACATTTTTTAATAAGATGGGTTGAACCTGATAGATTCAAAGTTCCCTTCCAACTTTAAATCTTTAATTCCCTGACCCTATCACCTGATGGAATGTTGGTATATCCACATTAACTCCTCCTAGTGGTAATTCTCAGCTCAGTCATGCGTGTGTTCATCCTTCATTGCCAAAGAAGACCATGCCATCAGAGAAATGACGACACGACTTGCACTTGACTTTGTTTTGAGGGAGGGAGGATCGTTCAGGTTACCAGCCTCATTTCTCCTCCAGAGCCATCTGAATCCAGTGACCAGATATTCATCATAACTCATCTGGAAAGGAGGCTCAGACTATTTTAAAGTAGAGATAAACTGGTGGCATGGCTCTATAAATAGAAGAGAGGGTAGGAAAATGAAAGAGAAAGTTGCGCTAGTATTAATGGGAGGCCTGGGTTCTAGGTAAGAAGAAACTATGTTTCCGTAAAACTGCCTCCCTCAAACATACCCTGCTACTTTGAATACTTGTATGGGAGGTAGGGCCTTTTAAACCATACCTGTAGAGACATAATATAGTTTGAGGATCCCACAGGAAAATTTAGATGAATGAAAAAGGGGCAGCAGTGTTAATTTTAGGGCTGCTTCCAGGATTGAAACATAGTCCATGCTAGCTCAGAGCTTGGGGCACTGGGCCATGGGTTACATTAGAATGACTGCTATAATCATTCATGTTGTTACTGTTGATAGTGCCAAGCCTTCCAAGTTTTTCCTATGTAACTTTTAAATCTTTAGGGCTTCATGGATTCTTACTTCATTTAGGTTTATCAAAAAGGCATTTGGCTATAATCCAACAGGTGAGTTCCAGCTCAGAGCAATCTCATAAATGTTGACTGTTCTCATGTCTCTGTATGATACAGGCACACAAAACACTATATACCTCAAACTCAACACCTTTTATGCTTCCTTTTTATGACAAACAAAACAACTCCTTTGAATATCTTCAATAACAAAAGGCTATAATCATTAGTATTTTTTTTTCTGTGAAGGATCTGAAAAGACCTCAATTTTTATCTTTAAGAACTAGACCAACTAAGCTTACTTTTCTAAAAGCTGAACTTTTCTTGAAAGATAGAAACAACTTACCTTGATATCATACTACTTCACCAGATAAAAACCAAAACATTCCAAAGGGTCAGCTAATATATTCCATCTCTAGCAAATAAGTCAGGCATAGAACTCTTGAAAGAAATATAGTTGGTATTTTTCATCCATATTCATCCACAGCCACACTTCTAAGGAGCTGCTCAATAAAGCCATTCACTCCACAGCATTTTTAGATAAAAATTTTTTTATTGAAAGATACACAATACAACAATCAAATAATAGGTCATAACAGTCAGTGAATATAACAGTTTTTCAGCGGGAGTCATGTTTCTCTGTGTGTAGATACTCACCATACACAATACAAAAACAACAAGGAAAATTCAATTGTATCATTCCAACTCAGTAGAAAGTTTTCAATATAAACTCATTCTTCTTTATGTGGGTCTGCTTAATGGATGGTATCATATCTTGATTTTCTATTCGACTTTAGATATTTTAAATGTATTTTATATGAGCATGCCTGGCCTTGAAAGAAAAAAAATATTGAGTACAGGTGCTTAACTGTTACTTAACAGGAAGGTAGAGTACTTGATGGGTAGGACAAGAAAATGGTAGTTAACAGCGCTAGCAGGGATCTCTCTTCCCCTTTAAGATGACTTTAGATAACAGAAAAAAATTAGAAAAAGATTAGATAAGTATTTAGGCAGACTCATTTTGGCGATCCAGTAAGGAATTTTTGAAAAGGAGTATAAACAAGAAAACCAAATGAAAAATTTGTGACAGAGACTTCTGGCTTTTGGGAGTCTGATTTCACTGTTGACTTTCTCTGTGTTACACATATGTGTATCAAAATATGCCATAGACTCTGCTTGAGACTTTAGGATGAGAATACCATAAAGTATTGGACAAAGGACAAATCTTTGTTCCAAGTCCATGATATTCAATAGCTTCTGAACTCTTCCCCATTCTCATGGTCATGCTTATGTCAGGGTACTTTGGCAGTTAGTTATTGCAGAATCCAGACACAAATGCTAAGGGAAGTAACTTCCTCTGAACAGCACACTAGTGTTCATTAAACTTTAAAATTCATTGAACTTTGAAATTTACCACTTTTTTCATTTTTTTTATTTGTAGACCCTTTAGAAATTTCCCAAGTACTATACAAATTGTATCTAAGATCTAACATTTTATTTATCTTTTCCCTAGATGCATTTCAACAACACATCAATTGTGGATATTGCCAAAAGATAATGATGAAATTGTCATATATTTTATAGCCACTTCAGTGAGTTTTTCTGTCTGTCCTATATTGAATTGTAAGAGTTTAAAGGAGGTCTTAACCACTGCCATCTTAACAAGAAACCTCCATATTGATAAGACTGCTTATGACAAATATTTTTCACTTTAGTGATTTATAATGCATGTCTTTCATTACATGTATGTTACATTTCTTAGAGTTTGAGCTCTAGAGAGCTTGATTTAATCATCACTAGATGATGTTACAGCATATGTAATCTCTTGGGGGTAACTATTTTTGAAAATTTTTTGTTTGTTTTTGGTAGCATTTGATGCATAAACACTTCATGTTGAAATATTTGTATTTTTTAATACTTGATTCTGGAACTCTACAAATGTTTGCAATGTATTGCATATTTCTTCTCACATTTTTTCCACATGCAAACCTTATTTCTCCTGTGACTTGCTTCATGAATCTGGGGATTCAGTTTAGTTTGTTGAAACAGGTTGCAGTTTTTTTTTTCCTTCACCATCAATTTTAGTTTTATTGACACTAATGCTTGTGAAGGAGCATGTATAGAGGGATGAAGTGACAGGCTGATGAGTCAGTTTCTTCTTCCTTTAAGTCAACTTCTCGCAGAGAACAGCCAGGCTGTATTACAAAGCAGCTAAACAATGGATTTGCCAATTCCTCTTTTCTCCAGTTTAGAAGCCAGTAAGACGGTCTGCTGCATGCAATATGGTGTAATTTTCATATTCATAACATTTTTTATGTAAAATTATAAGTTGCCTTTTCATTTCCATGCATTATTTTTGCATGTCTTCTTGAAGGAAAAAATACCTCCAACCCTTTATGTCTGATATCTGGTTTTCCAGAAAGAAATTTGTGACCCACTTTCAAACGTTTCTCCAGTTTAGTTGCTGCGTTTATGCCCATTAACATATTAAGTTGCTCTACTGTGATGATTAGATTTTAAAGCCTATCAATTTTTTGGATTTGGGGGGAAAAGAGGAGGTGGAGAAAACAACTGTTTTCATTGCTACAGGGAATCCTGGGTAAGCAGATTCCCTTTACCACATTACTTCTGCAACCTACAGTCATAGCAAGTTCCATGGTGTACTGAGAGACAGATAGCATGTGTTAGAACTCTGAGATAGGCTCTCTATCGAATATTCTATGCTGCCTAATACTTAATTCCAAAAATGCATCAAATATTCTACATTTTTTTTGTTCTATCATCAAAACTAGAGTTAATTTTAAATTAACTTTCAGGATTTCTCAGAGTTGCTATGTTCCTATTAGGATTTTATTAGCAGGAGGGAACAACATGGAATGATTTCTCTCTAGGAATTTTTTATTTATTTTAAAGTAAAAGTAAACTAGGGATCAAAAGGCAGAAAAGGATAAAAAAGAACCAAACTGAGACTCACTTATTGCTTGTTATGTGAATAATCTTGCTTGAGGGTTTATATTTCAAGCATTAGGCACTTTTCAAAAGCAAAAATATGGCTTGGATGATTGGGATACCATATTAATTACTATTAAGAAAATATTAATCCTTTAACTGCTTTTTACCAGAAGCTCAAAGTACTAAATGAAACCATCCATTGAATCCCTCAAAGGAACTGGTATTCTTTACAAGTGTAAGACTGAAGGACACAAGAGAAAATGTCTATCCCAAGAGGGGACTATTGTAATTTAAAAAACATTAGACAGAATACTAGTAGACATGAGTTCTAGTCTAGTTTCAGGCATTCACTACCGTGTTCACTCTCAAGATTTCCAGTTCTTCACATATCAAATGAAGAATCTGAATGATACCTTCTATCAATTATATACTAGTTTTTCTACATCCTAACCAGTTGAGAATTTTTCTTTCTCCTACGTAACTCCTACTGTTTGACAAACGAAATTAAATGAAACGAGAATTATCTTCAGGAGGATCATGAACATTTGTTCTTCAGAATGGAGACAAACAGTGAGGAGGGGCATGACTACAAAATCAGGCCTATGCCATGTGTTCCAAGGATGATACATAAGGTTACTATCCTAGAGGAGGCCTTTGTCTTCCTTCACCTGGACTGCTGAAATTGGTATCCCTGCTTCTAATCTCTCTGCTCTCCAATCCATCCTCCATACAACTGCCAAAGAGACCTTCTTAAGGCGCAGTTCTACCTTTCTCGCTTCCCTGCTCCAAAGCAGTGGTCTCCCTTTACCTCCAGGATACAATATAAAGTCTACAGCCTGGCATTAAAGGACTTCCATATTATTATATTTTTCCAACCTTATTCCATGTTTCAAAAAGTCCACCTTCCAATGAAATTAGACTTCAGCTGATTCCTGAACTCCTCATTACTTCTTCTGTCTTGGTTCCATAGCATCAAGCATCTCTCATGTTCGGAATGTGTTCCTTCCTCATCCTTCCTTCTTAAGAAGCTTGCCCTACTTCTGGGCTTCACTAAGGTACTACCACCCCTGTGGAGGCTTCTCCCACACTCTTCCCTCCCCAACATTATCAATGCTCCTTCCTCCTCATTATATTTTGTACTATATTTATTTGTATAATAGTTACATTCCTCCAATAAAATGTTAGCTCCTTGAAGATGGGTACTTGTTTTTGTCTTTGCATCTATAGCGCCGATCATAGGGCCTGACGCATAGGTGTTAAATAAATATTTTAACTGAAATGAATTTTAATGGTATTGTGGCCAGGACTAGGAAGCCTTCCTCCTTCTCTCTCTCTCTCTCTCTCTCTCTCTCTCTCTCTCTCTCTCTCTGCCATCCATCATTCTGCATCTGACAGTCTACTAACGCTCCTAGAAGATTTGGCAGCCTCCTCCCACTTCCATTACTTAGGGATAGAATAATTATATTCAGCATAGTAACTAAACCATTTCTGAAATGAATTAACAATATAGTCCATTTTGTTTCTTCAAATCATGTATACTGCAAGTAGATCAGGAGTGTCGGGGTCGTGGTGGACCCTGTTCAATACTAGATCTTTTAAGTTTTATAACTTCTATGTACTTCTGAGTATGGGAGAGATTCGTCACTATGGAATCTGAAGAGTCCTCCAGACATTAGGAAGATATCTCCTTCCCTTTAGACTCAGAGGAATCTTTGAGCTAGAAAGTCAAATATAGTAGTATATATAAAGAACTTGGAAGTGATAGTCTCATTTTAAGTTCAGGACAAAGATACCAGGCATGTTCTTCAACTGGGAATCATTTCTGAATGTAATTTCCCAGGGTGTGAAATGCTTTGTTTCTTTGAGGCAAGTTATCTAATATTCTGCCATAAAAAGATATCTTTGAAAAAACTGTTTTGAAATTAAAAAACAAATATCATCTCTAATGTGTATGTAAGGGAGGAGAAGGGGAAAAAAACCATGGAAATCAACATAAGTTTGAAAGAATTAAAATGATTAATAACAACACAAGAATATTACCAACAATGGACAAGATGAGGATCCTAACAGAACTTAATTTGATAGGAATTATCTAGCTTTCCTTTGAACTTTTTTTGTTTTCTTCTTTTTTATTAAGTTTTTTTTGGGGGGGAGTAAATCTAGTCTTTGCTGTACCCATAGCCCATATGTAACTTATAAATACAACGTGTAATCGAAGCTATAAACAAAACAGAGCTCATTTCAGGCCACAGGATGGCACTCTGGGTGCATATTACTGATGAGGTACCACACAACTAATTTCCCCTAGGATAACATGGCTCTCTGTCCCACAGGAGACTCCAAAAAACCCCTATCATTTCCAAAAACTCTAGCAACTCAAATAATGGTTTACTGACCACTATCTAATGCTTTCTGAAGTCATTTGCAGATTGTCCAAACAATATATTAAATATCCTTCTTTCATATGCAAAAGTTTTTTGGGGGGAGGAGTTTCCTAAAACGCTTTGTATTATGTCCCCACTTCATCTTATCCTCCTTCAGGAAAAAGGTGAACAACATTTTCACACTTTTGCCTGAAGCAAATACATGGCCTGAATGACTGAGGACATTTAATCTATGCAACTACTTGCGGTTTGTGTAGTCTTTGCTGACAAGTCTATATTTTTGACTCTTCAGATTCTCTCTAAAATAATACTCATCACATTTATGGAAATTAATATACAACTGAGGAGGGCACATATTAAATGTGCTGCTATATAATTAGGATTTTTTTCCCCTAAATGCAGATCATAGGATAGAATTTTTAGAGCTGGAAAGGACCTTTGAGGTCATTAATTCCAACCACATCATTTCATAAACAAGGAAACTGAGAAGCACAGTAACATCTTCATCACACAAGTAGCAAGTGATTGTGCTGAGATTTGGGTCCAGGTTCTCAGACTCCAAATCTAGCACTCTTTCTCTACTATGCCACATAAAGCATCACTCAAAGAAACACCCCCCCCCCAATCTATAAATATTTTGACATTTGCATGCTATCATTTTATCTTCTCCTGTGAAAGTGAAATGGATAACAGTCATAAGGAGTGAACAAGATAGTTTTAATGAAATCTTGAATAAACAATCAAGAATAATAAAGAGATATACATCAAAATCACAATAACTAGGAATGTTTATTCAAAGTCATTGCAAATAATTCTAATTGGAATGAATTAAAACTTTTGTAATAATAGCATTCTATTGCAGAATATTTTAAGACTTGATTTTAAATACAGTATACACATATGTATATATATATATACATATACATCTATATTATGCATACACACAGGACATACAACAAAACAAAGTAATTTTCTTTCACAAGAAAACAAGATTTTTTGCTAAAGAATAATTTTAAAATTAGGAAGGTTTAATAATTCCTTGTCAAGGCCTTCAACTTGCTCTCTTCTTTAGTCTGGCAGAATTGGAACTATATTAGGGGAATGGGGAAGGAAATTGATTCGGAAGGGACAGTAGGATCAAGCATAGGTTGACTTGATCCAAAACAGTGATTCGGAATCAAAGAATTTTAGAGTTCAAAGACACGTTAAATATAACTGAGGGAAAGCCCTGTGATCCTACCATAACTGCATATTCTCCTCCACAAAACTTGCACTGATCTTTTATTTCCCTGTGAGTTACAGGATCTCTCCCTCCTCAAATTAACTTGTATTTACTTCTCTGTCTCTGAAGAACTAAAAACGAGTATCATCCATAGGATACTTGGTAGCCTTCAGGCTGCAAGACATGAATATGAGAGAATTACAAAGCAGAAGCAAAAAAAAAAATGAGTAACATTAAATAAATGTGTGATTGAAAATGGAGACTGACTGGTTACATGGTAAGAATGAGAAATAAGCAATGGATAAACCACTGGTATTTTTGCAATATCAAGAGATAGTGAGGAAGGCCTCCTGACACATTGGGTAGAACCCCTCTGATGAATTTATGGGACCATATGGACTAGTTGCACAGGATCTGCATCAACAGAGGAAATGCTCACAATGATAGGATCACAGATCTGTAAGAGTTGTGGTTATTTTGTATTCATTGTTTTGCCTTGATTAGAATGTAAGCTCCTTGAGGGAAATACCTTTCACTTCTTAGTCTTTGTAACCCCAAGTCCTAATAGTGATTTCTTCACATTAAATGTTTAATAGTGTGTGTTTGTCCTTTGTTGCTGAAGAACATGCCATCAGAGAAATAATGACATGACTTGCACTTGACTTTGTTTTGAGTGAGGGAGGGCTGTGTAGGTCACCAGCCTCACTTCTCCTCCAGAGCCATCTGAATCCAGTGACCACATATTCATCAGGATGACTGGAGATGACCTAGGATGAGGTAATTGGGGTTAAGTGACTTACCCAAGGTCACACAGGTAGTGAATATCAAGTGTCTGAGGTGAGATTTGAACTCATGTCCTCCTGACTCCTGCACTGATGCTCTATCCACTGTACCAACTAGCTGCCCCAAATATTTAATTAAGGTTTTCCACAAAACAGAATTATAAAATCTTAGAGATGAAGAGGAACTCAGAAATGTGATCCAATCCTTGTCAAAGTGAATTTCAGGCATGATGTCCCTGACTTAACTACTTAGTTATTCAGGATTTCCTTGAAGACCTCTTGCAAGCAAGAGGGAACTCAACTATCCCAAGTTCCTCTCTTCATAACCCCACTCCTTTCCCCAGCCAAACAGCTTAAATCATATTTGGATGAGTGTAAAGGAGATAAACTTGAGCTGTGTCAAAAAAAAAAATCTGTATTTTCAGAAACTGAAGTGAGCAGGACAGTCATATAGCTAATCTGCATCAGAACAAAGAGAGGAATCTAAATTTTTTGACTTGATGGATTCAGTATTTTGTTTATTACAATGATGTTTGTTCTGTGACTGAGTCATGACAGCTGAAAGGACAATGGTAAAAACGAAGAGAAATTTTCAGAACTGGGGGCAGATGCCACCATGTTTTAGTCACCCGAGGAGCTGAGACATATAGAAACAAATCAGAAGTAGAGCTAACACTTCCATATTAGTAAGCTTCATGATTGGAGGTCATGTCAATTACTGAACTAATATCTACATCACTACTGTAATTTATACATTAAACTAGACAAGCCTAATTTCATATTTTCAAAAGAAAAGTCCCTTAATTTCTTTGAAGCTGTTTCTTTATCTATAAAATAGGAATTATAATCATTCATTGTATTTATTTCATAGGTTGAGGATCAAATTAAATAATATATGTAAAGGTCTTTGTAAACTCTTAAAATGTTGTATTAATGTCAGCTCATATTGCTATTATTATATATTTAGCATTTTAGTAAGCATTACAGGAAATGAAGAAGAAATAAGGCATAGTCCCTTCCCTGGAGGAGTTTACAATCAGGTTGGGGAGAACAGATTTACACATATGAGACAACTAGAGAATACAAGGCAGTATATAATTATGTGCTAAATTGTGTGGTACAGACCATAAATGCTATGGAATTCAGAGAGGAGAAAGATTAATGTTGGCTGGAATAGCCAGGGAAGGTTCTGTGAATGAGATGGAACTTTAGCTGGGACCTAGAATGAGGGACTGCCTCTTGGTGGAAAAAAGGGAAGTAGAACAATACAGGAACTGGGGGGAGAAGAATTACCAAAAAAAGATGGCCCAGATTAAACATCATTTGTACTATATTATACATTTGTGTTATAATGTCAAAAAGGAGAAGTATTTTACTAATGCTGTAAACACTGTCACCTGCAAATATATTAGGGCCAGTCTTCAGGACCTTCTAGGCAAAGATCATCTGAAAGATGAATCCTAAGAATTAAAGACAATTTTCACACACACACACACACACACACACACACACACACAGAGACAGAGAGGGATTTAATGATAATTACCAGTACATGGACCATGGAGGAAATTCTTAGCTCAATAATGAACACACACACCTAGTAAAAGTAGAGACCTATTATTACACAGACTATCAGGGAGTAGTCTTAGGTCAGTAAAAATATTTTAAGAGACTTCTATTTAATAAGGATAGAATCCTTAACTAAAATCTTAAAATGATAATACTCAATTATTTCTGAAAAGAGGATGGAAATATAATACCAACTGATATTTCATCCAAGCTCAGCAGTGCCTGCCATGAGAAAGTGAGAAGAACCAAGCAGTATTACTTGACCTCCTAGAAAATTAAGAGAAGCAAGATACATGGAAAGCTATTCTTCTGGCCCCATGGGAAAGGAGGAATTTCAGCCCAAGAGCTTCAATTTAATTATCACCAAATGGATGACAGATAAATGAAATAGAACTTTCGTATTTGTGTTGAACATGAGGGTAGGAGAAGCGGGAAGACTTTAGAAGACTCATGTCTTGTAACTCCACCTTCCACTCCTAGCCAAATAGCAAATCTCTTGCTGTGGGTCAAGAATAACAGGCCATTTTACACTAGATGGCTGAATGAGAGAGAAGAATTAGTCTGGAAAGATAGGTTAGGACAAGGCTGTGAAAAACTTTAAAAGCTGAACAAAGGAGCTTTTACAATAACAGGCAAGAGGAGATGAGGACCTGAACTAAGGATGCAGCTATGTGAGGTAATAAAAGGTGACAGATAAGAGTAATGGTGTGGAGGCAAAAACAGCAGGATTTGGTAACTGAATGGATTTGTGGAGTGAAGAATAAACTCATGGTTATATACACTGGGGCAAAAGGGGGATGCTTTTAGAACTTCAAAAGTTTAAAAGGGGTTTAGGTTTTGAGGTAAAGAAAATGAACTCTGTTTTGGACATGTTGAGCTTGGACTATCTGTAGGACACATACTTTGAAATGTCCCAGAGAAAACTGGTGATGTGGAATTGAAGCTTGGGGGATGAGGAGAGGAGAGTGAAGGCTGAATGTATAGCTCAGAATCAATATTTAGAAATTCAAGAGCAGAGGAGAATGTATCTGTCTTCAAAGATTCAATCTGATAAACAATAGAGTGGTATTTGTTCAGGAATGGAAAATGATCAAAGAATTATTGAGGCAGGGTATCAGGGTGCAGTGTGAGACAGACTAGGAGAAGTGAGGAAACAGGCTGGGAGGATCACAGTTAGAACAGAAGCAGGAATAGGAGGGGAAATGAACAGATGAGAGAGACTAGGAGAATAAAGAACAGAAAGGAGTTGGTAACTAAATATAGAAAATGAAATAAAGAAGAGTGAAACATTCAACAATTCAATTCTACAAGTCTTGAGTAGGAGTTTTCACCATAGATAGAAACAGGGAAATTGATAAAGGAGAATGGCTTAGGAGAAGAGATATATTTAGTTTGGGACATATTGAATTTTAGATGACATCAAGTGACATTCAAGTGAAAATGTCTGGTGAGCAGTTGAAGATATAGAATTGGAGAGAAACTGGAGCTGGACGTACAGATTTTAGATTTTTCAGCATAGAGTTTGTGGTGGAAGCTGTGAAAGCAGATGAATTCATAGATGTGTTCTCAGAAGGTTATTAGTGTAAAAAGAGATGACAAGTGAGCCAATAACTGAACTTTGGGGAATTCTAATAGTTAAGGGGCAGGGGAAATCAGAAAAGAGAATGGTGAACAATAGTCAAATAGCAAAAATGAAAAAAATTCCAAATTATATGAATACCAATTCTTTTCAGGAACAAAACAGGTTTTACATAAAATGTGTGTATAGATATATGTGTATTTGTGTGTATGTATATGTTTATCTCCATGCTATAATATAACACTGTGGGGAAAGAACAATAAGGATTAGTGCCAGGAAAAAAATAATTCCTGAAATACGATTTGGGGGAAATTGACATCCCTAAATTGGATACTCTTCTTAAACCAATACTATAAAAAGTTTTTGTTGCTCAGTCATTTGCATTTGTGTATGTGTATGTGTGTATTCAATATGATTTGAACTAGGTTAAGTCTTACCCACATTTTTAAAAAAATCACTCAGGACTATTCAAAAACCAACAATCCAAAACTGACAGTTAACATAAGCCTATTAGGAAGGCAAATAACAAGTTCCTCTGATTTATGAAGTCAACTAGAGTGCTACTACATACAATGGCTCCTGGTAATTTGGAGATAACCCTGAGCTCTCAAAGGTTATGCCAAGAAAGCACAAGCTCTGCCAATTTTACTAGTGAGGGAAAGCGAAGTCTAGAGGAAGTTAAGTGACTTTTCCAAGGTCATGAGCAGTGAGTAGGAAAAAAGATAAATAAAACAATAAATTCATTTAGAGTCATTTGTTGCATACTCTGACTTTGAAACTTCTGCTTTGGTAACTTTATTTTTGTTACTTCAATTTTTTTTCAACTAACAAACTTTCATTTATTTTTCCTCCTTCCTTCCTCTTCCCAATTCTGAAAACAAACAAAACCTGCAACAAACATGCCTAGACAAGCAAAACAAATTTCAACAATGTCCATGTCCATGTCCATTTCCATGTTTCTCCTATTGCATAGTTAGTCTATCATCTCTCTGGTGGTGGGTAGAATTTTTCATCACTGGTCCTCTGAAATGTGTAGATCAGAGCTCTTAAGTCTTTCAAAATTCTTTGTTTGCATCTGCAATGTTATTGCTCCAGTATTAAGTTGTTCTTCATATATTGATCACTTCACTTTAGATAAGTTCATTACAAATCCTTCCATATTTCTCTGGAAATCTCTTTGATGAGTAAAAGAAACAAGAACAAGTTCTGATTTAACATGGACTTTTTGATTTTCTTTCTGGTCAACATCTATTAAAATTCTCTGATGCCAGTTTATGACATAGAGATGATTCTTGGGAAGATAATGCCACAAACGCTAGCAGGTTCTACCAATCTGGAAAGATTTTAAGTGATGAAACGCATATCAATTCTGTTCAACAGGCATTTAATTAAAAGAACTTTCATGGAGTCACCGTGCTATGTAAGGGCTAAGGCAAAGATAACCTTTTGATCTCAAGAAGCTTACATTCTACTGGCAGAAAGCAATATATACACAAATAAATAAATACTATGTATTTGTATATATACATAGTCTACATACATATTCCATATATATTATATGCCAACACATACATATATACACACATCCATATATACACACGTGTTTGTGTGTAATCTGGTTAGAAAATACTAATTAATCAAAGGTTTCATATATGATGTAGAGCTTGAGCTAAAGGAAACTAGGGCTGCAAAGAGGTGAAGCCAGGGAAGGAGAGCAGTCCAACCATGTAGGAAAGTCTGTGCAAAGCTAGGCATAGAATGGTCTATACAGGAGCAATGAGTAGACTAGCTTGCCTGGGACACAGAGGGCATAAAAGAGAATAATGTGAAATTAGACAGGACACATGAGTTAGAACTAGACTGAGAAGGATATAAAATTCTAAACAAAGGCCAGCAGGCTGATAAATTCAGAGAGGTCCATCCCCAAGTTGGTTTCATGTTGCTAAATTCTGAAGTCATAGCAATTCTTGAAGGCCATCTACTGAGTCAGAGAATAGCCAAAATGTGTGCTGTAGAAGGGGGTAACAAGGTTTAAGATGCATGAATATGTATTATAAGTATGTACATTAATTGACAGCAAGACTGACATACATAATTATGTACACTGACTGACAGCAAGATCCCAATGATCCTGATTGATGCATCTGCCCATCTCCAATTAGAGCTCTCCAAAAAAAATGGCCATATTTCTATGTGCACACTATCCTATGTACATTACTTTGTGCGGAATACTACAACAGGCTGAAAAAAAGGCTTATCTTATCACCTTTTATAAATCTCAAGATAATGCATTCCAGTTAGAGCCCCCAGTAGGGGATTTTTTACAAGGATATTGTGTTTATAATGAAACTACTGTCTTTGTTGTCCCTACTGAGAAGCAAAATGGTCATTTGTCATTAAGAATTTCTCTGTCTGACAGAAACGAGGTTGCCAATGTCTTGTATCTGCTCAAATCATCAGAGACTTCTTACATGTTGATTGATGTCATCTACCAACAGCTCCCACTTCTTTCCATTTCAATTAAATCTTATTTTTGTACCTGGATGTGCAGAGAGTGGAAAAGGATAACTTCCTAACCCTGCTAAGCTACAATTGAAATGAAATAGCAGCAGAGTAATGTGCACATGTGATGCCAAATGTTCTTATGAACAGCACACTGAGTCCATTTGTACACTTTAGAATCCAAGGATTATGCCTGGCACATAGTATTTAATAAATGCTTGTTGACTGATTGAGAAGATTGGAAGTCTACGCTTTAGGAAAGACTATGTTCAAAGTATTCCAGACACATTCAGTCAGTCAGTTAATGAGTATTTATTAAGTACCTACTATATGCCAGGACTTGGTTGAGGATACAGTCCCCACAGAGTTCACCAGGAGATGACCTGTAAACATCCATGTATAAACAAGTTACATACAGGATGAATCGGAAATAATTAAGAGAGGAAAGACACATTAGAATTAAGAGGAGCTGGAAAAAAAACTTCAGAAAATGGAATTTTAGCTGACTCATGAGAAAAGCTAGAGTAGCTAGGAAGCCAAGAGTTTTCCAGGCCTAGGGTACAGTCAGTGAAAATGCTATACATCAGGAGATATATCAAGTATATTATATGAGGAATAGCAAAGAGGCCTGTGTCACTAGATCACAAAATGAGGGGAGTAAGACGTAAGAAGACAGGAAAGGCAGGAAATGGGGGAGTTTATGATGAGCTTTCAAAGCCAAAAAGAGGATTTTATATTTGATCCTGGGGTTAGTAGGGAGCTACTAGAATTTGCTGAATAGGGGGGGATATGGTCAGACCTGTGTTTCAGGGAAATCAGTTTAATAGCCGAATGAAGGACGTAGTGGAGTAAGTGGGGAGAGGCTTGAGGTAGAGAGGCCAATCCATTATGTCACAATAATAACTAGTATTTACCCAGCAATTTACGGTTTCCAAAATACTTTACAAATATTGTCTCATTTTGTCCTCCCGACAAGGCTGGTAGTGGGTGCTTTTACTATCCCCACTTGACAGATGAGGAAAGTGAAGCAGAAAGAAGTTAAGAGAATTGTCCACGGTTATACACGTAGTAAGTATGTGAGGATGGATTTGAATTCAGATAGACTCAAACCTATCCACTGTATCACGGAGCTGCCAGGCTGTTGCAATGATCCAGACGTGGAGTGACAAGTACCTGAATCAGGGCTGTAATATTGTTAGAGGAGAAAAGCAAGAGGAGAAGAAAAAGAGTTTTTTTATGAAAATGGAAATAACAGGCTTGACCTATGACTGGAGAAGGAGGAAGAGGTGAGAAAGAGAGTGAGAAGTCAAGGATGATACCTAATTTATGAGTCTAGGTATTTGTGAGGAAGGTAATCAGGAGTACTGTGTTTTCTAAACCTTTGAAGGAGTTTCTCTTCTCCCTGCATAACAAATTCCATTTTTAAAATTTTTCAGTCACCAGAAATCATTTGTTATGCTTAATCCAAGTCCATCATATAATGAAATGTACATGCAGGGGTGGTCTCATACCTAGAGGAATTGGTTATTTGTTTCAGGGCAATTCCAGGACTCTGGAAAGTCTTACTGCCCTGAAATATTTTCCATACTGGTACCTGTAAGTGCCTCTTAAGGATCTCAGTACTTTTATCTCACTCTCCAATCAGAGCAGGATTCATCTGTAGAATTCTAACACAGCTTTAGTTAAATCAACTAGGATTGGCCCAGGGCATCCTACACCAGAGGCAATAAAAAAAAAAAACAGCAGAGAACCAGTGGTCTGTGCCTTTGGGTCAGAATTCAGCCACATTTTCATCATTGTCTGCTCATTAGTGTTATTCCTACTGATTTTGAGACCCCACGCTATGTCCTTGCCTTCCTTTACTTACTACACCTGTTTGGCTCTCTCTGCTTTAGCTCACTTCCCTCAACATGCTCTATGATGGTCCTATCTATAACAGCTACAGTAATGATGCTGCACATTACTGCTTCACTTAAATTCAATTCACATGAAAGTCAAGACATCACCCTTGTGTTATCCTTGGTCCTCTTCGAGAATGAACACCAATCTACAGAAGTAACTGGACACCCAATCCTGTCCCCTCTTCCCCAGGTAAATTCTTTTGTTGCCTGTGTCTATGATTCAGATGCTTTCCTCAAGGAATATTTGATTTCCATCATTCTGTGTAAAAGATTGTTTTCTTCCCAAGTTCCTCTTCTAAAACACCACCACCCTTGCGCAGTGTAAAATACATCAACTTTCTCCCAGCTTTTGTTAAGGTTACCTTTAGAACTTCAAGACTTTATCTTTTATTAATTTTTTAAACAGTATTCATTCTCTTCCCCCTTACCTCTATCCTCACTGGAGGAAAAAGAAAAAAAGAAAAAGAAATCTCCTGTAACAAATATGTATCATCAAGCAAAACAAATTCCTATCTGGGTCGTATCCAAAAACGAGTGTCTCATTCTTCAATGTCTGGGAGTGGGGTGTCACATTCTTCATCACTGGGGAACCAGAAATGATTTTAATACAGAAAATAGTTAAAAAGCTTCTCTGATTTCACAATTTTGTCTCAGACTAGTCTCATAGTTAAATCCTTCAATGGGAGGCAGCATGGCATATTTGTTAAAATTTTGGACAAGGTCATAAGAAAGCCCTGAGTTCAGATCACACATTAGATACTAGCTACACAATGATGGGTGCATCACTTATTATCTCTAAGTCTTCCTTCGCTCAACTTGCAAAATTGGAATTATGATTGCATCTACTTCAAAGGGTTTTGTGAGGATGAAATAAAAATAATACATCCAAAAAGTTTTGAAAATCTTAAAGTGTTATTAAAAACATCAGCTAGTATTATACTCCACCAAGAATAGACAGTCATCTTATTCTATCTTAAACTCCAACTAGTCAACCATTTGCTCCTTATTGTAAATCAAAGAATGGCATCCAGTCAACAAATTCTAATCTATTTCGAAAACTATAAGGTCCCCACTCATGTAAATGACTAAAATCAGTTTCCTTTGCCTCTAGTCTTTTGGAAATTTATGTGTTCAGGACAGTGCAGATCTGTTAACACTCATGAACAATCAGAACTATCATTTTAATATTCTTTTCCTTATGTGTACAGGTTCCTGGAAAGTGCCATGTTCCTGTTTAATACTTCAGAATGATATATGTCTATATTGAGTGGAACATATCCAGTGTAACATGAAGAACCACAGATAGTGGAAATAGCACTGAATTTGTTTGGAGTTCAAATAGCCATTGCATCACTACTTGTTGGTCAGCCTTGGGTTCTTAGCCTTATCTTTACCATCTGTAAAATATTTTGACTACTGAATGTGATCATGCATATAAAAGTGCTTTGTAAACCTTAAAATATTATGTAAATATTGTTATTACATTATGTCAATACCCCTCCAAATTAAGCCTAAGAAAATATTATATAATTTCTGTAAAATAGCAACACAGAAACAAATAAAAACATGATCTTGGGCAAAACATGATTTAGTTGCAAAATTTTCCAGTTCAAATGACTCACTGACTACTTTGTAGTTTTGAACTAAGTTCCTCAGCCTTGAAAGCTCTAAAGTGAAGCTAACTGGAGGTGCATAGTTAGCATAATAGAGGGCTGAGCCTAGCATCAGGAACACATGAGTCCAAAACTAGCCTCAGACACTTAACTCTTTGTGTGACTCTAGTTAAGTCACTTAACCTCTGTCTGCCTCAGTTTCTCATCTGTAAAATAAGGATAAGAATAGCAACTACTTCCCAGGGTTGTTGTGAGGATAGAACAAGATATTATTTGTAAAGTGCTTAGAACAGTACCTGAATATGTACATGTGTAGATATATATATGTATATTTATATATATACACAAATGTATATACATATATAGCACATATACCATACATATACATATATACACATACATACATAAGCATACACACACATATACATATGTAGTTAGTACTTAAGAAATACTTGTTTCCTTCCTAACTGGGGGAAAAAAGAAAAACAAGGAACCAAAGCTAAAGGAAGAGAGGAAAAAATTCTACTTGAAAACTTAACAAAGACTCACATATTTTATCCTTAGCCTGGGCTGGATTGAATAAATAGCTACTTTGGTGAGCCAGTTGCCAACATTATTTCTAATGTACTAAAATAAGAGCAGTGCCATTTTTCTGTCCCTTCATAACACGTTTAAAGTGCTTTTTATTTGCTTGATAGATAGAAAGCATCTGGGATTTCCTGGGTATTTTAGTTGATTTTTACCCTTGCTCCTAGAAAAACATACGGACTTCTTTAGCATCATTTCACTCTGACATAATTGTGTGTTAATCCTCACATCCCCCCATAAATCATATTCCTCTATGTTATGTTGTCATATAGGTTCACTATTTCAATACTGTGAAATCCTTCGGAAAAACGTGCCTGAAATGTTTCCATCAGTGTGATTTTTTTCTAGACTTTAAATGAAATGAATCAAGCACAGTTTATCATATCAGCTAAATATATAAAAACATTCCATCTTATCTTTCATTTTATTGACATAATGAAAAAATAAGTGCTATTTATTTTTCTCTTTGTTTAAGAAAGCACATTTGCTTTATTGCATTACTATTATTTTCCCTATATGACTGGCTTACCTCCTTTTCTGCTTATACATGTCCTTGATGTCTCTTACACAATTTCTCACATGCAAATCATTTTTGGCAATATGCTCCAGCCTACTTATATCCATAATTTGTCTTTCCATTACCCTTTGGGTCATCTGCAATTTTTATTTTTTGTAGCCTGAAGCTAAAGATTTTTTAAAGGGTGCAGAAAGGGTGCTATAAATGGTATTTCCTCCATTATACAATTATAGATATAAGGACAGACTTTATTTTAAAAAGTGAAAACTGAGAAAACAAGGAGAACCTAACCAGTTATGGTTATAAAGAATTTTTTGAAAAAATAATTGCCCAAGTTCTACCATTTATATGTCATCTATACCCTCACAAAATTCTGTGTTCCATGGAACTTATTTTAGTTACTCATTGGTCTCTTCATAGTAACAACCTCATATAAATAATCCTTTGATGTATTTGTCTACTTAGCCCCTTAGATCATAAGCTTCTTGAACACAGGGCCATTGTAATGACAAGGTTTATCTTAATATGCCTTTATATATTGTCAGTGTTCAAAAATGATTATTTATGAATGTAAAGGGAAACAAATGGAAATCCTATTAAATTTTCCCCATGATATTACAGTAGTCTAGGCAAAAACATAAAGCTCAAACTCTGTCATAGGCCAGGTATTTTTCACAGCTTATAGAAATCATATTGTGATTCTTATGTTCATTTTATTCAGATAGCATTTAGTTAATCAAGCAACTAATGAATGGGCATTTAATGCTAATTAGGTCATTAGTATGTGATGTTAATGGGTTCTGCAAAAGTTTGAGTGAAAACATTTATTTTTAAGTATTAGTAAATGTAGATTTGGAATTTGCTTTAGTTTGTAAAACAGATTTTGAGGTCCAAACTGCATCCTTACTTAAGTAAGGCTCTCTAAAAGTGAAATTTGTTTAATAAATCCTACTGATTCCAATAAGTTTCATTTTCTCTATCTTGCAGACATCCAAGTATTTAAAGCAAATGTCTGGAGATATATAATCAGCTGAATTGCATACAGAGGGAAACTTTTCATTCTGGTGCTAATTAGTTTTGCTTTGGCACCTGAGGTTTTTGTTTATTTCATTTTATTTTTAAACACAGAATCATAAATTGGAAGGGATCACAGAACATATCAATTCCAATCCCTCTTGTTAAGGGTGTGTGTGTGTGTGTGTGTGTGTGTGTGTGTGATAGAGAGAGAGACAGGGGGAGAGTGAGAGAGAGACAGAGAGAGAGACAGAGAGAGAGAGAGAGAGAGAAACAGGCAGACAGACAGACTTATATGACCTTGGGAAAGTCACCTCCAGACTCTTTTTTCCTAATATATGGAAATATATCTCTAGACCTCCTTTCCTAACATATCAAAAGATGAGTTTGGAGAAGTCAAGTGACTTTTCCAAGGTCACACAAGTAGGGATTTGAAAATGTTGTATTTGAAACCAAGCCTTCTAATTCTAAATGGAATGACCTTTCCACTTACAATAGATTGCCTCTCCACTGTCTATGCATAAGAATTTTTAAATGGCTGCTTCAGCTGACTAGTTTCAGTTCCCCATGGCCTCCATAGCTGAAAACTTTCTCCTAACAAGTGGCAAGGGAAGCCTCAAGCAGTGCAGAAGAGATGATGTGACCATTTTTCAAACTTGTTTTAGAAACCAAGAGCACTGTTCAGTGATGAGGTTTTTATCTTGGATACTGTTCCCACAATGCTTTGCTTTGTTATGCTCCATGACAAACTGGGGGCCATTTCCTTTTGCCCCTCCTGCCTAGATACCTACAACAACTACCTCACTGGTCTTTTAACTTCCAATGTTTCCTCCCTCTAATTCATCTTGCACACTGCTTCCAGCTTTTAACCTTTATAAAATGACACTTGCAGCAAGTAATTCCCCTGCTCAAAATCTTCAGCAATTTCCCATCGCCTACAGGGTAAAGTCCAAGCTCCTAAGCTTGCTGTTCAAGGTGACCCAAACTAATTTTTTGCCAAAACTTCCCCACATAATAATGAGAGCTGACACGTCTATGGTTTATAAAGTACTTTGCATGCATTATCTCATAGGATTCTGGCAATCTTACGTGTATTATCCTATGTTACTTAGCACTCTCTATGTTCTGGCCAAATCCGTTATTTTGCTCATCTTGCATGGCATTCCATCTCCCATATTTGCCTGTGCACAGGCTGTTTTCTCTGTCCTTCCTTCAAACACCTTCACAGCTTAGAACTTCTTTTTTTCCATTTTGTTTTGGCAAATAGCATTTTATTTTTTTCCCCATTACGTGTAAAGACAGTTGTCAACATTCATTTTTATAAGATTTTTTTCCAAATTCTTTCTCCTTCTGTCTTCCCCTCCTATTTTCCTCCCTCCCATCCCTCTTCACAAGACAGAAAGCAATCTGATACAGGTTATACACGTGCAATCATTTAAACATATTTCCACAATATTCATGTTGTGAAAGAAAAAACAGAATCAAAGGAGAAAATCACAAAAAAAAACAGCAACAACCCACAGTGAAAAGAGTAAGCTTCAATCTGCATTCAGACTCCAGTTCTTTCTCTGGATGTGGATGGCTTTTTCCGTCATGACTTTCTTGGAAATGTCTTGGATCACCATATTACTGAGAAGAGGTAAGGCAGTAATAGTTGATCATGACATAATAAAACTCCAACTTTCCTTGAAACTTCAACTCAAGCACCTCTTTCTACATGAGGCTATCTTCTTCCTTGCAGCCACAAAATTTACCTACTTTGCATTTTGTAGATGTGTTGTAGATAGGCCATAACAATACTTGAAGGTGGGTACTGCTGCCTTTTTATCTTTTTATGCCCCAGATGCTAAATATATTAAACTCTAGTTTAATATAATAAGCCTGAAATATTTTTCAAATGAAGTAACTTAAGGCTAGAGATATGAAATGATTTGCCCTTATTCTCACAGGTAGTAAGAGTGGCACTGACTCTTCTCCAGTACGGCTGATCCGATCATGCCTGCATTCTCCCTATAAGTTGTACTATTCCCCTCACATAAATTCAATTTCTACCCATTTCTGAAGTATCGTAATCATGTCAATCTTCCAGGCTTCAGTTTTCTCATCCACACATGAGAAAGGCAGTCTCTAAAAACTAATATGATGAGGATACTCGACTAGCTAATATCCAAGGTCCTTCCCAGCTTTAAATATGTGGTTTGTATGTATTAAGCAGCACGGTACACTGAAAAAACAACACTGGTTCTGACTGGTTTCAAATTCTATGTCTAGCATACTACCTGTATGCTCTGTGACAAGTCATTTAACCATCTTGGGCTTCACTTTCCCAATCTGTAAAATTAGGGTTAGATTAGATGATGTCCAAGGACCCTTCCAATTTTAAATATTGAAATGTAAATGTATTATTTTGATAATTATTTGCAGGAAATCCAATTAATTTCAACATTGAAGCAATTAGATGAACTAGGCAATCCAACTGTTCCCAAAATAGATAAGGTCTGTTTCACATTCCCTGTCTTAAAAGCACTGATGGAATTGAGGGAGGGGCCTGAATAGATTAAAACCTCTGAGCTCAAATCCTATCTCCTTTGTCTGGAAAAATAAGATTTCATGCACAATCAAGTTTATCTACCTCAAATCAATAAAAGCATTAAAACAGATATAAAAGAAATATAGTTAACCAATTTAAATATTATTGAAAGGCTTGTAGAACCACAGATATGCTGAATGTGAAATTTCCTAGTTGAAAGGTACCTTGAAAGCTTTTTAGGCAATACCAGAATGCTTTCAAACGATGTGCAGCCACTTATGAAAAGTATTCAGGTGCTTTACCTAATCTGAAAGGGAGCACTTTTTCATAGCATTAGTCTTATAATGAGCCTTTTCAGGCAAATTTCAAAGAGTGCATGGTTCACATACTTTAAACTAAATTCACTCATAATTTAGCATTTGACAAAAGCTAATGTCTAATTGTCTCAAAAGGGGCTATAGAGGGAAAACATTTTTTTTCCTTATTCACAAACAAAGCTAAACACTGGGGCTTCCTCCTCTTGCCCCAATCCCCCCTTCTTCTCATAGGTAACAATAATTCTGAAAAGATGGTGGGTTGTGGGAAGCAATTTTTGGTGCCAAAGTGAATGGAGATGATTGAATGACTATCTTCACCAGGAATTTTCAGCTTAGGCTGACATCCGAACTATAACAATGCTTTTATTTCAAATCTAAACAAAGAAACACAGAAATGTGAAAATCAAGGTCAAAAGAAAAAACATCCTCTCCTCCCCATTTTAATGTAGTGAATCATGGTTAATTTTGAAATATAAGGTTCCTATCATGGTTCTGGCAACAAGTTACTAGACTACCTTGGGTAAGTCTTTTCCCTTTTATGGTCTTAATGTTCTCTATATAAAATAAAGCGGATAGAATAGGTGATGATCTCTAACGTTGCCTACATTCCATGAATATAATCTATGATCTTTGCAATTTAGATGGTCTTTAGGAGTACCAGTTGTAAACATCTTTAGACTGTCTCCTTTTTTTCCCCCATCTACAACTCAGGTGAAAAGTCTTTAAAAGTGGCAAAGAGTAGGCTTTTTTAAAAGTATTTTCCCAATCAAACCAAGAATAAGAGTAGTACAGAAACAATTTTTGTTGTTATTTAGTCAATTAGTCATGTCCAACTCTTCATGACTATATTTGGGATTTTCTTGGCAAAGACAGTGAAGTGCTTTGCCATTTTCTTTCCCAGCTCATTTCTACAGATGAAGAAACTGAGGCAAACAATGTTACATGACAGGTCCAGAGCCACACAGCTAGTAAGTGTCTGAGGATAGATTTGGACCTGGGTCCTCCTGATGCTAGGGCTGGTGCTCTATCCATTGAGCCATCTAGTTGCCCTTATAGAGATAAATGCAAGTTACTTAACTCCCCTGTGCCTCAGTTTCTACAGCTATAAAATGAGAAAGTTACGCTCTTAATCTATGGAATATGGAGGATAGTATAAAGTGATAAAAAGAAAGAGAAAAAAGAAAGAAATATTACCTGGTAAATGGCTTTTAAAATCCTGAGTAATTCTCATAATTGTGACACTCTACACAATTTGATAGTATCTTATATTGATTCTCATGTTTTAAGACAACAATCATTACACTATTATCTGCAGTCTAAGCAGTGCAGCCTAACCTCCTAATTAGGATGAAAAACTGTGCCAGCAGCAGCCCCAGTAAGTCACAACAAGTCAATATTTTTAATAAGGATTAATTTAAAAAACTCTACAAGGTTGTATTGGAAGCAGTTCTGGCATGTCTATTGATTAACAGTTGGCATTACATCTCATAAAGGGCTCATTATGTAAAGCATCAATCTAACTGTGATGTTTCCCCCCCTCTTAAATACTATTGATTTGTTTCGCTGTATTTTTTAAAAGTCCCTATAGTACCCACCATGCAGCGCATTGGGAATTGGTTCCTAGGATGTCACTAGCCATCATTGTTTTGGAAGATGCACACACCTAATCTAAGTGAAGATGAGCATGAATTTCTACTTTCTGCCTCTCTTCAAGACCTATCTTGCCAACTTTGAAGGTTTGCAGAGGAAGCATACATACATACATACATCTACATCTACATATATACATACATATATATGTATATACATACATCCTACCATTTGGAAGGAAGTCATCACCATCTTGAATTGCCATTGAAAGTATCTGCCTTAATATTCTCAAACTCTACAGGGTAATTCCTGAAAGTAGAACTTCCAGGATATGTACACTCAGAGAACAGCATCAGAATTTAATTGTTCTCTCTAAGAGTTGGGGTTGGAAGTACGGGAAGTTGAGCCTGGGGGATTCAGAATGAAGGGATTTATAGTTAAGCAAAACATTTTCTAAGTGAGGTTAAAAAACTATGACTAGTTTTTACTGAGAAATGACTGAGAAATCTGTAAGAAGGCAGACTGGACATTGATACCCTAAACTCATGAATATGCAGCTCTGACATTTCAGATTATTCAAGTGCATTGTCCCAACCCTTTCCTTCACTGACATCAATGCACTACAAGCTGGCAAGCACAGGGTATTCAAGTAAACAGCACTGTATGGAACATGTTTAAAATATTCACTGAAATGCTCTAGGTTTCTTAAAATGATTATGTAAAGATCGCCTTAATAATGCTTTAAGTACAAAGAAATATCACTGGGGAAATATGTGTGAGTACACACACACACACACACACACACAAGCACACATACGTGCACATATTTTATTAGAGAAAAAATATGTTTGCTTGATGCTAGATGGCAGTGCCGTGCAATTAAAACTCTAAAGAATTTCACCAGAATATGTAACTCAAGCCAGTGACTCTACTAAACATGAATTTGACATATTACAGATTATGATTAAAAGTTAAAATACATTACGGATTCACACTTTACTTCATGGAAACTCATTAAGAAGTCATGACAAAGCCTTTACTGTATGAAGGTCTATTTTTTTCAAAGAGTAAGCAAAATAGTATAATTCTAAATACACATGTGATATGCTTTTTTTAAAGTGACTCTGAAAACAAACTAGCCAAAAGCAGAACTTAGTTAAAACATGGTATGTTTTCCTCTTTGTGGTAAAATCATAAATGTATTTAAGTGTATTAATGACAGTAATCTTGCTATCACATACAATGGAGGGAGGAAGCAGGCCAGTCAAGACTGAAAAGTTACCCAGGAGGGCTCCTAATTACTCAAATATCATTTGTTCATTCATTCATTCATTTGTTCATTCATTGACTCACATTCATTTGTTGAGCACACTTTTACTAAACTATTACCTCAAAGGATCTTATATTTTAACTGAGGGAGGAGGATGTAAACAAATAACTAAAATACAAAGTCATCTACAGTGAGAGGTATTAAGTTGAAGAGAATTCAGAGAAGGAAAAAATCCATTTCCATTTGGAATAGTCAAAGGAGGTTTCCAAAAGAAGTACAGAGCTCAATTCTGAAGGATAGATTAAGGGTTTTGATCATTAATTATAGCAGAGAAAGTAAATAAATGAGGTTATAATTTCAGTTCTTCCATTTACTATTTCTGAGACCTTAGAGAAGTCATTTAACCATTCAGGGCTTCAGTCTTCTCAACTCTAAAATGAGGATGGGAGAACAGATCATTTATAAGGAACTAACCAGTGTAAATATCCTATGATTTTGAAAAGGGATGACATTAGCAAATATGTTGTTTGTCCTTCATTCTTGAAGAGGACCATGAGATCATGGTTATGCCATGATATGTAGGTGAACTGGATTTAAGTGAGGGAGGGCTATGCAAAGTCACCAGCCTCACTTCTTTCTCCAGAGTCATCTGGATCCAGGGATCAGATACACATCAGGAGGACTGGAGATGGTCCCAAATATGGTGGAAGACCTTGGCCTTTTAAAGCTATGGTCTTTAGAAGGTCTCAGTTTGACTGAGGCAACAGTCATTCAGCAATGGGAAGGTATGGTACATCAATGAGAACAGGAAAAAGTTGCTTGGTTGACATTCTTGTCATTGTGGGTGTATAACCCACTGGGTGGGTGGGTGGGGGACATTTGGATATTATATTCATTAACAGTAGTTACTGAACAGGCAAAGGCAAGGTAAAGTAATGATGGGAGAATTCAACTCTTTAGACATCATAGGAAGTCTCATGCTGCTAAAATGAGTATCCCACAACTTGCTATTGTAATTATTTTTCATTAGTTAGAGGAAATAACTTGAATAATAATAGAATTGAGTAGGCTTTTTAGTCCTATGGTTCACCGACCCCTCCCCGCCTTGGCAACCTGGTGAATCCTAGGGACACCTTCTCAAAATAATATCTCTAAACACATAAAATAAACAAGTATTTATATTGAAATATCAAAATATTTAAAAAACAACAACCTAAGTTTGTAGACCCCAGGTCAAGACTCCGTGAATTAAGGGATCTGATACCCTGAAATAATACCGACCCACAGAAAAGGTATATTGTGGATGTAGGGCTTAAAAGAATGTTGGGAGAAAGTGGGGTATTGGAAATGAGACTCCTCTTTAGGGAGGGGTTGGACTACAGGACTGCTATGATCAGAAAACAATACTAGGCATAGTTCACATATAACTTAAACACATAGGCAGTAGATTTCCAAAAGTACAGAGAAAAGTGTCTTGTATTCCAAGGTCAGAGTCTAAAATGGAGTATTGTTCAAACAGTATGGAAGGTTTTCAAAATGAAATTCTGACTCTATGTTCATAAATGATTCCAATAAGAAAGGAGTGGCATCTAAAGATAACAATGTAGCTTAGAGAACTCTATAAGCTCAG
>CM053769.1:371737591-371799091 GCA_028658325.1 Potorous gilbertii
TGTGTGTGTGTGTGTGTGTGTGTGTAACTAAAACTTGACTTTTTATGAAAGGGAGAGCAATGGTGGTACTTTCTATGGATACTTCAAGCTACAATCATTAGTGGAACCTTTTCTGAACTCCACGCCAACACCAAGGAACTGATTCAAACAGGCAACATTGTTTAGTTTGAACTTAGAATTAATATGCTTGCATTTCTCTAGGGCTCAGTTTCCTCTGGAAAATACCTGCCCACTTTAAAGCTGTGATTTAAACTTCATACCCAAAGAAAGAATTCTCCTTTAATGGAGAAAGGTCCCTGTCTCAAATTATGGAATGGTAAATATTTATAATCTAACAATTTTGGCTGTGCAAAGCAAATACTTTTTTTTAACATTTGCTTCCATCATAAAATTGGAAATATATTCTCTCAGAATTTTTTTTTCCAAAAAGACAAAGGTGAAACTATTTTATAAGTAAAGAGCTAAAATTGTGAGTGACCTGTTGGATATAGAATTTAAAGCAGTTCTGCAGCTCTAGGATCAATTAACTAATATATATTTATTTTTCTGCTGTATGCCAGCATCCTGACATACATCCTGGGAGGTACAAATTAGAACCTCTCCTCTCTCATTCAATTTCTCAAACCATAGGTATTTTTGCTCATCGCTGGCAAATTTCCATGTTCTGATTGTCATTTCTTAATTTTATTGTTTCCCTTCTCCTTAATGCTGGGTATTAACAGTGTTTAACATATCACTCTGACAAGAGTTAGCAACCATCTAATATCAATATCTCATACTCCTGACAATGATAGCCTTCTTACACTTTACTCCCCTCCAATCTAACACCAATCTTCTTTCACCTTTCTCCTCTACAATCTACATCTATGTCTTTAGTGTTCCTTTTACAAAACACTCCGATGCCCAATTCCGTACATTTCACTTGCTGCCCCTCTTGTACGGATTTTGCTTTTACTTCCTAATATTTGCTTCCTGCTTTCCCTGGTTCCCCTCAAGGCTTATCTAAAATCCTACTTTTACAACAAGCTTTTCCCAACCACCCATAATGACAGAGCCTTCCCTCTATGACGATCTCTAATTTACCCTATATGCATCTGTTTTATACAGAGTTGTTGGCATGCTGTGTCCCACAATAGACTATGAGCCCCATGAAAGCAAGGAATACATTTTGCTGTACTTTGTATGCCCAGTGCTTAGAATACCATCTGACACATGGTATGCACTTAACTATTGATTTGCTGACTTGCTCAAAGTCTTCAATAAAGTTATGTAAGATAATGCCCAGTTTGATTTGAGAAAGAAGAAAAGAAAAACAATTAAAAAGAAGAGAATCCTAACATGTCTCAGGAGACTAGCTACTGGAAGAAAGTTACATGGGTAAGCAACCAAAAAGCCACAAAACTACTAGAGGTATATAATAGGTAAGAGATTCTTCCTATAGATCAGAGATTCTTAACTTTTTTTGTATCATTGACCCCTTTGGAGGTCATGACTGTTCTCAGAGTCCTATTTTCAAATCTATAAAATAAAATATATAGGATTACAAAGGAAACTAATTCTAGTGAAATACAATCATCAAAAAAAGTAATTTAAATCAAATTGGCAGGTCATCTGAAATCTATCCATGGACCCATTAGGAATCTGTGTACTCCAGATTAAGAATTCCTGATATAAAGAGTCCTTCTGAAGAAGTAGCTCCTTGTGCTCCGATATAAGCTGCATAGAAAGGTCATGAGCATGGGCATTGAGAGCTTTCTACTCAAGAATACTGACAGAACCATTTGTTGACCAGAAAGAAATAATAAAAAGGTTTCCTTTTTTTCCCAACTGTTCCTGGGACATAGATGTATCCAGGACTTGATGGAGAGTTCCCTGAGCTTTATAAATCCTGAAAACTAGATGTAGTCACTCATAGAAGGAATGGCTTGTTATAATGACATGAAAAGTTCTGGGCAAGAAACTCAAGGATTTAGGGAAATGATCAGCTGGCTAAGGTATTTAAAAGTGAGGTTTTAATTATTGTACCACAATTTATAGTAAAAGACCAGTTTTTGATGAGGATTGGAGTGCACTTAATGAGGGCTTTAAATTTAAAAGAGAAGGGAAGAGCTAGAAAAGATATCTATATCTGCCAAGTCAGACACCACAGAGAATACCAGGTAAAGCAGAAGACAAGCATCATTATTGAGGACAAGTAATCAACAGAAGGCAATTTCCAAGAAAAGACTCAATGTTAAAACTCATGACTTCAGATAGAAACATAAAATTATATGAAGGATATATAACAAGCAAGGTGAAATAAGCAACCTTATGTAAAAAAAAAAAGCAAGTTTTACAATCTGAGAATTTGAAGTATGAGGTCTTGACTTGGCATATGACTAAGGAAGGATAAATTATACCTTATTAGAAAGAAAGATAATAGATAAATAAGAGCAGGAGAATAGCAGAGACTTAGTGACTGAAATAGAAATGATAAAAACCAAAGAGAGAAAATGCTTAGTTTCATCTTAAAATTCATGATGGCAATGAAAACTAGTTGAAGCTAGACACGTATACTAGGAATTAAAGGTACAATCCCATGACCAAAAATTCTATGAGCAAATCAGCCTGAAATGAAAAGGGAAAGTTTCAGATAGAAATTCTAATGAAGTAATTCTTATGAAGAAGAAAAATGATAGCTTTTTTTTTTAAAAAAAAGAATGATGTGTGATTAGGGACTATCTAAAGAAATTGTCCTATATGAATGTAATGTATTGCAACTGTGCTGTAAGAAATGACAAACATGATGAAGGCAGAGAAACATGTAAAGATTTGTGTGAACTGATACAAAGTGAAGTAAGAAGAGCTATGAAATAATATGCACACATAAATGGAAAGAACAACAGTACCAAAAAGCAAGCTGTCTGTCTGTCTGTCTGCCTGCCTGTCTACCTATCCATCTATCGCTTTATAAGAAAGACCTATTACTCAGAAGGAAAAACATAACAGTCCCATTGTATTCCACCCTGACCAGACTCCACAAGGACTACATTTTAGGACATACATGGATAAACTTGAAAGGTATATTCCAAGAGAAGGATCACAAGAAAAGTCAGAGGAATTCAAATCACGTTATGGATTAGCTGAAAGAATTGGAATTATCTAGCCTATGGAAGATAAAACTGAGAGGTACTGGGGAGATACATGCGTGGCTACTGTTGTTTGGTTGTTTTTCAGTCATGCCCAACATTTCATGATCCCGTTTGAGTTTTTCTTGGCAAAGATACTAGAGTGGTTTGCCATTTCCTTCTCCAGCTTATTTTCCACTTAAGGAAATTGACACAAATAGGGTTAAATGACTTGCCCAGAATCATACAGCAAGCAAGTGTCTGAGGCCAAATTTGAACTCAGGTCTTCCTGACTCCAGGTCCAGTACTCTATCTAGCTACCCATCCAGTTCCTTGTATATGGTAGAAATCCAATAAATACTTATTAAAATTGAACTTAATTAGTACTTGAATATGTAGCTTCACCTAAGTCTCAGTCTCCTTATCTCCAAAATTAGAAGACTGAACTAGAACATACCAAAATCTCATCTAGCTCCACATCTAGGATTCTCAGTAGTAAAGTCATTCACAGCAAGCTGTCATACTCTACCTCCAGTGGTAAGAAATGTAGTAACCCACAGCATCATGCCACGCCTCATTTTAATCAGGGATACAATATCTTCATCTCTTCAAAGCCTTTTAGCTGTAAATTTCTAGAATACATCAAGAAGATTTTCTATGAGCCCATCTGTGCAGCACATTCATTTTCTGTGACTGTTTTGCTGAGTACAATGAAAACCGTGACTGCTAATGAACAGGGACTCTGAGAATGGTGATGCTACTCTGGGTGGGTGATGGGAGAGTCTCATCTCATCCTCTGGTACAGAAACTCAGGTCTAGACTTCCACGAAAGCTTTTCATAGAAACACTTTCAGCTATGCTGCTTCAGAAGACGCTGCCTTCCCAAACAACCCAAGAGAGAGGTAATGTTCCTTTCCATGTAAAGATCAATATGACTGGCAGTCAAATGTGATGCAAATGCTGGGCAAAAATAGGAGAGTTTTATTCTGTTTCTGAAAGATTCCCCATTTTAGAGTTGCATCAAGAAAATATACAGCAATTGTGTTAGCCACAGAGCTAGGGTTGTGTTCTTAGGAATTCAATGCACTGATTATAGAGGGAAGCAAAATGAACAATCTTACTGTCATCATCACTAATCAGTGCAATGCCCACATTGTCATTCAATGAGTATTGATTAATTGATTTTTTTTTTACTGTCAGAAGGATGATTAGCACTATACTAGGTATTCAGAGCTCCTATTATTCACTCAAATATATTATGTTTGGAGATGTGTATAACTCTGGTCCTAGAAATCAAAAGCATTTCTTATTTGGAAACTGTAATGGGAAAGGACAAAGAACCATCCTTAAATGTTCCCAAACTAAGTATTACCCCATATAGCATGAGAGAAAATAAATATATGCAATATGAAACATATCACTAGCATGAGCTCTTTCACTGAAAAACCTCCACCTAAATGAATTTTAAATTAACATATTTATTTAAATTATTATAAAATCATCTATATAATTACTTATTAAAAACTGCTTATCAATTTTCCTTATCAACACATTCACTGAGTTATGCAGTCAAGGTTTAGCTCAATACAATATTACACAATATCACATTTAATTTGGCTTATTAGTTGAAACAGTATAGTTTCCCAATTATAATACAACCCTAGGGAATGAGTTGTAGTTTCAAGTTGAATATAGCAGTTGGTGAGAGTTGTCAGAAAGTGTTGGGAAGCTGGCTGAAGAGATAGAGAATCATAAGAAAGAAACATAACTGAAAAGCTTGAGTGGAGGTGGGCAGAGTTGGAAGCCTGGACAGAACAAAAGAAGAGAATACTGCACACCAAAGTCAAAGCGATTAACCTAGTGGCAAGTGGAAGGGAGTGTGGATTGGAGTTTTAACAGTAGAACACAGAAGATTAACATCTTTTCAGCTCAAGGTGTTAGATGAAAATAAAACTTCATCTCTTAAAGATAAGGCTGATGTATTAATGGAAATAAATTTTATTAGAATCCTTCATTCATTCTAAAAATATTTCTAGAAAATTCTGTGTATGTGTAACACTCAGGCCTGGCACATGTATCTTAGAACATGTATAAGATTTTGGGTTCTGCAAAGGGATATAAAGTAGTATTGGATATGATTCCTGCCCTCCTGGAGGTTGTAATTTAGTTAGGTAGAGATACACCATCACACAGTTATGTAGTTAATAATAGATGATACGATAAGAAAATTTCTGTGAATTGATGATGAATGAAATATGGAATCCAGAACAATATTCATAAAGATTATGATAATGAGAACAAAACATACATTAAAACAAGTCAAAGTGTGTGGAATTTTAATGACCAATCTTGGTTCCAGAGAAGAGACAATGAAATTTACCTCTCTGTGTTCATTAGAGAAACAGGTGGTCTTGGGTAGGAAATATTAGATATGTTATATGTTGCCAAATAAAGTCATTGGGTTGGTTTGGCTGAACTATTTTTATTTGTTCCAAGGATAGGTTTACCAGTTTTGGGCGGGAAGTTGAGAAAGATGTATCTGGAAATCACTGTGACAAAAAAAAAAAGGTACCAATAAAACTTTTAAAAATTTAAAAGCAAAATAAAAGGTGGCTTTTTTCCCCTGTAAACTGAAGTCTTAAGGAAGGCTTCAGGGAAAAGAACAGACAAAGAGGTCCAGCATTATCTGGTGGTGGCCAGAGGTCCATATAGGAATAGCAAGGAACTTTAGCTTTGCAAAGAATGGTAAATAGATATTTAGAAAGTACCAATAACAACCTTAATGAAATACTTAATTCAATCAACATCTTTATTGAGTACCTAAGATAAGGCATTGCACTATGTGCTATAAGATATACTTAATGAAATCAAGACAAGAAGAAGCCTTTCCTACCTCTATATTCTCACTTAAACTCTGAAATATAGAAAATGAGTCAAGGGTGCAGCCCCAGGAGTTCTTTAACTGAGGTCTACTTCTAAAAAAAATTCTGGATAATTATTTCAATATAATTGATTTCCTTTGTAATCCTATTCATTTGTCTTAATATTTTACTTTTCCCAATTATATGTAAAAAACATTTTTTAACATAAGTTTTTTTTTTAATCTTGTATTCCAAATTCTCTCCTTTCCCTTCCCTCTCCTTGACATGGTAAGTAATTTACACAGGTTATACATGTCCACAAGTTTATTTCATTTAACAATAAGCTTCTGAGAAGGAGTCCATAGGCTTCATCAGACTGCCAAAGGGGTCCATGACACAAAAATGATTAGGAACCCCACATCTACCCAATGGATAGAACCCTCAGAAAGAGTAACACATTAATCTAATGTTATTTTTGACTGCTGCAAAATGAAATGGTTTCCAAAAAGCAAGAGCAATGCCATGCTATTTTAAGGTAAATGTCACAAGGTTCAACCTCCCTTCAGAGATCAGTAGGGTTGCATGCAGGCAGACTTAATCCCATAAGAACTACAGATCAACTCAGGCATGGTGAAGCCACAGAGGCTCCTATTAACCTCTATTAGCCTACATTAGTCTTAATAAAATGAAAAGAGGTTAAATTGGCCTAAATAATGTTAATTCAACTTCAAATTTTCTCTTTAAATAAAAACTCTTAAAGAAGCTCTAGTTAGGGCTAGTAGTTGACAATAAATGGTAAGCGTGGGAGTTTTAAGTAAACGCTGTAGTAATAAAGGCATTTGCCAAATACATACATTTTATTTATGTTCAAGTGACTCAATTTAAGTGTTCTTCTTCAAAGGTCTCGTTTAATTTTAGGCCACGCTTAGTCTCTCACTTATCAACACAAATATCTGTGAATCTTACTTCCTAGTAGAGAGTACACTAAAATTGGAGTCAGACAATATTTAAGTTTATCATGTCTAAGAATGGAACCCAAAGGTCCACTGAGGCAACATTCACATGGCCTCAGTGAACAACATGTTGACAAAGAAGTATCTAACAAATATCTGAGTCAACCACATTTATTTGTCAAAAGAGAGAATGAAGATGGTAATTTATAAGCAGATCAGTGCCACCAGAAATTAGAGAAGGGTTATCATTAAGGAACCCAGGCTCCCTGAGCAATGCAAATTGTGCATGGAAACCATAGGAATTTAGCAACATATCACTACAGACTGTTAAAAAAAAATCACCCACTGAATATATAGTAAAACATCACCTGCAAGCTAGAATTATACATCAGAACCGTGCTTTGTTTCATGAATTGACAGATGATAAATATCTATACTACAAAATAAACACTTAAAATATCTTGGAATCTCAACCAATCAATTGTGTTGGAATCTGACCATTATCATACACCCAACTCTTTCCCCAAATGGCCTGATTCTAATATCGATATACACCGAGTATGCATAATATCCAACGTACATGGAAAAACACAGTTTTCAAAATACAAAAGCCTAGCAGAAAATATTAAAATCATATGGGAACAAAATGAGGTTAAACTTTCCTAACTGGTACTGTAGTTGGACTAAGGAAGTGTCTACTGAAAAAGGTATTTATATGTTAATACTTTTAAGGAACTTTTAAAAAGCAGTGATTTTAGGAGGAGAAGGAAGGGAAGAAAAAGGAGAAGAAAAGAGGAGAAGAAAAAAAAGAAAGAATGAGGAGGAGGAAATAGGAGGAAGAAAGGAGGAGAAAGGAAAAGGGAAGGAGGTGAAATGAGGACAACTCCCATTTGAAAGTTGCTTTAATGTTTCTGAACTGTTTAGTATACACTATCTTTTTTGATGCATGCATCCATTCTCCAACTGATGGAAATTCTCTCAATTTCTCTCAATTGTCAGGCTGGCACATTTCAGTCATGTTACAGATAGGAATGTGGAGGTTCACACACATAAAATGCTGTTTAAAATCATACCACTTTTAACTACCTTAGTTTCTGAGGCAGATGTTACTGATTCTAGTTTCCTATATTTCTGTATCCAGATTCTTCTAATCACGATACCATACTGAAATTATATGAGATTTAAGATTCTAAAAACTGAATGAAAAAAAGTAATATAATCCCTATTCATAGAACTGGCCTTCCATGTTTCTTTTATTAGGAGTCTTTGGGAAAAGCACTGACTCTGGAGTCAAAAGGAAACGTGTTTAAATCTTGTCTCTGTCACCCACTGGCTATATGACCTTGGGCAAATCCATTTTGTCATCTGTAAAATGAGGGGGCTGGATTAGATGACATCTTTATGCCCTAGATCCCATGAGTCTATGATCTGAATGGAGATGATTAAGTTATTAGCCATTTTAATAAAAATATGTTCATGAACCTTTAGCCCATTAAAAATCAAGTCTGGACATTAAAAAGAGAATTCATAAACACAATCCCATTCAGTTAGTCTTTTTCAAGGAAGAATCCAGTCAACACTTAGGTTACCATTAGTTCTTTGTATGAGAGGCTTGTCAGAGAATATGTACCTGGGTTAGAAACAGGATGAGACGATATTAATAAATGTATATATAAATAATAACACATAATATATATAATATGTACATAATATATATACATATATAGACATAAAACAATATAATAAACTTCTCACCCTCCTCCTCCTTTTTTACTGCATATTTCACAGATCAGATTGGCATTCAAAGATTTCTTAGAGTACTATGAAAATGTAACAGTTATTTTAAACTCTAGAGGCCAAATTTGTAACTGCAACTCTACAAACTAGGGGGACAAAACAGGAATAAAACCTACCCCAGTTATTCTGATCAGGAGTGTTACTTCAGACAAGTTGGTTTTTTTTTTTTTCTGAGAGATTACTCTTTCCCATCTCATTTAATGTTTTCAAAACAAGAAGGAAGAAATGCATTAGGTCAGTGACCATATTCTGTGCTGGAAATATGGACTCTCTGAATCCCACATTTAGGGATGGCAGCTCTGGGCAAGAGTACTTGGAAAACACCTAGCTTTCATTGACCCACATGGGGTTTACAAGCTTCTGGCAACTGCTCCAAGATGTGTATACTTAATCCAACTGTTCCTGGCAAACTGTAACTATCAAGCTCCATGCAGTATCTGTGGCCCTTAGGCTACCTCTTCCCACACTGATTTATCCGTATTAATCTTGTCACTGATTTATCTCTGCTCATTTGAGCAGCTTAGATGACATTGCGTCAATTACTTTCTTTGGGAAATTACTCTGTTGTCTAATTGACCCTATTATTAATTTTATTTTCCATTATCTAATTTCTATTTTTCCCTATTTCCCCCTAGTTTCAGGTCATTACTTCTTATTATTTTCCACTTCTTTAACACTACAACCAATTGCTTTCTTTTGTTAGTTATGACTTCATCATCACCTCTAGCAGCAACAAACATTTATAGAGGTCCCACTATGTAACAGGCTTTTGGATTTATGATTCTGTTTTATACACCATCTCCTTCAACTCCACTTTTTTAAATGCACACAGGAAAATTCTGCTGATTACATCCTCCAGAACAAAACCTAGAGTGATAATAAGCTGCTGCTTTTTGGTATACCACAGGTGTGGAATTATATTTATTGCTACAGAAATTCTAGTCAGCTGTGCAGGGAGGACACAAGAAGTCATCCCAGGTTTGTCACTTCTTTATTGTCTGGGATTTCATCTATGTTCTCTAGCAATTAGCAGTTAGCAAATTTTTTTGTTTCAATACTTCCTTACATTCTTAAAAACTGAGGAGGCCAAAGATCTTTTGTTTGTGTGTTATTTCTATCAATATTTACTGTATTATAAATTTAAACATTTTAATAATATTATTATTATTACAAAAATAGATTTAGCCCCACTAACCCCTTTAAAAGGTCTCAGCAATATCCAAGTGGTCTATAGACTGTACTGTGAGAATATTTGGTTTTACCATAGCACACTGGATAGAGTCCTTGACCTCGAGTCAAGAAGATCTGAATTTAAATCTGGATTCCGTCACTTGTGTGACCCAGAACAAGTCACTTAGAATCTATCTGGCTCAGTTTCTTTAACTTTAAAATGGAGATATTAGCATTCGCCTCCCAGGGTTGTTGTGAAGATTAGGTATCTGAAAAGCGCTTAGTACAATGACTGGTACATAGTAAACAGTAAGTATTTGTTTCCTTCCTTCCTTCCATCCATCCAGCCATCCTATGGCTTCCTATGGAAGAAGACCAGACTTCTGGTGTAGGAAACTTGAATGAGGAAACTATTTCTATCAATTCTCTATCCTAGAGAGTTGTCCAGAGCAGTGGTTTCAAACTCAAACAGAAACAGGGCCACTAAACATAAGGATTAAAAAAATTTTCCTCTTAATTTTCAACATTTACTTTTATAAGATTTTGAGTTCTAAATTCTCCCCCATTTTCTCCCCTGTTCCTGACAGCATGCAATCTGATATAGACTATACATGTATAATCATATTAAATATATTTCCACACTAGTCATGTACATAAAGATTCTTGCAGAGGTACGTTGACTTAGAAAACCACATACTAACATATCTCTGTTCTATTGTATTTTTATTCTTTTTGTTAAATATTTCTCCATTACATTTTAATCTGATACAGACGGAATTTGAGAGTGTTGAGGGCTTTGGGCCATGCAGCATTCCATACCTCTAGCCTAAAGCATTGAAAGCTTAAGTACCTTGCCCAGAGTCACATACTCAATATTTGTCAGATGTTGAACTTGAACCCTGGTCTTCCTGGATTAGACACTGAGCTGCCTTTACCTACCCACTGTGTGACCTGTTTCCCCAATAATTGACTAGCTGGTTTATATTCAGCTTTAAGAGTCTATAGACCTAATCAGTTTATTAAGAGATCAAACAATGAGCAAATCCCTTTTTCAGATTCTCAAAATACAAATTCATAAAAAAGTTATTTCCTACAAGAAATCACTGGCAGAAGTTTCTTTCATGCTTCTAGATAAATCTATTATTCATATCTGACAGTCATGGAATTGCACCCATTCCATGAACATTTATCAAAAGTCTATAATGTATAAAGTATTATGCCAAACCTTGAGAGGGATACAAATATAAGGAGTGTGACTGGTTATATGTCCCTGGATGATATCTCCCCCAAATGACTGCAAATGCAAGGATACTTCCTGTAAGATCTCAGTACTGCTTGAATTGGTTGGTGAGGTTTAAGTGGTACAAGAGGGAATATCAAGTTTAAGGAGTAGAGAAGAAAAGAGAGGGATGAGAAGGTTAATGGCCATGCAGTCCTAGAAGACTATTACTACTTATGTCTTCTCTGGCTTCAACTTGTGAAGCAGGGTCTTATTCACCATTTTTTTTTTATTCCAGATTTGACTTTTCACCACCATCTTCTCACAGGTATTTCCCATGGGTACCTTTCCCAACTCTTCCATTTGTCCCACCCCTCAAACCTCCCTTAACCAATTCTGATGTTCATCTCTTTGTGTGTTGTTTCCCTCACTGGAACGTAAGCTCTTTGGGAGTAGGGACTGCCTTTCTTTTTGCTCATCTTTGCATCCCCAGCACTTAACACAGTGCTGGGAATATAGTAAATGGTTATGAAATACTTGATGATTTATTGACTTGATCCACCTTCCCAGACTCTCTGGAAGTCTTTCCAAAGACTCTGTGGGGGAAATTTCAAGTCATAAGGTTTTGTTCCCATTTTCCAAGAAGAGATGAGTTATGGGGCAGAGTATGGAGAAATAGAGTTCCTGTGATCATGGATCACTCATCAGATTGAGTCAATCCCAGGGCCATGTTTGCCTAGTAGTTATGCTCAAAAGAGTCATCTAAACTTTCTGCATCACACTTCAAGGTTTGTTATGTGACTCAAGTCATTTGGGGCTGAAACAATGCATTGCTCTTGCAAGAAGGTGAAATAGAAGTGTTAATTGTAAGCTAGCTAACTTCTTCCACATCTTGGAATTGGCCAACAAGAGATATAAGAGACAGATTGAACTCTTAACCTTTCATCTCTGAGGAAACCTGCTCAGGACATTGTATTGGAAGTACTCAATGAAGAGTTATCTCCTGGGCATCACAATATTTGCCATTTAAAGTAAACTGTCCTTACTTTTCACTCTGATATGAAATCAAAGTGATCCTTCAATAACAGCTGAATCCAAACAAGACAAGGGAAATTGCCAGTTGGAAGAGGGAGGGGTAGAGCCAATGAGGATATCCGAAGTCCTAACAGGTTAAAATTATGGTGACCTTATTGGAGATTTAGAGGGAATCTAAAGTTGAATTTGCCTAACAGTTATGTTTAAAAAAAATCATCTAAGCATCTTTCATTACACTTCAAGTTCTATATTGCCACCTTGCTGTGAGTAACTGAGATGATCCTTGGCTCCTGCTATGTGGAGAGATAAGAGGCTAATTATAAACTACTAAACTTCTGTGTTTATTCTTCCATAGTTTGGAAACACTGGAGACTGAAGTGGGAAGAGGTCAAACTCAAGAAATTTCCATCCCTGGAAACTTGAGTGGAGACCCTAGTGGTTTGCCTTAGGCACACGGATTAGAAGTACTTAATAATGATATTAAGAAGAGATTGCTCACAAAGTTGCAAAAAACTGCTAAACTAATGTTAATAAAACTCAATCACTCCCCTAAAATAGCTTATAATGTAGTAGAGAAAAGATGTTCATAAAATATATAAGGCAGAAGTGAGGAACCTGTGGCCTCGAGGCCACATGTGACCTTCTAGGTCCTTGGGTGAAGCCTTTTGACTGAATCCAAATTTCACAGAACAAATACCCTTTTAAAAAAGGGTGTAACACCTGGACTCAGTCAAAAGACTAATCCCAAGGACATAGAAGGTCACATGTGACCTCAGGGTCATAGGTTCCCCACCCCTGATATAGGATGTAGTAAGTGCACAAGTAAGGTATAAAGTGCGTTGGAAATTTCAAAGAAAAGGCTAGAGTAAGGGATCAAATAGGTTTCCTGGAAAAGGTGGCATCTGAACCTGACCCTGGATTATGAGTTGCATTTTTAAAAGTGGAAGGAAAGAAGAAAGGAAGGAAGGAAGGGAAGGAGGAAGGAAAGAAGGAAGTTCAGTTTGAGGCAATGTCATGAGCAAAGTCAAGTTATCAGGAAAATGCATGATATATTCAGGGCACACAAAGAGTCTAGTTGAACCAGGACACAAGTTAAAGAAATACAAGAGAACAAAATGATAGCAAAAAAAAAAATCGCAAATGGAAATGAAAGAAATTAGTTCCTTCTTAATGATCATGTAAACACTAAAAGGAATAATTCCCGGAAGATAGAAATGGAACCATAGAACATAGTGATTACTGCAAGGAGTCAACGGAGAACCAATACTGCATCAGAGTGCAGTTTCATCACTCAGCCAATCAGGAAGTCCAACAAAGTACCAGACGTCATTCATTATAAAAGTGCAGACCAAAAGGAGACTAATCATCAAAGAGCTTAATCACAAAAATAGTGAATACCAATCTTTAAACAAAAAGCCCTTAAAGCCAATCACTAACCAAAATATGATCAGACACGGGGTACATTTATAAACTGTTTGGCTGAAACATCAGAAGGAAAAAAAATCACATCTGATTTAATCAGAAGGTATTCTTTCCATCCAATAGAGCTCTTACTCATTCCAACATACTAAGCTAGTGGCCATTGAACAAAATGACAAAATCATAACTGAAATAACCATTTGCTCAAATTAGTTTCTTAAAAAATGCATGCACTTCAGCATTATACTCAGTATTTATGAATCCTAACCCTTAGGTATGACTCTACTTTCTGTTCACTATTATCATTTCTTGGAATGTAAAACCAAGGTAATTATTGTTGGGTCTTTTCATTTTCTTCATCATTGACCTGATCTTGCCTCTTAAAGGTAATAAAATGTTGTTTTCTTCATCTAAAGATCTCTTCAAATGCTTAAGGGTTCTAAGTGACCTTAGAACCACCCTCAACCCTTCTGCTATGCCTGTGATAACCGAGTTCTGGCAGGTGCTACCAATCTTTGTGAAGGTACCCAGCCTACCTAACTTCAGAGATGTTCCTCTCTCCAGAAAATTAGCCACCAGGAGAAGAAAGTTTTGGCTGCAGCAACTCATGCGCCCCTTCTTTTAAGTTCATTCGCAGTATAGAATTTCCAAGACACTATTATTAAAGTAGGGCATTTAGTTTACAGAATCTGACAATTTCATGTAAGGAAATTCCAGGCCCAAAGTATATTATAGGATACCACTTAGTAAAAAATGGGTCCAATTTCTACTAGAAACCAAAATAAATAGAGATAAATAAGCAGTAAATAGATAAAGTAAAACAATAAAAATAAATAAGTAAAGCAGAGTGAATGAAGTCAAGTCCCAAGACCTCTAAGCATGAAACACAATCTTAAGAGAAAGGAAAAAATCCATTGGAATAGAAAACAGCAGAAAAGGCTTGAAAAGGAAATCTCAGAACACTCCCAATATTTCCAAGATTAAAAACTAAATGGTCCAGCTGCAAATCAAGTGTTCTTTCTCCTGCCTCTGTGTAGTCCTCCCATTATATTCCTTTGTAGGCAACAGATCAGTGTGCCTCAGTAGATGATCATGCATTTAAAAGTGCATCAATCTAGTGGAAAAACAAAGCCCTAACAATAGAATCTGATTTACTCGTCATTTTAAGGGTTAACTCTGCAAGACTTCAAAGACAGTATCATGAGCTCCAAAGAGAAAATAGGCTCCTTTGAGGAGAATTAACTGGTAGTTTTCCTCTGCCCACCCTGCTTATCACCTATTGTAGCATGCACATTGGCACAGCACTGCAGCACCCACAAACAAACGGTAACAGAAAGCAACACAAGTTAATGCAATAAAGAGGGCGGCCAAAAATAAAAGGGCTTCATTCAGATGAGCTAACACAGAACACTCTTCATGCCAGGATAACGAGTGGAAGAGAGCCCACACTGAGAATCAACTCCCACTGCCACTGTAAAAAATAAATATGAAAAACTCAACTTAATGCCAGTTTCTGGTTTCCAAATTAAGTGCTTTGCCTTTGGGGGATTCATGTGGGGGAAAAAAATGAATAAGCCACTCTGTTTTACTCTCTGTGACTTTAAAGTAAAGATTCTCCTTCTTCCTAGGTATTCTTACGAAGAATATGTAGCAAAAGGTGAACCTTGTGTGAATAAAAATGCCAATTAGGTTCTCAGGGTTATTCTAGCCCTAGAGTAACCCTATAGTAAATGATTATAGTAAATACTTACAATGAAGTAACCCAAACAGTCTACTCCAGACCAATGTTGATGTTTCCTCATTTCCCAGAGGTAGTGCTCTGTTTGGCTTCTAAAGCTCTCTATAACCTAACCCTTTCCTACCTTTCAGTCTTTTTATGCCTTATATATTCCCCCTAGGGTTTTCAATTGCAGTTCCCCATGCCTGGGCCTCTCTTCCTCCTTATTCCTGCCTCCCAGATTCAGGTATTAACCAAAGTGCCACCTTTGGCAAAAAAGCCTTTCCCCATCCCTCTTAATGCTACTGCCTTTCCTATATGATTGTCTCCAATTTATCCTGTATATAGGCTTTAAATCATAGTTGTTTTTAAGTTCCCATTGTTTCCTCTATTAGATGATAAACTGTTTCAGAGCAGGGACTATCTTTTGTCTTTCTTTGTAACCCAGATCCAGAGGAAAAAGTGGGGCTGGAGACTTTGCACAGTCTTAGCTCACTTAAAGCCAATTCATTTGCAAGTCATGGCATCACCTTCTTTATGCCATGATCCTCTTTGAGAATAAATGACAAATAACTACAATAATCCCAGGGCTTGACACAATGCCTGGCACATAGCAGATATTTAACAAATGCTACCTGACTGACTGAATTTGACTGAGAGCTATAGAAGAATGCACAGTAAGAGATAGCGTGACATAATGAAAACAGCCAGGGAGTTGCAGTCACAGAAACTTGGTTTAAATTTGGGCTGTACTCAGACTTTACTAGCTTGGTTAAGTCATTTAGCATATCAGATTGTTTCTACAGCTATAAAAACCAGGTAAAATAGTTCTACTTACATTGAGCCTCTGTGAGATTTTTAAAAAATATATACAATTGTCAGTTATCATTGTTGTTAGGTAAAACAAATGAAATCAATATTCAATCCATTCTAAACATTTACTTAGCAATGGCAAGTAAAAGCGGATATTTTTACAGTCTTCTGAACAAATATTTTATCAGTTTGTTAGGTACTAAGTAGATAAAACAAAGGCTAATCAGTCTGTACCCCAAAGGAATTCCAATTATATATGATTGAGTAAATTTATTTACTTATTGGGAAAGTAGGAGCTAGCTGACAGTTGAAAAACATGCCAAAACCAAGTGGCTATCTTCTCAATACTTTCTCTAAAAGGCAAACAATTTTTAGATGAGTTATGAATTCCAAAAAGCACTTTGCTTAGCCTAGCACGAACAGACAGAGTAGTGTGGAAGATGGCAGGGGTATATAATTCCATTCAACTTAACAAACATTTAATGAAAGTCTCAATAGTCAAGATTCTCAAGTACCTTCCATTCAACACATGCACCAGTAACCACAAAGTACCACTGGGAGAAAGAGTATGCTTCAACTGAAGTGAAGAGGGTGGACCTCACATAGGGAGTGGCACCTGACTTTGTCTATGGAAGGAAGTGAAGGCGTTTAAGAGGGAGAGGTGAAACTAGAGGAAGGAATCTGGAGGAGAAGAGAGTAGCCTGAATTAGTGAAAGAGGAGATAATGAAAGGAGGGATCTTTTAAAGCAGATGAAAGTAAGCTTGGGGTAGATTTGATGACTGTTAATGAGGAGAAAAACAATGAAATGAAATACATCTAAAGTCCTGTACTTTGGGAACTAGAGGGACAGTGGTGACATCAACTGAGGCTAAGAAATTGATGGTAAAGTTGATCCGTCCCCCTGGGAAGATGAAGATGCTAGTTACAAGAAACTAGACATTAAGCTAGGTCACAAGTCAATTAGACCAGGAACATATTACCTTCTTTGCTACTGAAAATATTCACATCATGTTCACACTCCTAGAAAACACTATGTGACTCAATAAATTCCTGTTTATATTACGCCATCGGCACTCATAGCACCTAACTATTTTATTAGTGCTATTTACAGATGGAATAGGATACCATTGAGTATGGCTAGTTTCTTTCATATCAGATAGCTACTACCTTCCTCGTTGCTATGTTGAGATAGGAACTGAAGGGTTCTGACAGTTTTACCATACATCTTTTTATTCACAAAGACTTCTAATCTTGAAACTGGTTCTTTGTTTTAAATCAGGGATCTATTGATTAACTGTGAGACTGAGCGTGGCTCACGGGGGGCTGAGGAGGGTATACACTGTGGAATTAGGACAGTTAAACACTGAAATCGATCCTCCCTTTCTCTTGCCACTGTTGCTGCAGCAAGCAGTTTCTCTAAGCTATTAATTTTATTATTAGCACACCTGGAGACATCGGTTCCCTCAGGGAAAAGCAATTCAACTGTGTGTGCTACAAGACTAGTGGCGTATGATCAATGAAACAGCTGGGACCATAAGCTGCCTGTGCATCTCTTTCCTCCTTTTGGAATTTGGGGAGTAATACTGCTTGTGTAATGATGTACATGACATGTTATAATGTTTCACAACTATTTCCCTTTTGCCCCTTTCACCTCCTTTGATAATAGGAAATTACTTTAAAAGGAAATTATAGTTCGAAGATCATCAGCCTGGAAGTCAGTCAGCTCTAGCATTAATGGGCTGTAGGATTCTGGACAAGTCATTTAACTTCCCTGGGCAGCATTTTCCCCATCAATAAAATGAGGGGTCTGCACCAGAAAGAACTAAACTCACTTTCAGGCTCTAAGGTAAGCTTCTAGGTGGCACAGTGGATGGAAACTTTAACTTGGAGTCAGGAAGATTTGAGTCTTCTTTCTGGGAAACTGGGAACGCTAATACAACCTTTGTCATGAGGATTAAACGAGATAGCATACACATGCCACTCTGCAAAGCTGTTATATGTTAGCTATTACTATTGTCACCATCACACTGAGTATTAGGAAGTTCATTGGTTTCAATGAAAAGTAGCATTAAGGGGAATAGATTTCACTCATTCTTCAACTATTCTATTATAAACTAAGAAGGGCAAGTGCATTTTACAAACTATCATCCACCGTCCAGTGGATCTTTCAAACCCGATATCCTACAGGTATCTCAAATTCAATATGTCCAAAACAAAACTCAATTTCTCTTGCTGCAAATCTACCGCTCTTCCAAACTTCCCTGTTACTGCCAAGGGCACCACCACCAGCCTTACAGTCATTTAAGTTCCTCCTTAACTCTTCATTCTCACTTACCCACCATATCTAATGAGTTACTAAGTCTTGTCATTTCTACCTCCATAAAAGCTCTCTTCTAAGTCTCCTCTCCATTCATTCAGGCCTTCACCCTTCTTCAGGCCTTTATCACTTCTTACCTTGCTAGTGTAGTAGGTGCCTAATTCGTGTCCCAGCCTCAGGTCTCACCCTGCTGTAATCTATCCTTTACACAGCTGCCAGTTATTTTCCTAAAGTACAGGTCTGACCATACCATTCTCTCACTAAATAAACTCCAATGTTTTCCTGTCTGACCTTTAACCTTTAGGATTAAATATAAATTCCTTTGTTTGGTATTTTGAGGCCTTCCAATCTCATTCTGGCTTATCTTTTGAGCTTATTACACATTATTTCCTTTCATATGTTATTATACTTCATCCCAACTGTCCTTCATTGTATTACTCATAGAAATAAAAAAGGCAAGGTCTCCCACTGTATCCTGGGTCATCTTCAGCCCTCCTAATCTGTATCTGGCCACTGGACCCAGATGGCTCTGGAGGAGAAAGTGAAGCTGGTGACTTTGAAAAGCCTTCCTACATTCAAATACAATTCCACTGCAAGTCATGTCATCATCTTCCTGATGTCATGATCCTCTTTGAGAATGAGGACAAACCACAACCTGTGAGTAGTCGGAGCTGCCCGAATGGGGATCAAGCTGGACAGTTTCAGTTGGGCAACTCCTTTCCTCTCCCCTTACCTGAGGGTGTTCTGTTTGATGGTCAAAACCTAGCTAGTTAACTTGAGGTTTACTTGCTAGATTTCTTTCTCAAGGACCAAGCCTTAAACCCAAAGCACTCTGGATCTCATTGATTGGATAACAATAGGTTCCTGCTCAAGCACTACTTATTATTTTTTAATTAATTTTTTTGGTTATTTGGTTATTCTCTACCTGATGTGATGGTCCTCTTCGAGAATGAAAGACAATGACACAGAACCACATATACTACATTTCATCTTCAGTCTTCTTGATTTTAACTTAGCTCATCATTGTGTCTGGATTGCACTGCCTCTTCACCTAGTCTCCCTAGTTTCCTTCAAGTCTCAGAGCACAACTTTCTAAATGGAGGTTTTCATGATCCTGCAAAATTCCACATTCTCCTCCCCCAAAATGACTGGGTATCTATTTTATTTCTATTCTGCATATATCTACAAATGTACATGTTTTCTCCCCTGGCTAGACTATAAATTCCTTGAGGGCAGTGACTCTTTCACTTTTGACTTTGCATTCCCAGTGAAAGAAGTGATTATTTTTCTATTGTATTAATAACCAATTATCAAATTAGGATTGAGATTTTTTTTCTTTCCATTTCTTCATTCAGGGATCAGTCCCTGCAGATCATGCAGCCAGTGTCTGAAAGACAAGGCTGATAGATGAGATTGATATGAGATTGCCCTAATCCTTCCAGTACATGCTCTGCCATCTTGGACTGAACTTCACCCAACTATAAGATATTTTGTTTAGGGTATAAATAGAATCTAATCTACTTAAATTCTTGCCCTTAGAAAGTAGATACTAACCCTTGAAGCTCTCTCTTCCCCCCCAAATTGTGGTCTAGGGCAACCCTTCTCAAATTGGGTCACAACCCCTTATGGCTCACAACCCACAGTTTGAAGGGGTGGCAAATGGAAAATGTTTAAGAAGCCCTGGTCTAGGGTAACCCAGTTTATAAAAAAAATCCCTACTAGAGAGGTCTGGATTCCTTTGTCCCAATTACTGGAGGCAGCTGAATCTCATGATCAAATCACATTCTCAGAAGGAGGAGTTGAAGACTTTTCATTAAGATGTCCACCTCTTTCATTAATTATTCACCAGTCAGGGTTGATTTTAACCTGTTAGGGCACCTCCTTTTCTAAATGTATCTAAGCAGTCAGTGATCTTCCTGGTTACATCTGATTACTGAAAGAAACCATTGACTATCAATGCAGTGATTATCAGTTAGTCTAATTAATAAATTGATTAATTACCCAGAAACTCTGTCTCTCAGGCTTTTCATTCATCTCACCAGCTCCTCAGTATGACTACTCCTGTGCCTAACTGAAATGAACTAGAGACAGTGTGCCTGGGATCTGAGGAGGCTAAGGAACTGACGTCAGGGTGTTTGAAGGATACCAAGGTTAAGAAGGTGGAGGCTGTCATCCAAATACCAATCTTTTCAGTAACCATAAAAAATAGCAGGTAGAATCTGAGCCGGATGAAATGAACTTTAAAAGAAGAGATATGGTTGCTGAGAGGGAGGGTCTGAAAGTGGTAATACAGAGCAAAGAGTATACCAACTCTTCTTACTGGCCATCAGTGTCAAAAAGTGTGACAAAAGGAAGAGTCAATACTCACATACTGAGAAAGAACCGATGGGAGTCTAAATGCAGATTGAAGTATACTATTTTTCACTTTATTTTTTCATGTTTTTTATTCTCTTGGTCTGTTTCTTTCACAACATGACTAATATGGAAATGTTTTACATGTATATATATATGTATATATATATATATACATATATATGTATATATATATAAAACCTATATCAAGTTACTTACTATTTGGGAGGGGTGGTAAGAGGGAGAGAGAAAATTTGAAAATAAAAAAATCTTTTTAATGAATATTAAAAATTTTATTTATATTCAACTGGGGAAAATAAAATACTATATAAAATGAATAAACAAAAAGGAGTAGACAAGTCTGGAGAGAGTACCAAGAGATGTGGCATCTTGAGGAGAAAGCCCAATCTCAGCAAGGAAGAAAAGTGAATGGAAGAGATGAAAGGGAATTTGGTAACAATAGAAGAGTATTCCAGGGAGCAGAGTGAAAAGAGGGGTAAGTGAGAGATAGTCACTGTGGAAGACTTGGGTCAAATTCAATCCCAGTGGATCACAAGAAGATGGCAACAGTTGCAGCAAATAAGTATTTGGTGTTTAACACTCCCTACCACATGATCTCACAATGATGTCCAGTGCTGGTGTATCTGGGCCATCTGGGGGCTTGGAGAGGAGGGACAGGAATGTAGAGAATGGAAAAAGTGAGGAGAGACTTGAGGTAAGGAGATTGATTAGGAGGCCACTGCAATAACCTAGGCAAGAGGTAAAGACGACCTGAACTAAGGTGGTGGCTGGGTGAGTAGTGAGAAGGTTAAGGAATAAAAAAGATGCCATGGAAATAGAAAAGATCATGACTGTGTGTGTATAACATATATATGTATATATGTGTGTATATGTATATCTGTATGTGTGTACATGCATATACATAAAATCTCTCCTATATATAATTTCTCCTTATCCTATACATGTGCATATGTACATATACACATTTATGATGAGGATAGGTGTAATATATACATAAGGAAAAGTATACACATTAAAATGTATATGTACATACATATACACGTGTAGAGAGATTTTCTGTATACATATGTGTATAAAGACACACACACATATATACTTAAAAATCATTTGCCAAATCTAGCTTATTCTACTTCCACAACAACTTTCATACCCCCTCACCTTCACTCAACACACAAAGTTAGGACCTAATTTCAGTTCCTTATTACCTCTTGCCTTGATTATTTCCATGACCTCCTAACTCTTCGCATCAAGTCTCTCCTCATTTAATATAAAGAAAATGAGGAGTCAAGGATGACATAGGGTTAAAAACCTGGGAGACTGGAAGGATGGTGGTGCCTTTGATAGGCAAAGGGAAGTCTAGAAGAAAAGATGGTTTATGGGCAATAATTAGTACTATCTTGGATGCGTTGAGTTTGAGAAATTTCTAGAATGCCCAATTTGAAATGTCTAATAAGCATTTGGTGACTTAAGAATGAAGTTGAGGAGAGACTGGTTTGGAAAGAATCATGAGTGTCCTTATCAGATATAATTAAACCCAAAGGAAATGCTGAGATCCCCAAGAGAGTAAAAGGAGAAGATGGAAGGATAGCCTTGGGGAGGAGAGAATAAAGGAATACCCACAGTGAAAGGAAATGATGTGGGTGATGAACCAGAAAAGGAGACTGAAAAGGAGTGACCAGACAGGTAGGAGGCACTGACCAGAAGAGAGAAGGGTCATCAAAGCCCAGAGAAGGGCATTCAAAGGAAAGAAGGTGGTTACCAGAGTCAAATGCAGCAAATGTGTCGAGAAGGATGAGGACTGAGAATGATCATCAGATTTTGGAGTTGAGAGATTTTAGTTGAGGGATGAGATTGGAAGCCCACTGAAAAAGTTGAAGAATGGTTGAGAGGGCGGGGGCAAGTGAAGGAAGTAAGTATAGATAACTTTTTCTTTCTAGAGTTTGGCTGAGAAACGGAAGAGATATAAGAGAATAGCTTGTGGGCATGGTGGGGACTAAGGAAAGTTTTTGTTTTGTTTTGTTTTGAACTGTTAGCCTGGGATGGTGATGATGCACTGAATACACCATTGGTCTTGGAGTTAGGAAGACCTGGGTTTGAATCTACTTTCAGACACTTAATGGCTGCGTGACCCTGGGCAAGTCATTTTTTGTGCTTCAGTTTCTGCATCTATGAAATGGGAATAATAAAAGTACCAAATTCCAGGGTTATTGTGAAAATCAAATGTAAAAACCCCTACAAGCCTGGAAGAGTTTTGTGTAAATATTAACTGTCATCATCATCATTTTGTGTGATGGACGCTTTTGGCAGTATGATGAAGTGTATGAATACCTTCTTACAATAATGTTTTTAAGTGTATAAAATAAAATATGAAGGATTAAAAATGAAACCAATTACAATGAAACAGAATTATTGAAAAAATTTTCCAATCTACCAGAAACCAGAAACTGTTGGAGTGGGTTATGTATTAATCCCTCAGGGCTTTCCTAAGTGACTGGGAAGCTAATCTTATCAATTAATTTGTCTGATAGTGACTTGTCATTTATCTCAGATGATATTTGTAGGATTACAGAGTTAGAGCTGGGAAGAGCTTTAGAGGTCATTCTAGTTCAACCTTATTTTAGAACAGACAATGAGGTCCAGAGAGTGGCCCAGTAAATGACTAATCCAAGGTCATGCAGGTAGCAATTAGCAGAAGTGTGATTTGAACTGTGATCCTCCTCTGATCCTTTTTCCACCACTGTCTCCCTTGTTTTTAAGTTAGGACTTTCAAAGGCATAATTCAAAGATAACACCAATATGAGAATTTCAGGCAAAGTCAATAGAAGAATGGGGTTGGCATGGAAGAAAATATTTTGAAGTCGCATCATTTGGTAACCAAATATATAGAACCCTGCTGTCAACTGACATCTATCTCTTTCTCATTCTCACCCAATAGTACTCCCAGCCTGACTTCAATGGTTGCTTTTTGCTATTCATTCTGATATTTTTTAAACCTTCATGGATCGATCAGTTTGTATAGGTTGAAAATTCACATAATCTCATCTTGTATTCTCTAAAGAACCAAGAAGATTCTTAATAATGAATAACTATTATTAAGATCATAGGATCTCAAGCCAGAAGGGATTTTAAAGATGTTTGAATCCAGCTCCCTTTTATAGAAGAGGAAAATGAGACCCAAAGGGCCCATTTGGAGAATGACTTGTCCTGAGTCACACAATACAAGTATCAGAGCTGGGAACTGAGTACACAACTTTTTCTACTATAGCTAGATCCAGATTAGTGTGGATAATGAATCCTGGTCTCATGCATTTGAATTAGCACTATTTGAAGTTATAATTATCTAAAATATGCTAATTGGTTCCAGCTCAATGGAAATATGCAGTTCCAATCAGAATAATACCACCACCTCACTCACTATTCAGGACCTAGCTGCAAACGCTTATTAAGATGAACTGAATTTATTTCTGATTTATAATTGCAGGTACAGCAAAACTGTCCTTTCTCATTCTCACCTAGTCGTCATGCAAACTTGGCACGTTGGTGCTTTGGGGATTGACCAGTTTCCTATCTGATCCCTGCTATGTGTCACTAAGCATTGAAGGCCTCTGAGATGAGGAAGTAATCTTACTGGCCACTGAGCAGTTAGATTAGATGTCTCAATGAATCTTCAAAGGGGCCAAGGGACCTTTCCTCATTTGGGCTCCATTTTTTTATCCTTTTGGCTACTGTGTGTATGAGTGCCCTTTGGGATCCCTCCCTCAAAGAGAAGATTGATCGAAGTACTCTTCCTTCTCCCTGGAATCAAGAAGACTTCTCCCATTTAGGTACAGGTTCTAGTTTAGCTCTTGGACACTGTGGATGACAGAAACTGATTCAGGCCACATATGACTCAATGCTGTGTCCACACTTATTGCCTGATGAAAGCAAAAAAGGGAGTTATCATTGCCAAAGTATCCAAGAGCTTGGCTGGCACCTGTGGTCAGCCAGAAACAGAAAGGACAGCTCCCTGTATGTCTCTATGTTGCATGGGATGCACCCCCCACCCCCTGCCGCCACTCACACCTTGTGCTTTACATCCAGCCTTACTTGTATTATATTTTCAGTGCATCATTGGCCCAGTAATACTCTTAGGTTTAACTAAGAACCAAATAGCTAACAGGAATAGTTGGTTTTTTCTTTTTTTTTCTTCAGGAACTGCACACAGTTCTATCCTATATTCTTTCTCCCTTTCAAGAGAAAGGAAATATCTTTCATAAAGTCACAGGTGGCTCACGTAGAAATCTCTTCCAAATTCATAAATCTGTACCTTGGCATGCTACCTTAATAGTCTACAGCTCCTGCAACAAAGATAGGTTAATTTTGCATTAGATGAGCTTTAATGTACATTTAAAAATCAGAGGCTATCCTGTGTATTCATTAGTGGAAATCATGCTTAAAGAGGGTTATATAGAACTAGGAAGAAAATCAGAAGCCTCTGACGAAGGAAATCATTTTTGCTTTCTGTCGTTTTCCATTATTTATGTTGAGCTGAGCTATTATGAATCACATGAATCTAATATACTTTACTAATTAATTGCTAGAACACAATAGTTTGGATGGGTTCCAAGTCTTTGGAAAGGGGATATTTTGCTCAACTATAGCAAAGTGCAGATGGCTTCACCAAGCCTAAGAGGTGAAACCTCTTTTCCTTTCTTCCTTTCAGGAAGCCACCAGTGAAGGTAATTCAATTCAGTTCCAAAATATTTATTCAGCACTTTCTTCATCTATGTAAAGCACTGAGCTAGGTACATGGGGCATAGACAAAAATCAAATAGTCCCTATGTGTAAGGCTCTTAAATTTTTACTGGTGGTGTATCATACACATATATTCAGTCAGTAAAGGTTTATTAAGCACCTACTATATATCAGACACTATTCTAAGAGCTGGGGATACAAAGAAAGGCAAAAGACACTCCCTCCCCTCAGAGAGCTTATAATCTAATGGGGGAAACAATATATGAACACCTAAGCACAAATAATTAAATACAAACACATGAGTAAATACAAACCACGTGTAAAGTATTTTACAAAGGAACACACAAAGAGCTGTGTGAAACAGGAAAGGTCTCAAATAGGAGATGGAACACGAATGATTCTTTGATTTTAAGAGATGGGAATGAAAAAGTTCACTTTGGATATGGAGGCCTCTGGGCAAAGATATGGAGGAGGAGAGAGAAAGAATATTATATATGAGAAACAGCTAGAAGGCCAGTTTTCCTAGAGTGAAGAGAATGGGAAAGACAATACTAGGAAATAAAATGAGCCAAGTGACAGGAGGGGACAGATGTAAGATATGTTATGGAGGTAGAATTATGAAGAATTGGAAATTTATCACACAATAAGGAATAGAGAAGAAAATCTGGCACTAGTTTATCATATGGCACAGTTCATTTTGAGCAACTTTGTTGGGGATTTAGCCTTAATGAAACTGCCAGGCAATGTGACCAGCAGGGATTACAATGTGGTGATATGTACGTACCATTTTCTATGCATCTTTTGTGAAAAACGAGACAAAGACTAAATACAAGATTGATTTCACTACTGATAAGCAACTGTAAGTACCTGAACACTAAGAGTTAAAAACAACAATCCCCCATTCTCTCCTACTAGGCCTATGGTTCTGGCTAAGGTTAATGGAATTTGTATGTGAAAATAGAGGACATCTATGTGGAGAGGAATGGATTTATTTCTTGTTCTGGCTTATATTAACTGTATGGAAGAAAGATTCCCCAGGCTGGGTACAAAGGCGAGAACTTGGAGGACCCACTTAAGCAAACTGAAAAGCTTGAGAAAACAAAGTTATCTTCTGCCTCCTTTAAAAGTAGATACAAATGGAAAAAGTTTTCTTTGTTGTAAATAGGGAATCAGATTCACACCTCCATTTAACAGCAGTAGGAATTGCACACCTACAGTGATTTCCCAGGGGTACCCAGCTGAAAATGTACCCCAAGGTGTCAGGAACAAATGTATATAATGATGTCTGTCTTTCTGACTAGAGCTACAGTGTAGTAGTCTTAATAGATTTAAGAGAAATTGTAGCTGACACCAGAATGACACTTTTTGGTGAACAAAACACATTATGTTTATCCCCTTCCTTCCCTACCCGCAGCCTAAGCAACACTACAAAATCGACCACCATTCTCCCCTTTGAGACCACATTGTGTAGTGTGTAGGGGCACTAGAAATTCCAGCGTCCAGTACAGATGTTTGCATGTTCTTTAACAACTGTCCATCCCTCATATCATATTTCTACAAAAAGATGGAGACAGCAAGAACATGCGCCAATCTATGACCCTTTACTTCGTTACTACTCCCTCAAGATCAAGGAAGTATTGCAAGTGAATGCTTTCTATCCTCTGCTTCTTTCCCCATTCCCTCCATATCTCTCCACACTATTTTCTAATTGTGATCTTCCTTTATGTACTCTATAAAGATTGTAAAGATTCTGACTCATATGCCAAAGGGTTTTATCCCCTACATTTCAAAACACAGTTAACACATTAAGTCTTTAGAGTACTCACAGCAAGAGACCAAGCAAACAAGGACAGGGAGAATCCCTTTGTTGCTCCTTCATTGAGAGAGATATAATGGAGAAGACTTTGGATTGGGAATCAGGAGATGTGAGTTCTGCCACTACATGGCTGTCTATAACCTTGAATACTTTATTTTTTTTTCTAGGTTTTAATTTGTCTTTAAAATGACAGGGCTGGTCAAGAAGATCTTTGAAGTCCTCCCTCTAACATTCTATGACGATGATGCATGATATTATAGGATTAAAGGATCATAAACCTGGAGTTGGAAGGGAGCTTAAAGGTCATCAATCCAACGCTTTCATTTTACAGATGGGGAAACTGAGGCTTGGTTTACTTACTCAAGGTCACAAAGGTAGTGAATTTCAGAGACAGGATTTGGCTTTTTGACTCCAGAATCATTACCCTTTTTCTGTACCATCAGGCTCCCTTATTAATCCTGCTCATTCACATTTAGAAGTCACTCAGAAATACGGGTCTCAGTAAGAATTATTTCTTCTGTCATTTGCTTAGGAGCTTCAACTTTTCATTTCTTTGCAAGGACTTGGCTCATAGGAGTGTGGGAAGGAACAGGATTTCAAGAGGTGCTAATATCCAACAAATGACCATTCGAAGTCATACCTTTTACCCAAATAAGAAAATATGAGTTTGCATTTATAGCAATCCACCTAAAGAGAAATTGGGAAATTTTAAACACCATCAATAAGAACAAAAAAACCAGGAGTCTGGTAAAACAGGAGACTCCACTGAGAGCTCTCAAGAATGGTCAGAAATAATGTTTTGAATGAGTGGCAATACAGCTGTCACCACTATCTAAACAGTTTCTTGGGGCTGCACTTCAAGTTTTCATTACCACGACAGTTTCAAATTATAGAACTGGTCACATTTGCTACCGAGTATCAAAAACTTCAAAGTGCTTTCTCTTTGACACTGTAAACAGCTGTCTAATGTTAGGTAATTGTAACTAAAACATAAAAAGAAAGACAGTGTATTTTTTCCCTTTGTAGTTAAGAGAGTTTCCAATAACTCCAGTGCTCATTAAGATACAATAATGAAGAGCTAAGATGGAGTCTAAAAATGGAAATATAAAGTTAAGTGACTCATTTAATATTTTGAAAGGTAAAATATTAAGAGGAGAAAGAAGTGCTATCTTCATCAATCACAGACTCCATAAAGCCCATGAAAGTAATATGAAGCTGTCCAACAGTAAGCACCAATGTAGAGCAGCATTGGCCTAGTGAGACTACCTTCTAATAGGTGGGAGGCTATTTCAATCTCCATACCCATTTAATCACAGGCCTGTTTGAGCACTGACTGCCAATTATCCTGAATTATGTGTCATATAGTGGGTTTGTGATCTGGGCTATAGTGCATTAGGGACTCAGCGGAGACCACCATGTTGATCTGACAAGGTTCTTAGAGCTGGGATGAATAAATTAACGCAACAGAATGCTTCTGATGAAGGGAAGATTGGAGCCAAGCTCCCAGAGATGGCAGATTAGTGACTAATCAGTTCTAACACCTGGTTTCCATAACACTCTAATAACAAGTCTTCCACACTGCCTATAAAACACCAGAGCCCCTCCCTCTGCCAGGCAAAAGAGTGAAACAATCTCAAAAGTTAAATCTTACAGTGAATCTATTTGAAGTCTGATAGATTTTATCTTTTTGAAAAATTAAGAGCTGCAACTACCCTTTTCCCTATTTCTTCCTCAGGAAATACTTTTAGAAAAAAGGAAGTAAATTCTGAATTAAAAAAAAAGCAGTATGAGGATAGCTATGGGGGGGAGGGAGAAGGGAAAGGAGTGTGATAGGGATAATTTAGGCAATTTAGGCAATCTAAATAGAAAAGCTACCAATAAATTTATTTTTTAAGAGAGGCAGGATGGTACAGTAGGGAAAATGTTCAGTTTGGAATCAGAGTACTTCATTTCAACTCTCACAACTGCTTATCTTACATGTGTGACCCTGGAAAAGTCCCTTAATCCCTCTGGGTCTTGGTTTCCTCATGTATAAAATGAGGGGATTGGCCTCTCACATCCTTTCCAGCTCTGAGTCTATAAGGCTATCTCTAGCAGTTTGAAGTTTTGCAGGAGAACACATTAGCCATGAGTGAGACCCACAGATACAGAGTTTGCAGTTCAAATTATCATGTGATAAGGAGGAGGAATATATTAGTGGGGATATTATAAAATAGTCATAAATCTAAAATGATCTGGACTAGCCATTCACTTTAAAATTCAACATAGAAACCATTCAAGATATACGACGGTAAATTTAGACTTTAATTATCCTATTTTAGGTTAATGGGAGGTGGTGGTGGCACTCCTTACATTCCAACATTTGCCAGACAAAGTCTAGAATCAAAAAATAGGCAAATTATATTTTAGCTAAAATGTCAAAAATTTTACATCCCAGATGTTTTAGCTTCTCAACTACAAGACAAAATTCTCACCAAATACATCTGGCAACACTCCAGAAACTTCTTCCCCAAAGCAGTCTTGTGTGGGAGTGTTATTATGCTCAGTGCTGTTAATCATTGTGATTTGCTGAGGAGGCTGTACTTTGAGGACCAGCTTTATTGAGAATCACTTTGATCACTCTTCATTAGACATGGATCACTAATTATGGCCTAGTGTAAGGGATACAGCACTGAATCGAGAGCCTTGAAGGTCTAGATTCAAATACACCCATGGCTACTCTTCTCTAGCCTTGTGACCATAGGTCACATTTAACTTCTCAATGCCTTAATTTTCATATCTGTAAAGTGTAGTTAACACTAGCATCTACTTCACAGGCTTAAATAAGATAATGTAGACAAATTATATATTAGTACCAATCAATCAACACACATTTATTGTCAAGCATAGGAAATACAAAGACAAAAGGGAAACTATCCCTTTCCTTGAGGAGCTTATACTCCATATCAGTGCTGCTATTTAAAGCGAGTAAAGCTCTTAACTGACACCAGGCATTCTTCATATAATCCCTGAGAAATGTCTTTTTTTTCCAACATCAGGGTACTTAAGGCACAAAATATTAAACTACTCAGTAGCTGTAGTCAGTACTCGGGTAATTCTTTCCAATTTGTACAAAGTGTTTAGATAACAATGAATATGCAAGATGATGGAGTAGGGAAGCGCTCAGCAGAGCTCTCCCAACATTCCCCTCTAAACTACTTTAAAATAACACCCCAAATTGAATTCTGGAGTACCAGAACCAATAAAAGATCAGGGAAAGACATTCATCTAGCCAAATGCAACATAGGAAATCAGAAAACGAGATTTGTTACATGAGGCTTGAAACTAGCTTACAAACCACATGGATGAAACACCAGTGGTAGGATCATGTGGTGGTGACAGAGGCAGGAATAGCTTTGGAAGCTCTAAAACCAGAGCTGGTAAGGGATCAGGTAACTGGTCAGAAAGAGATTATAGGGTATCCCTTTGCTAACACAGGACACAAAACCAGATTCTGTTTGGTAACCCCATTGTCTATACACACTTTGGGTTCACAGTTGAGTGGCAGAGAAGAGCACTTTCCATCAAGATGGAGTGGAAACCCTGAGAGGCAGGAGCATTTCTGACCCCAAGAGATTATGACCCTGAGGAACAGTATCATTTCCAGTTCCGAGAAAGGAGAGGCCCTGAGAAGTAGTGCTGATTGCAATACCTAAGGGATAAGGGGGTCTTCTTGGGTAAGGAACAGAGTGTAAATAACAAGACCTGTGATCAGAACTTTCATCACATCACCTTGGAAGCACTGAAAAATTCCAAAGCCCCAGAACTAGCTCTGAAAACCACAGCACAGAAGTCTAAAGCTTGAAACAGAGCTCCCCTTCTACACTGCCTATACTGGGAAAACTGCCCAACATTAACATAATATTCTGAATTAAGATATAGGGTGGAAGAATGAGCAAACAAAAGAGTCTGACCATAGAAATCTATTATAATGACAGGGAAGATCAAAATACAAACTCAGAGGACAATGAAGTCAAAACAGCTATAAGCAAAGTCTCCAAGAAAAAAAAAGCTAATTGGACACAAACCCAACAAGAAGTCCTGGAAGAAATAAAAAATAATTTACAAAATCAAATAAGAGCACTAGAGAAAAACTAAGTAAAGATTATCATGAAAAGAAAAATTAACAGCTTGGTAAAAGAGACACAAAAAATACTGAAGAAAATAATACCTTAAAAAACCAGAATTGACCTAATGGAAAAAAGATATAAAACATCACTGATTAAAATGAATCCTTAAAAAGCAGGATTGTGCAATTGGAAAAAGAGGCAAAAAGTTCAGTGAAGAAAATAACTCCTTAAGCATTAGAATTGGCCAAGTGGAAATAAATGACTCTGTGAGAAACCAATGAACAACAGAACAAGGTCAAAAGAATGAAAAAGGAGAAGGAAACGTGAACTATCTTACTGAAAAACAACTGGCCTGGAAAACAGATCAAGGAGAGATACTTTAAGAATTATTGGATTACCTGAAAATCATGATCAAAGAAAGAGACTATACACCATAAAATTATCAAGGAAACCTGCCTTGATATTCTAGAACCAGAGAGTAAAATAGAAATTGAAAGAATATATCTGAAAGATATCCTAAAATGAAAACTGCCAGGAATATTACAGCCAAATACAAGAGCTCCTAGTTTAAAGAGAACAAACTTCAAGTAGTCAGGAAAAAAAAACATTTAAGTTCCATGGAGGCACAGTCTGTATCACATAAGATTTAACAGCTACCACATTAAAGGAGCAGAGTACTTGGAATCTGATATTCCAGAAGGCAAAAGAGCTTTGATTATAACCAAGATTAACCCACCAACAAAACCAAGTATAATCCTTGATGGGAAGACTAGCAGTCATGCTCTCTGACAAGGTAAAAGCAGAAACAGATCCAATTAAAAAGGTATTAGAATAAAAAGGAATCTACCTTCTTCTCAGTTGTACATGGTACCTTCACAAAAACTGACCATGTATTAGGGCATAAAAACCTTACAACTAACTGCCAAAAGCAATCAATCAATAAGTGAATTTTGTAAAAACATAAACATTCCAGATTAACAGAAGAGGAAATATAATACTTAAATAACTATCTTAGAGAAAGAAATTGAACAACCCATCCATGAGCATTCTAAGAAAAAAATCTCCAGGACTAGATGAATTCATAAATAAATTTTATCAAGCATTAAATTAATTAAATTAATTTAAATTGGGATTAAAATTGATAAATTAAATTACTTAATTGAAATTAATTAAATTAAAATTAATCCGAATACTCTATAAACTATTTGAAAAACTAGATAAACAAGTAAACCTACCAAATTCCCTTTAAAACACAAATATGGTGGTGATACTTAAACCCAGAAAAACAAAAACAGAGAAAGAAAACTAGAGACCAATTTCCTTAATGTATATCAGTTTAAAATTTTAAAACAAAATACTATTGAAGATATTACACAAAGATCACACACTATAACCTGGTGAGAATTACACCAGGAATATAGACCTGGTCACTTATTAGTAAAATCATCGATATAAATGACCATATCAATAAGAAAAACAACAAAAAACTTAAGATTATATCAATAGATGCAAAAAAAGTTCTTTGACAAAATACAACACTCATTCTTATTAAAAACACTAGAAATAACAAAAATAATCTGTGCCTTTCTTGAAATAATAAATGATATCTAAAGCTAAGAGCAACCATTATTTGTAATGGGGATAAACATGCAGCCTTCCCTATAAGATCAGAAGTGAAGCACGGAAATCCATTATCACTACTATTATTCAATATTGTATTAGAAATGCTAGCTATTGTAATAAGAGGAGAAAAAGAAATTGAAGGAATTAGAACAGGCAATGAGGAAACAAAACTAACTCTTTGCAGATGATATGACGGTATGCTTAGAGAACCCTAGAGAATCAACTAAAAATCTCACTGAAACAACCACTTCAGCAGAATTTCAAGATATAAAATAAACCCACATAAATCACTGGCATTTCAATACATTACCAACAAAATGCAGCAACAAGAGATAGAAAGAGAATTTTCATTTAAAATAACTGCAAACAGTATAAAACACTTGTGAGTCTACCTGCCAAGATAAACCCCAAAATGAACATAGCTACAAACATTTTTCATATAAATACGGATCTAAACAACCAAGAAAATATTAATTGTTTAAAATAGGCCAGGTGAATATAATAAAAATGACAATTCTGCCTAAATGAATTTACTTACTCGATGTCATACCAATCAAAACTACCAAACAATTTTTTTAATAGAGCTAGAAAATTTAATTACAAAATTCACTGGGAAGAACAATGAAAATATGAGGACAATCAATGAAGAAAAAATAGAAAGGAAGCTATCTCAGCAGTACCAGATTTCAAGTTATTTTACAAAATGATAATCTTCAAAACAATCTGATACTGGCTAAGGAATATTTAAGAAATGTATTATTTTTATTGTCTAATTGGTGGATCAGTAGAATAGATTGGGTACATCGTATGGAGTAGTGAATGACCACTGTAATATACTGTTCTATAAACCCAAAGACCAAGGTTTGGGGGCAATAATTCACCATGTGACAAAGATTTCTGGGAAAACTGGAAATAAATCTGACCAAAATTTGTCGTAGACTAACATTTCACACCATATACCAAGATCAGGTCAAACTAAATAAATGATTTAGACACAAAGAGTCATATCATAAGTAAATTAAAGGAGCACATAAAAATGTACCTGTCAGATCTATGGATAATGGATAGTTTATATCCAAACAAGAGATAAAAGTGATAATGGGAATTAAAATAGACACTTTTGATTAGATAAAATTAAAAAGCATTTGTACAAACACCACTAAAGAAGTTAAAATTAGAAGGAAAATGGGAAATTGGGAAAAAAATTTTGCAGCAAGTTTCTCCAATAAAGGCCTCATTTGTCAAATATATAGAGAGAACTGGATCAAGTTTACAAAAATAAGAGCGATTCCCTGGTTGAAAAACAGTCAACATATATAAAGAGGCAGTTTTCAGATGAAGAAATCAAAGTTATCAATAGTCACATGAAAAAACGCTCTAGATCACTACTGAGTAGAGAAATGCAAATTCAAACAACTCTCAGGTACCACCTCACATCTATCAAATTGGCTAACGTGACAGAAAAAAAGACATATTAGAGGGGATGTAGAAAAATTGGGACACTAATGCACTATTGTTGGAGTTGTGAACTAGTACAACTGCTCTGGAGAACAATTTCTAACTACACTCAAAGGGCTGTAAAATTCTGCCTACCCCTTTGATTCATCAATGCCAGCAATAGATCTGTATTGTAAAGGGATCAAAGAAAAGGCAAAAGGATCATTGTACAAAAATATTTATAGCAGCTCATTTTTGTGGTAGCAAAGAACTGGAAATTGAGGGATGCCCATCAATTGGGGAATGATTGAACAAGTTGTGATATGTGATTGTGATGGAATACTATGGTGTTATGAGAAATGTTGAACAGTATGATTTCAGAAAAAACCTGGGAAGACTAATATGAATGGATGCAAAGTGAAGTGAGCAGAACCAGGAGAAAATTGTACATATTAATAGAAATATCATAAAGATGAACAACTATGAAAGACTTAGCTACTCTGATCAAGACAATGATCCAAGACAATTTCAAAGCATGCATGCTGAAAAAGTATATTCACCTTCAGAGACAGAACTGATGAACTCTGAATATAGATTGAAGCATACTTTTATTTTTACTTTATTTTTATCGTCTAATTTAGTTTGTGTTTTATTTTGCAACATGGTTAACATCAAAATATATTTTGCATGACCTCACATAGATAACCAAAATGAAATTGCTTGCCTTCTCAAGGTAGAGGAGAGTAAGATGGGAGGAAGGAGAGAAATTGGAACGCAAATTTTTAAAAAAGTGATTATTAAAATTTTTACATATAATTGGGAAATATTTAATAAAATAAAGTTATTTTAAAAAAGGAATATAATTTATAGTACAGACCTGCCCTACTTTAGGAAAATCTCTTATACAAAAACAAATTGATAGCATAGTTAAGCTACTTACAAAATAAAACAAAATTTTCTTTACAAAATAATTCACCTCAGGACTCCTTTTAAAAGGACCCTTTAAATAATAAGTTCAGTGTATGATAAATGTGCTTGCAAGCTTTTTTGGAGTTAAAAATAAAATAAGTTGAAATTATCTTTTCACTTATGCATAGCTCGTACCTACCCTCAGAAGACTGTACATTTTATTCAACCTAGGCTGTTTAATTTTGTGGCTTTGTCACAGTACCAGACAAGGAACAGATCAGCATTTTGGAATTTCTTTTTCTTATTTTTCTTTTTCAGTCTGATTACTTTCCTAGTTGGGATGCATCTCTCTGCTCCACATTCAGTATGTTGTCCTATGAAGACCGACCCATACTCTTACTATGAATGACAGAGAAGCCAAGTACATATTTTCCCAAGGGCCAGTTCCAGATTTGGTCTCCCAAAGGGAAAATATCTAAATTCCTTCAGGCACACTCTAATAGCGACCCCATTTTCACAGCTTCATTTTGTTATAACACCTGACTTGTTTTGCCTCTGCCAGTCTTCCTGAAGGGAATGCTGAATGCAGAATGAAGTAGCTGGGTTTTTGGTTTGTTTTTTTCCAGTTAGGTTACACTGGAAACCATTGTCTTCACTATTTCCCCCTTTTCTCAACTATTATTTGAGTCTGGGTATTCAAAATACAAAGGTGTCTGTTTTAATATGGAAAAATGCCATATCAATAACCCTGGGCATTTGTTATCCCAGGAAATTACTTACTGACTCATATTCTTCCTCACTTTTTCCTCTGCCTCAGTTCTCTCCCTTTTGCTCTCTCATTTGAAATGCTTCCATGCAACCAAATAAATGCAAAGACTCTTCTTGAAATAGGCTGAAAAACTGACATTCACAGAAAAAAAACAAGTTAATCTCTAAAAGGCTTGATTGAACTTGTAATCATAAAAGGAACATTCTGGCCCATTTCCTCTATTCCTTCTCCATTATATATTTCATAGAAAAAGGCCAGCCTCAGTTCATTCAGATTGGTCCTATTCCCTAAAATAGAATTAGCACTATTACCACTAAAGGAGTATTCTCAAGAGTTAGTGTAGTGACTGTGTGTGTGTGTGTGTGATGCACACATATAGCAGCATGCACACACAACAAGATAAGAACATGGACATTGTAACAAAACCCATCAAAATGGAGCAACAAAAATTCTGGAAGTAGTATGAAAGGTATAGAAGTTTGTGATTAATGTTTATGTCTTATTTTCAAGATGAATCTAAATGTAGATCAAATGACATAATGTATGTAAAGCACTTTGCAAATTTCAAAGCCCTATAAAATGCAGTCTTTGTTGTTGTTACCCATTAATATGGGATTTTCAAGGGATTAGTTGCCATTTGGTCTGCCTATACAGTAATAAATGATATTTCTTCCTTTCTCATATGTGTATTCTTTTGGTGGGTATCAGTGAAAGTACATTTGTTAGATTAAGAGCACCCTGTAGAGGAACCTTTAAAATAGTGTCTGGTAAGCGACAGAAATAACACACGACTGGAGCATCAGATTTTACATACTTTGACTATGATCACTGGTCAAGGTTACAGAAGGGGCAAGGCAGGTGATCAGGGCTTTAATCCAGATTGGTGCTTCCCTGTGATGTTACCATTTTGTTTATCTCATTCTCCATCAGTTTCCATAATGGATTACCCAGGCACACTTCTTCCTGGGTAGGAAGCCACCACATTTAGCATTGGACTGGCTTTTGGGGCACACCTTTACCTCATCATCCTCTACTATCTTGTCGCTGTTATTTGCTCACCTCAACTGCTTTTACCTCAGGTAAAAATTTAAGTAGACATAACTAAGTTATCAAGTCATCCAGATGTAGATGGATAGATAAACAGGGGGAAGAGAAGAGAGGAAGAAGAAAGATATGTGTGTGTAATGTGTGTGTACACACACACGGATATATGTATACAAATATGCATATTCGTGTGTGTCTATACATGTATATACATGCGAAAGCAAAGGTATCTCCCTCAGATCTCTTATTTTCAAGCTAGAGCAGGCTAATCACATAACTAGTCCTAGTTAGTATCTCCATAACTTTAAATTACTTCACCTTTGGCTATGTGACAGGTGTCAAAGAGGTGTGACAGCAAGTAATTTCTTTGCCTTGAAGTCACATGAACTTAAAAGAAATAACCCACTGTGTTGTTGTTTTTTTTTTTATATCTGATTAACCCATTGATATTGAAAGGTTTCAACAGATGATTTTGTGTCAAATGTATCAGTAGAGGATCTTTTCAGACAGCTGGGGCAGAAACTCCACCAAATCACAGTTTCTTCACAAGCTAACCAGTTCTTTTTGGACCTGACATCCAGAGTTAGTGAAAGTACAGGAAGGGAGAAGGATGGTGGTGTGTGCTACCAGGGCCTGCATGTGAGCTTGGTGGAACTGAAAAGGATCTCTTTCAGTAAAGAGCCAGTGGCTTAGGATGTTCAGAGGATAGGTCAGTCAGTAAGCATTTACTAAATGGCTACTAAATGCCAGGCACTGTTCTAAAGTTGGGGATATAAAGAAAGGCAAAAAACCTCAAAACCACCCAAAAAACCTGTTTGTTTCCTCAAAGAGCTCACAGTCTAATGGGGGAGACCACAAGTAAACAAATTATACACATATACACACACATACACACACATAAAAACATACACACATATATACACACATGCTACATGCAGGATAATAGGAAACAATTAGAAGAGAAGGTATTAGAATTAAAAGGAATTGTAAAAAGCTTCCTATAGAAGGCAGGATTATAGTTGGGACTTAGAAGCCAGAGAAGTCAGGAGGCTGGGCATGACAGAAAATACCTGGAGCTAATAGCTAGAATGTCTTATCCATGGAACAGCAAGGAGGGTAGTGTCATTGGATCCAATGATGTGTGTGTGTGTGTGTGTGTGTGTGTGTGTGTGTGTGTGTGTGTGTGTGTCTTTGAGAGTTCAGGAGTGGTAAGGCGTAAGAAGTTTGGAAAAGTAGAAGAGGGTTAGGTTATGGAGGTTTTAAAGGACTTTTGAACACTTAAAGATTCTGTATTTGATCTCAGAGTTTCTTAGCATCAGTATGAAGATTTCATCGGTATGGGGAACTCCCAAGAAAGGAAATCTACTCTAGTAGCGAAGGTTGGCACCTTTTCTTTGTCAAAGAATCCTGTTTTAAGGACAAACTTGCCAGAAACTATTTTATTTTTTCCAATTCTAGGCATTTCTTCTTAGAGATCCAAAGATAGACGCAGTTTCTCCATGTCTTTAAAAATCTCTCACACAAGCCATGTTGGAGTTATAATTGATAGTATTTTAAAACAAAGACAAAACTTGAGGTAACAGCATCAAAACAACAGTAAATTGAAATGATGATTACATACTTCAGTGACTCATTTTCCTAAAGCCATTCAGTTTCTCTTTCACTACTTCTTCTAAGGATTCTCCTTTCCATTTGGTCAAAGGTAAACTCCAGTACTTCCATTAACTAAAGTAATCAAAGACTTTTTCATTCTCCATATTCTGATAATTACCCTGATTGGGTCAAATCATGGAGAAATGGGGTCCTGCTTTTAAGTAGAGGGCCCTGCTACCCCGCTAGGTCACTATTCTAACTCTGTACTCAAGGAAAACAAAGTTCTCCCCTGAATTTTTGTCCACTTTTCTCAAAGTATTTAGTCCTCTGGTAAAGGGCAGGAGAGGGCGGCGGGGGGGGAAGAAGATTTAGTTCACAACACTGGTTTCCAAGAAGTTTAAGTAAACTTTAAGTTTTAAACTTTTTAAGCTTTTTTTTTAAAGTTTCGTTAAGGTAACTCTAGAAAGGACTTCAGCCAGAGAAGTATTTATTTTCTATTATTTGTAAAAGACAAAATGGGCTTCATCATGCTTCCATATCTGTAAAATATTCTATGAGAGTTGTCTTGGTCATTGAGCGGTTAAATGCCTTGCTCAGGGTCACATGGCCACATGATGTCACAGGTTGAACTTGAACCCAGGTCTTCCTGAATTGGAAGTCACCTTTCTATCCATTGTGAAACATGACATATCACAATGGTTTATATGCATGTTTTACATATACACACAGTAATTAACTTATTATTGCCAGATTTGCCAATTATTGCCAGTTTTTTATTTTAACATCCCCTTAGCAGTCTCACATCATCTCAAGTTTTCCTCTCTATCTGAAGATTACATTAACAATATATCAACAAGGGGCAGCTGCTTTGCACATGGAGAGAGAGCACCCACCCTGGAGTCAGGAGGACCTGAGTTCAGATGTGACCTCTGACACTTAATAGCCATGTGATTTTAGGCAAATCACTTAGCCCTGATTGCACCCTACCCCTCAAAACACACACACACACACACACACACACACACACACACACACACACATACATCTCAATATGATCAGATGGATGAATGCTAGGAGTGTTGCTTCTGGGTTGTTGGTTTTTTTTGTTTGTTTTGTTTTGTTTTGATGTAAATCAAGACAGATTTTGACTTTTTCTTTCTTACTCTCATCCTCCTTTCCATGCTTTTGTCCCCTGCCTAGCTAGAGTTGGGATGCCAGTCTGCAGCAATGGAGCAGAATGACAGCAACCAGTCCACCATAAGAAACTCTGCCTTTGTGCTTTCAGTGAGTAAGCCAGCAACAATGAGTCTAATTAATGGGTATGTGTGACTTGAAGGCTAGCAGAAACAGACTGCAGGGGTCATAAGGAGAAACAAGAAGGGTGTCTGGTGAGGAGTCAGCCCAAGTAGTATAAACTCCTTTAAAGGCCACATTGTAGTATGTATGTATGTATATACATATACATATAAAAACACAGGTACACATAAATATACATATAAACATACTCTGTGTGTATATATATATACACATTCTACCATATAAACACATATTTCTTATATATCATGTATATATTTCTTATTTGTAATATATTTTAATGCATTTTTTTTGCTTTTATATCACCAACATTCTCCAATTTGTCTTTTAGAAAATCATCCTTTATAACAAAGAACAAAAGAGAGGAAAACATTTATAAAATTAATCAAGAAAAATCAGACACATACACACACATACTTACATATATACATAAATATATCAGATATTGATAGATAGATAGAAAGACAATGTTTGCCTGGATATATTTAAATAATGTCTAAAATGTAATAAAGGAAATAAGTGTTTATCAAGCACCTGCTATTTGCAGTTTAAAGTTGAGGAAACTAAAGCAAACATAAGCCAAGTGACCTAGCCAAGGTCACTTAGTAAAAAAAGCATCTGAGATTGAATTTGAATTTAGATCCTCCAGATTTAGCACTCTATCCATTATGTCACCTAGCTACCCATGTGTACTGATTTCAATTTACAGTAGAATTAATTTATATACAGTGGATTCATTTATATAAGTACTGCCTCCAGTGATTAGGATCACCACTTATCACTGCCTTCTCATCTTGGCTCATCCATGTCTATGCTCTTCTCTAGATACTCCACAGAAAATCTACTCAGCATGCCACAGGACTTCCTATAACAGTTGCACATTCTGCTGAGGACAACTTGGGTTATCTGTTTGTGGTCCCACTCCTTTGCTATGTGGTCAACACTACTCTCATTTTGCCCACAAGTCATCATTCGTTACATGCTTTAGCATGCTTATACCAACAATGCATCTCTCTACTGTCCTTCAGGTGACTCTCAATATTGATCCTTTAGAGATAGCATTAAGCCATGATTTGAAACTATATACCATCCCTGGAAGGATCTGCGTGTTAAAACAATGGGTTTGGTGTCAGGGAACAAATTGGAATCACTGAAACGACTGTAAAATTTTCCAGATACAATCCAGCCTTCTTTGTTTTTCCTTCTATTCAATTCTGGGCCCAGCTCATTGTCCAAATGCAGTGCCTGTCTATGAGATTTGTACTAATGGACTAACTCATTGCATTTCCCATCTAACTGTATGCCCTAGTCTGGGCTGGAGGCATTCTTTATCCATTTGCTCTTATTTTCTGTACTGAATATCAGGGTAATGTGTTGTGTGTGTGTGTGTGTGTGTGTGTGTGTGCATGTGCGTGTGTGTGTGTGTGTGTGTGTGTGTGTGTTTTTAGATCTCACTTGGAAAGCCATGTCATATTCTGGGGATTGATGTAGCCTTGATTTCAAATAATTTCAAATTTGTAATGAGCTCATATTTATCACTGAACTACTCTGCTACATTTCTGAGAGTATAACTGAGGTGTTCCCTGATCAACCACCATTCCCTTATCAAAATAAAAATCAACAGCCCACAAATAGCAATATGTTAACATATTGATCATTAATTAAATTTTATTATTTTTTTCTTTGTACTTTTCTAGATTTCGGCTAAAACTGATCTGTAAGTACTCAGCTACTTACTAGATCATTTAGCCAGAAGGGGAAAAAAAAAAGAATGCCCCAGTTATTACAATCAGGAAAATACACTCAAAAGGAAATTTCCTGTTCTGCTTCATAACATTAGCCACCTTGATTTCCCCACCTTGCTTTGTAGTTCTATAGTATGATCAGAACCAAAAATTCATTTTCTCAGGTGTTCTCAAAGGATGTCTTCTTTGAGGGTAGGGATAAGTATAATTCCTCTTGAAAACATTAAGTATGCTGTACTCCATAGCCAGTTGAGTGTACACAGTGATAAGGAAGCAACAGTAAGTTTCCATCTAAAACGTACTTGTCTGGATATGGAGGTTCAAAGTGATGTGCTACTGGGCCGAACATGAAAATTATAAGGACTGTTTTTTTTACTTTAAGAAAAAAACTATAGAACAATTTTGGAAATGTAAATGTTAGATGTGTACTTCAGAACCAATAGCAATGTGGTTTCCTTCTTATGATAAATGTGTTTTAAAATATCTAAATAAGGACCCATTTTTCCCCTTAAGATTCACATTTTGGAGTGTTGATTTTAGAAGGCAGCCAGCTTGCTACCAAAGTGTATGGATGTGAGCCACCCAAATGCATGCTTCAAAATAATCAGAAATTAAAGTTATCTTCAAAAGGCTATTGAAGTAAGTTACTGAGCTAACTAGTTCACTCAAATTTCATTAAATTGTTATGGTATTAATAAAAAGTACTCCTAGAAGAACTTCTATGTGAACATCTGCTTTAATAACAAGCATTGCACCTCTTTTATTTGCACATGGGGAAAGTGAGGTAGGGTGATTAAATGACTCACTGAAGGCTATATATCAAGCAAGAGATAGAGTCAGGGCCAATATAAATCTCATTTACATGAAGCTGAATATATCATCAAAACAGCATTACTCTTCATGCCTGACCTTCGGCACTAGCACTTTTAATCACACATGTGAATCCAAGATGTAAAATAGTCTACAATGAGAGATGATTTACAGTGAATCACAGTCAAAAATGCTGTAATGGTCCTTTAAATGAAACCTTCTCTAAATTGTGTAAATAATGCTCAATTCTCTCTGCTTGAGGCAGGAAAGAGGCAGAAGGGAAAGAAAAGCAGAGTCTAAAGAGGATGTGGATTAGTGGGCTTTGAATGGGGTGATGGCAAAGGTGGAGGAGATATAAGGGAGATGCATGTTTTAAGGTTTAAGTCTGAAAACTATTCTTTGTTAGCTAGAATTCATTTTAAATGGAGAAATTAATAATTTATATTTAATGAGATACACTATGAATTTATACTATGAATTTCAAATACACTTTTAAAATGACTATTTCTATAATATATGCTGTTGTGTTGATGTTCAGTTGTTTCAGTTGTGCCTGACTGGGGTCCTATTTGAAATTTTCTTGATACCTTCTCCAGATCATTTCACAGATGAGGAAACTAAAACAAAAGGGTTAAGTGACTTGCCCAGAGCTAGCAAGTGCCTGAGACTGGACTTGTATCCTGTTCTTCCTGCCTCCAGTCCTGGCACTATCCACTATGCCACCTAGCCCTAATATATATACCACCTATATACTGATGAAAGACAGAAATCTAAAAATAGATGAGACTTACACAAATAGATAAGATAAAGAGAGGTAGCCTATCATAGCAAATAGAGTGTTAGTTTCCGACAGTAAAATTTGTATTTGAATCCCATTTCTGAGATGTCCTCAATGAGTTTCTGAGAAAGTGGCTTATCCTCATCCTGCCCCAGAAAACTCTCTAAGTAAAACCCTGTAAGCTGCAGAAAATGTGCTGACCTGCATGGTGGAGAGTGTTTCCTCATCTGGGAATTCCCTTTGCCAATGAAATTATAAGTCTGGTTCCTATTCTTTCCAAAACTAAGAACTATTCCCCAATAGCTGAATATTCAAACAATATGTATAATTTTCAAAAGACACATTGAAAATTACAAATGGCCAATTAAAAACATGTTCCTTATATAAATAAAAACCACTTTGAAGTTTCAAGTCATCCTCTGGCAAAGATGGCAAACCCTCCAAAAAACAAACAAGCAAACAAAAAACCCCTTTCAACAATGTGTTGGAGGGGCCTGGGAGCAAAAGCATTTTATTACACTATTGGTGTAGCCATGAACTTATTTCAACCATTCTAGATATCAACTTGGAGTTGAAAAAAAGAAAGGGTAATCCAACTGGCGCTATCCTTTGACACAGTCATCTCATTACTCAGTGAATACCCCAAGGAAACAAAAAACAGAATAAAGATCTATCACAGACCAAAAACCTCAGTGATTTTATGGTTTTTGGTGATACGAAATAACTTGAAGCAAAGTGGGTGCCCAAGATAAGACTGTCATATGTGAACAAAATGGAATATTATTGTATTGTTAATAATAACAAATATAAGAAATTCAGAAAAATACAGGTAGATTTTTATAAATTGATACAGATTTTATAATTAATTAATTATTCTTTAATTAATTATTAATTAAATAATGCAGATCTAAAATAACATTATATGAAATTAATACAACAGTGTAAATATAAAGATTATTGAAGGTAAGGTAAACTCTAAATAACTGACAAATCTGTGATGCTTCTGGAGAACAGATAAATATCTCTTTATCCTCACACCAATGAAATGGGAAACTACTATAGCATAATATTGTAGAGCTTCTTATTTTGTTTCTGTACATATTTTTCTTTTACTATTTTTCACTGTTCCAAAGGATGATTCAATGTGAAAGGGGCAAAGATTTGCAGTTTTTCTCACCAGAAATTACAAAATGTGTGGAAAAAACCTTTAAAAATTCCTGAAATTAGTCAAAATATTACCTTGTTAGTATAATACTTGGGTGATATTTTGTAATTATACTGGTTAGCTTTATGTAGTATAAAGCTCATTTCATAACTTATCTCAGTGATCCTGAGAAGAGCCTTGTATGGTAGAGTAGACAGGTATCAACATCATTTTATGAATAAGAAAATTTTAAAGATATGGTGAGTTTCCCAAGGTTTCACAGAGAATGAATAATACATTAGGATTATGGCTCCAGGTCTTTAGACACTAAATCCTGTGCCCTTTCCACTAACTTAAAATTGTCTTACTCCCTGGCTTGGTAAATGAAGTTGTATTAATGGAAATTATGTTGGTTTAATAAGACTCAAATTTGAAGAAAAAATACATGTTATGGTTCTCTAGTTTGAAAAAAATGATATCAATTTCTCTATGGTGTGCCATGTGTTGGGGATCAAAGTGTATGTGTTTATTGAGGCCCGGTTTAGCTGAGTTTGGAGATGCTTGACACCAAGTTGACTACAGGATAGTAGGGACAATTCACAGAGACCACCTACTAAGTTATGACAGCATTGTAGTCTAGGTCGATGGAGGCAGTAACCATGCTGATGAAATTATCCTTTCATAAATACTGAAATATAAGTTGCTATGGCCAAGGAATTCTTTACTTTAGTATCAAACCTACTGGCAATGAGTCTCCATGCCCTCAGACTGGCTGGTCTTTGAACAGCAGACACTTTCCATCGCTGGAACCGAACTTAAATCCTTTCAGTCACATCAAACTTGCCTGAGCTTACTCTTCATTAAGCAAAATTCAGATCTTACCACAGACACTAGATATGTCACACAATATCTTGGTGCTTCAGTTCCCTCATCTAGAAAATGGAGGAGGTCGTACTCTATAGACTCTGAATTACCTTCCTGCTCTAAAGTTCCTTTGAACTTGGGAAAGTCTAACTGCTGGTTTTAATATTCTTGCCAGAACATTATGGCTCTAAGGACTCATCTTAACCATGAATTTTGTCTCCATCTATTTCATTAAATCCCATGCAGATAATCTAAATGGATTGGGCACAAATTGCACCAGCTACAATATTATAGGTAAGTGTCTAACGCAAAATTCATAGCAACCTCAGGAAACCTACGACATTAGCTGGTCTTTGTTTACAAAAAGGGAAGACAGCTTCAGTTTGTACAAATCCCAGAGCAACATTTTTTTTTTGGCCAAGGAGATTAACAGAGTACAGCTGATAAATTACTTATTGAAAATGTAATGCTTAAAGCAGTAACCACAATACAATAATTATTGGACTTGATTAAAAGTAAAAATAAATCAGTCTCTTGCTTCTCTCTCTTCCCATTAGTACATACTTGATGAAAAGAGAGGTACCTCACAGCCAATTTTTTTCCATAATTCTGCATTGTAACAAACAAAGGTAAAATCAAAAATCATGCAAGCAGTGAAGTATAAGCTTTTCCCCATTATTCTTAGAAGTATGAGGACAGCACCAATTAAAAATAGGTCCCCATGAAGCTCTTAGTAAATGTGTTTCTTTTAACCCCTTGATAGTACAATCTTTTTATTAAGCAGAAAAGCATCAGAAGTGCCATAGCTCATAAATCATCAAAACTTCTGGGGAAATCAATCTCTTTGTCTCAATTTAATTGTCACTGAACTGCTGTTAATGTCTTTAGCACAAGTGTCTCTGTTCATAGTGACACAGACTAAGCATAAGTCTTTAAAAATTGTGCTGACGGTGCTGTCTTTTCCAAAAGTAACCAGAGAGCTGATGTATTAGAAATAGAATAGAGTCTTCAATATCATGTAACTGGTTGTATTTTAAATGAAGAAATGACTGTATTCTATACTTGTATGTGCATGCTTCAATGTGACTTTTTCTCTACTGAGATACTTTGATTTTTTTATCATTTACTCTCTGAAATGCCAACAGTACACCATGCCTACAAAATACACTTTTATCCATTTTTTTCGTCAGCATTCAAGTTAGAAAGTAAGTCATATCTCTAGATCTTGTTGTGTAAAGGTTGTACTCGCCACAGGCTTAACACAACGGTGGGAGACAGTATGGAAGGGATCGATAAAGTAGTATTACCTTTTGTGATAGTGAATCTCTGCAGGACATTCTGGCTTAACTCTGTTGTCTGCACTAACACTCCATACTTACCCACTGAGAAAGTGCGCTAAAACATAGTAATAGACTAAGCAGACCTGGAGAAGATGTGAAAATCACTTCTTCCACCTGGTTCTTGAGGTGCTTCAATAAAGCTAAAGGAAAATATAGACACCTTAAGAGAGAGATTTAAAATTTTAAGACAAATGTAAAAGGCCCTAAGTCATTCTATGGGTCCAGGCCTTCTTCAAGGTATCACCCCAGAACTTCTGCATCATCAAGGAGTTCCTAAGTTTACCTCCTTTACCACTATCAACTTGTTACTTGTAATTTTTTTTAAAGGAAAGAAACTGTATACATTTCAGGAATGCAGCCTTTAATTACTTTTCCCACTTGGTTACCAGATGGGCTGGAAGAATATTATAAAATTTTCTTCCAAATTAAAATTTGATACCTTTTAATTTATAACTGTAATCACAAAGTTACAAGTATATAATTCTAAATGCTATAAGACCTACTGATAGGATTGCCTGATTCTCTTTGGTATTAATAGTACTAGCATACACAATGTGAGGGGGATGTTCTCAATCACTGAATTTTTCTCAAAAGGAACAATGAGAATCTAGTGTACTTTTTTCTAATAAGTGCACTGAGATTTTAATTTAATTAAAAATACCTGACTGCTACCCTGACAAAGTTAATAAAGTTTTTTTTTTCCTTCCTTAACTCCCCTTGTGAGCATGCTATTTTTGTACCTTCAACTTCCTTTCTGGTTCCATAGAACTTTTCACTTCATTTTTAAAGTCATTACCAAACACTGGAAAACCTGTACTACTTTAATTCTAATGATCCTCCATTATCCCTTCTCAAAACAGGTAAACACATTTTTCTTAGTACCTCAACACAAGGACCAATGATGAAGGATGCTACCACTTCCTGACTGAGAGGTTACAGACTAATATGCAGAATAAGACACATGACATTTAACATAACCAGTATGGTTACTATATGCATATTTGTAACGAGGGTTTTCTTTCTCTTTTCTTTTTCCCTGTGGACAATGATGCTGGCAATAGAGAAAAAAGAATGCTTGTTGATAACTAAACAAAAATAAAATTACCAAAGATATATTTTTAACTATTTGCAAAGAGGCAATATGGTACTGTCTACTTATACCAATCAGAAATATTTCCTTTCCTTTTTTTTGCATCACCGGAAACCTAGATTCCTCTGAGATTTTAGTATTGCATAATTCTCAGTACTACAGCATCACTATGTTCATATGTAGTTCAATGAGAATATGAACAATATTCATTATGGCTAAGATTAAAATCATAAGCATTAGAGTTAAATGTCACTAAAGTACTTTTTTTTATTTCAGAGGCATTTTGAACAATAGATGAGTAGTCGAAGAATTGCAAACTATTATCAATAACAATCCAAAAGAAACAATGTGAAAGAATAACAAGTGAAACACAAATCAAAATAATACTGAGGTTTCACTTTGTATCCTGGAAATTGGCAAAGATGACATAAGATGGGAATAATCAATGTTGGAGGAGCTGTGTAAATATAGGTACACTAGTTTATTACAGATGAAGCTGTGCATCAGTATGATATTTTTGAAAAGCAATCTGTAACTATGCAAATAGAACAATTAAAATATCTATACCCTAGGAGCCAGAAATTCCCTTACTAAGCTTACACTTGAAAAAGGCCACTGCTAAGAAGAAAATCCCTATATAAACCATAGAAGCTGACTTTATTGTAGCAAAGGACTGGAAAAAAAACTATCAGTTTGGGAAATGGATAAAGAGAATGTGGTGCAAGAAAGTAAGGGGATATTATTATGCTGTAAGAAATGGCAAATGATGGATACAGAGAAGCAAAAACACACACACACAAAAGATTTACACGAACTGATACAGAGTGAAGTCAGCAGAGTCAATGAAATAATGTACACAATGATTAGAAGAATGCAAACCAACAATATTCTACCAAGGAGGGGAAAACCCAAAACCTCAACTGAATATCTCAAATTTATGAAGAACAAGCATGACTCCATCTAAATATGAGAAGACACATATACCTCATCTCTTTATAGAAATGGGAGTTCTACAAATATTGTGCATCAAGCACATTTTTAGACTTTTATTCTATTTTCCTCTTCTTTTCATCTGTTGGTCTCTAACAATAGTTTGTTATATAGGATACCGTCTGGGAAAGGAAAGCAGAGGACTGCTTGGAGAAATTATGTGATGTAAAAGAGGAAATTAATAATAACTTTTTTTTAAAATACTACAAAACATGGGAACAAATGGCACTTTCCTTAAAATGACAAATGACATAATTGAAACTAAGAGCTACCATTATATATAATGGGATAAACTAGAATCCCTTCCACCAAAATCAGGAGTAAGATTACAAAAAGGTAAATTTTAAAAAGTTACAGAGAGACTTGTAATTAGGAGATGAAGAAATTAATTTTGAGAGAAATTAATTTAGTACAGCATAAATGGGAACTTCCTTTGGATATGATGCCAAAGGTCCTGGATTCAAGTTTCAGCTCTACTACTTTTTTCCTATATGACCTAATATGAGTCATTTAATCTCTCTCCTCTTAATTTTCTAATTTCTTAAAGAAAGAAAAAGGTAGAGGAGGAACAGAAGGGGATGGTAGATGATCTTTGAGGTACCTTTCACCTCAAAATGTAAGAAACTAAATATATCAGTCCTATACTATGCAAGATACTTCAACACAGCACACATGAATAGCCTGACCCTTGATCTCCAATTTACTTTCTAAGGTATTGTGGTGTAATTAATACTGCTAATTGCATTCTATGTAGTTACAACATGGTTCTTTACACAATTCATAACAATGACCTTCTTGCCTGACTTTGTCTTTAAACACAAAGGGAACCAAATTCTCCTACAAGTTGTTGGTGAAGATTAACATATAAAACCAAAATGGGTTATGTGTCTGGTTTCAATAATTAACTGAAAGTTTGTTTTACTTTCCTTACCCAGAATTTTGCATCTCTTTGTTCTGAGAAACTTTCTGAAAGAATTTTCTGATTTAACTACATTTAGTATACTATTAAATTGCATTAAGTTGTTCATTCAAATCACTTTGTGGTTCATTTTGGCATATCAAAACAAAATTATAAGCACAAAACATTTTAAATAGGCATATAAGTGTCACAGTGGACAGAGCATTGTGTTTGAAATCAGGAAGACTCTTCTTCATACAGCCTCAAACACCAGCTATGTGACCTTGGTCAGTCACTTTACCGTATTTCCTCAATTTCCCAATCTGTAAAATTATTATATTTGCCAAGAGAACTTCAATTGAGGTCACGAAGGGTCAGACAAGACTGAACAACAATGGCAGTCTTCTGTTATAATTAATATGTTTAATTGTATTTTGAATAGTTACATACTACCAAGATACAGGCATGCATTATTTTTTTTTAATGGCTGACTAAAGCTTTTAAAACAAAATTAATATAATGCCCATGACACACTGGGTTTAAAAAACATCATCCCACCCCAATTACTTATGTGCATTGTACAACATTTGTTTTGATTTTACTTGCCATCTGCCCTGTTTCTATGCCTTCTGGACACACAGGTACTGTCATATGATCAACCTAATACCACACCCCCTACAGCTGAACTCTTTGAATTATTTTCTCCAGTCAAAGAGTGAACTTCTTGACATCACTGACTATCTCTCTTTTCCTATTTGTTTCCTTAGATCTTAGTACAATACTTGGCTCACAATAAGCCCTTACTTACTGTTTTTCATTCATTAATTCAGTGGAAAGAACCACTAGCCTAGTATGTGTCAAAATGACAGAAAGGAACCCAGATCTATGATTGATACCAGAAACCAACTGGGTCTGAAATGGTTCTTGTTTCAAATGACTGAGTACATCATTAGAAAAAATGAATAAGAAAAACACAATCTCCATAATACCTTAATGGGCATTACTTTTTGAGGGTGTTTAGACTTTTTGCATTTAGTATGTGTTTCTAATTGGGTCTCTTTGAATTACATAGGTATTATTTCATTGTCAAGAAACCAAAGTACTTCGTTTGCCTCAGAGATCTATTTAAGAAGATAGGTAAGGAGGAGAGTTCACATACTGTACACTTGGTGGTGTTTGTATTTCAAGGGGGGGAAAGAGTAAATCAAGAATGAGCCTCTTCCTAAAACACTGGTAATAAGAAAATATTTCAGGATTATTACATACTTTAATTTTTTTTAAAAAAGTATATGTTTGGATCATTACAAAACATTAAGATAAGTTTGAAATGAATTTCAGCCCAAAAGTGGTTAACATTCATCATAGCTTTTCAAAGCAAAATTGGATTCTACTTTATCTGAAAACTTTCAAATGCAATATTACTTTTTCTTACATATACAGCCTGCAACTTACCTAGGGCACTATTTATCATTCGGACAACTTAAGTACACCACACACAAAAAAATCACCTTGAGACAAACGAGAAATTCTCTCTTGGGAAACTCAAAACTGTATTAAAATGATAAATAGCAAGTCTTCACTTTTCCTTCATTAACTTCAGCAGACATGTATGATGTACCCAGAAAAAACACCAAGGTTCAGACATGCTCCTGGCCATAATAATCATCTTCAGTTCCTGTAGAGTCCAAAGTTTGTTCAGTTTTACAAAGACATCATGAACTATGTTAGATAATTCAGTACCTAGAGGAGTCCTCCAATTATTCACCCAAGTAACCAAGCTAACCTATGACCCCTGCCCGTGCCCCCACATACAAACCAAAATACTTATTCCAGTGAAAGCTTCCAAAAGTGAAATGGGTAATGCTTCATCAGTATTCTGCCCACCTATCGTGGTAAAGTAGAGAGAAAGAAAGCAGAAACTTAATGTTTATGAAGGTAGCAATATCAAAGTAAGACGGGGAAAATTCATATCTGTATGACGGTGTACTAGGTAGTTTCTTAAAAGGCTTTTTCATCTCCTGAGCCTCAGTTACCAAAACCAAACTGCTGACCTATACAATACCATAAGTAACTACACTTTTTAAAGTAAATTAGCGGGATCCTGTGAGATCAGGGGGTGAAATGAGTGCTGGATTTAGAGTCTGAGAACCTTTCAGATCCTGACTTTGCCCCGAACTATGTGGGACCCTGATATATGCCTCATCTGTAAATTGAAGACTTGTGCTAGAAGACTTGTTACTCCTTCTAACTCTAAAAATATATGCTATAAGAATGAATAATGTAAAATAAATTCTTAATTCAGCAGGCATATGTTGAATACCTACTATGAGAAATGAAAAGATACCACTGTTTGACCTAACTGCTCTACCTACGCTGTACATACCCCAAAAAAGACCCAGGAAACAGTCCTTTCCCCTGAGTTGTTAGCTATTTAGATAGATAAAAATGCATGGCTAATATTTGAACAAAGGAATACAAAAAATGTCGCTATTGTGTTAGGTTAAAATCATGCCCATAACACCTCACTTTCTGAGAATTATCAGCCATGTAATAAATGATGGTATATGGTAACAGCAATTTACATCCTGTTCCAGGAGAGAGATTAAGGGAAAGATATTTCTCTAGCCTCATAAAAGTACTCCTAAGGCATCCTGATACATCTTTATGAGAGCTTATCCTCTTGCCTAAGAAGAAGAAAAGTCAGGTTTTATGTAAGTAGTATAACATAAGCTCCTCCCAGTTGATATCTGCATGGCTGACTACAAAGTATTTTGTTTTGTTTTGAACACACACACACATGTGTGAGTGTGAGTGTTGGAGTCAAGGTTGTTTGTTGTAAACCACAAGGTCCTAAGGAGCAGAAACAAAGTCTTATTAACAATGCATGGCTGCCAGCACGGAGGTGATGCTCAAGCAAGGGCCTGGTGTATGTTTTTTTAATGACATGGTGATGAATGCCCTTATGTGCAAGGGATTGTGCTAGGCACTTGATAAAAGCTAAATCACAGCGACAAGCCTCCTTTGCTTTTGAGTTATCAGTCTGGGAAAAGACAACTGGGGTGCAGGCGCATGGAATAAAGCATTCTCCAGTCTCTCTCTCCCTGATCATCAGCCCAGTCTCCGTGGTGCAGAGGAGAGGGGCGAACGGATAATGTAAATCATTACAGAGCTTTAGTTCTGTAAAACATCGCTTTTCGATAGCCACTAGAAACATTCATATTTTCAACAAATTTAGCATAAACTTCCCCATTGTAATTTCATAAAACCTGAGAGATGAAAATGGCAGGAAGGAAGCTTAGAAGACTTCTACTCCTACCCTTGCACCAATTTTACAGAAAAGGAAACTAAAGTCCAGAGAGATGAAGCAAGTTCACATAGAGGGCAGACAGAGGATTTGAATCTAGATCGGTGGCACAGTGGATAGAGTACCAAGCCTGGAGTCAGGAAGACCAGAGATAAAATCTGACCTAGGACACTTAAACTAGCTGTGTGACCTGGGCAAGCCATGTAACCCTGTTTGCCTCAGTTTCCTCATCTGTCAAATGAGGAAATGGCAAACCACTCCAGTATCTTTGCCAAAAAAAGAAAAATCCCAAATGGGGTCACAAAGAGTTGAACATGACAGAGTTGAAGTAACCACAACAACCTCTAACTACAAAACCAATGATATTCCCCAGCACTGTAACAACCTCTGTTCACATTGGCATAATTGTTTGTGTTCGTCCTTTGTTGCCAAAGAAGACCATGCCATTAGAGAAATGATGACATGACTTGCACTTGACTTTGTTTTAGTGAGGGAGGGCTGTAATTGGCATTCAGATAGCCACTTATGCACACTAAGTTCTTAGTTTACGGTATTTTATTTAATACTCACATAAACTGTGAAGAGAGTAGTATAGCTATGATAACTCCTGTTTTACAGATGAGGAAAATAAGGATTATAGAGATTAGATAATTTGTCCAAGTGAGGCAATATAGTTCAATGGAAGCGAACACTGGGTTTGTAGTCAGGTTCAAGTGCCAGCAGGGTCAGTTAACATGACCTCAAGATTAGACTTTAACCTCTCCAGATTCAGTGTTCTAAACTTTTGCATAAGTTGCTACTCAACTGTTTTAACTGTGTCTAAGTCTTTGTGACCCCATTTGGGGTTTTTGTGGCAAAAACGCTAGAGTAGTTTGCTATTTCCTATTTTACAGATGAGGAAACTGAGGCAAAGAAGTTACGTTATTTGCCCAGAATCACAGAGCTACTAAGTTGAATTGGAACTTAGATCTTCCTGACATTAGAGCTCTACCAAGCTGCCCACTTCATATAAGGGAGTTAGGCTAGATGAGAGTGAAAACACTTAGTTCTTAATTAAGAACTCCTGAATTCTTAATCCATGAACCTATAACACATCTCCTGTGAGTGGAAGAATCAGGTCTTGAAGTCCAGTCTTCTGACCCTAAAGCCAGAATGCCATCTATTGCTGTAGGCTGCCTCTCACACCTTTCATTGCCAAACACTAAGGTATTTATTACTGGTAAAGCACTTGATTGCTAAGCAACAGGCATATTTGTCAAATCTAAGGGTAGGATATTCACAAATATTTACCAAATACCTGCAATATGGGACAGGGGAAATAGCCCTACTTCAGCAGTCAGAGGATCCAGTTTCACATCCCAACTCTGAAAGTTACTTCCTGTGGAACCCTGTCCAAGTCCATTTAACCTGTGAAGACCTCAGTTTCCTAATCCGTTGCTAGAAGGGGTGAGATGAGATAGCCTCTGAGATTTATAATTTCCAGCTTTAGATCTATGATCCTAAGTGCAATGGTCTTTGCAAGATACTGCCTGAGACAGACTTATAAGAAGTAGTCCTAGCCCAAGATGCATTAAGACTCAGTTAGACAGACAATGTATAAGGACATGAAACATTAGTAGAAGAAAAGATAGTGGTGTATATAATAGGTACGATGAATTCCTTTGAAGAGATCACTGCAGGGGCTGGTTTTATGGAAATGGGAAGGTTTTATGGAAGAAAAATTTCAGTTAGGTCTTAAAGGATGGTCAATATATCTATAAGCAGAGAGAAGGGTATCAAGCATTTTTAGGGAGTGATAAGTAGATTTAGATGGGCTCCAATAAAGGATTCAAGTAGGAGTAATTTGGGAAATAATGTTGAAGAAAAGAAGCAAAACTGTGTGAGATTGTGGACAAAAGCCTTAGATGTCAACATAAGGCCTCTGGTCTGTATTCTTTATGCAGTTGGGAATCACTGACAATGCTTCTGTTCAGAAGAGTGATATAACTGATTTTTAGGCAAATTATATTTCCTCCTTGCTGAGGGCTAGGTATAGACAGTGAAGAACACCAACATAAACTAGGGAAAATACAGCTACCACTAACTTCTGGGTTGGTTTAAGATTTTTCCTAACACCTATAAAACTTTCACCGTCAGACTGTTTATACCTCCACTAAAAAACAGGCAGATTGATTTTCCCTGATTAAGCCTGCTACAGTCTGGTCTGATGAGTAAATACCCAAAGCACCCACATGCTCAGCTGCCCTCAGTCTGCAATTACTACCTATTTCCTCCCACTTGTTCAAGGTGTTAATCTAAAGCAGAGATTCCCAACTTTTTTTGTAGGTGATAAACTAACATCATCCTTTGAATTTTACACCTTGCTCTTATCCTAAAAGAAATGTATATGTGATATGCTGATTTCTCAAGTGAATTTAAATTCTTTTGTTACTAGAATTTCACTATAGTTCCTAGAAATAACCAGAGAAATCCTTAGGAATGTGAGAATATCAGGACCGAGATTTTTAAAAAGTTGCTGTTCAACTGCTTGACTGCCATTAGTCAATATAATAATTTGTAGAATTCCTATTAAAACATCTCTAAATCATTTTTTAAAAATCTCTTAAACTCTGAATATCAAAAATTTCCTGAGACAGGGATAAAGGCGGCATTTCCTTAAATGTGAAGAAGTGGTACAAGTTTTCTGTTATTTATGACAGATCACAAATCACAGAGAAAGATAGTGGAGGGGAGAAGGTGTAGAACTGGCATCAGAGGAGCTGGGTTCAAATCATGGCTTTCCTACTTGCCCTTTGTTTGATCAAACACAATTCTTATCTTTCTTGGCCTTGGTTTCTTACTCTCTGAAATGAGGATCTTGAATACAATGATCTCTCAAACCTATGCTTTAAACATAGATGTGCATTGATCTGAGAATAGACAATGCTGTGGTTAAAAATCCCTTTACTTTTTTTTTTGGAGAAGTGTAGCCTCGACAGACAGCTTGTTAGAGCCATGATGTATGGAATGAAGAGCAACAAATCTGAAATTCCAATAAATGTGAAAGCTAGGTTGACTTTCACATTGGCTCTGCTTTACTACATCTGTGACCTGCCACTTTGCTGCTCTAGCCCTCAGTTTCTTCATCTGCAAAATGAAGGCATGCCATAAGATGCTCTCTAAGGTTTTTTTGCTTTTGTTTTTAAAGACTGGATCTCCCTATCTCACCCAGATTGGAAGTGCTAGGACTGCTGTTGGGCCCAATCCCATTGCTGTCGGAACAGGAACTTTGACCAGTTCCAACTCTGGCTGGATCCCCTCATTTGAGAAAATTTGGTAACTAACCATAGTAATACTGAACTTTGTATACTCAGTCTGTATAGTCTAGCCTATTGTAGCTCAGAACTCTTGAGCTCAAGAGATCCTCCAAGCTCAGGCTCCCCAGGACCTAGAATTATAACCGTCTTTCACTGTTCCCAATTCTGTATCCCATGAGCTCCAGAAAGATCATGGATGAACAGCTTGAAGGAAACTTGGAGGTCATCCAGTCCAACCCTGCATCTTACAGATGAGGAAACTGAAGTAAAGAAAGCTTAAATGCCTTGCCCAAGGTAAAACAAGGGAATAAGTGGCAGTCAGGATTCACAACCAGGTCCTCTGATTCCAAATTAACTATTCTTTCACTGCATCCCAAGATGAGATCTTTGGGAGCCACTGAGTTCTTGGGTATCCTTTCGGTGTGGTGATGGTTATACCTCATGTTTACCAAATTCTAACTAAAATTTTAATTGTAGATGTCTCTCAAACAGCTATGAAACATTTCTAGACTTTTCATCAAATGCATTGCAATGCTTTTAATCACAAGAAAATATTGATTCAAAGAAATAACATTCAAGAGATCCTCCCCAACTTACATACACTGTAAATAAATTTTAAGAGCTCTTTCCATTTTAAGTTTCCTCATGAAAATATGAGAACAACACAAAACTACATATTTTTCTTTCATGTGTAATTGAAATTTTCATGACACTAAATCTTCATAGAGAGAAATCTTCAAGTCATGATTCACAAATTCTCTGAGGTATTTTTTTTTTTGCGGGGGTAAGTATGACAACTAATTGGAGGCCAATTATCAGTGTATTCATGACTTGCTAACAAGCAAAGCATGGATGGACAGAGCTAATTTTAGACTATCCTAATGAGTCAGTCTGTCTGTCTACCCAAAGAGAACAGATTCAAATGCCATCAAAAATACCACAAGTATGTTCTTCTCCCTGATAAAGTCCACAAATTAAATCAAAATCCCATTTTTATGATAGAATGTTAATATTAATTTACTAAACAGGAAGAATAGTATTTTGTCCTCAAATTAATTATCATTTAATAAAGCCTTTCTTTAAAACGGATTTGATTCAAATCTGAATGGAATTATTCTTTCTGGAGTGCTTACCCTATAATTCTAAACAATTAAAATGTGCTTATAGTAAATTAAGTTAATTTTTCTAAGCTCAAAAATAACAGGATAGGATATTTTAACTATTAAGTACAATGCTAAGAATATTTAAAAACATTCTCTCAATCAAAAAAGTCAGTATAACTCTTCTAGTTCAGTTCAATTAAATTTAATTCAGTAAGCATTTATCAAATCCCTAATATGTGTAAAACACAGGAGATAACAAAGAAAAGGTAAATAGTGCTTGCACTCACATGGCTTATCATTCTACTATAGGGAATCAACAGGTACATAACTACGTAAATGGTCCTTTGAAGAGAGGAAGGGTTCTGACCAACGGGAGGATCATAGAAACATTGTTATCTTAGTTGGGTTTTGAAATAAGAAATGGATTTTGAGAGGCAGGAGTTCAATTCTGGCATTTCTGGGAAAGGTTTATGGAAATGAATAGTGGCAGGAGCTGGAAGGTCAAGTACCAGAGACAATCTAGTTGTTCAATTTGCATGACAGAAAGTAATACTTAACATATAAAGTTGGAAAAGTAGGTTAGATACCTTTGTATGTCTGACTGAGTATATAGTTTCTCTTAGGGATAATAGTGAGCTACTCAAGTTTCTGTTTGGTTCTGGGGTGTGTGTTTTTTTTTTTTTTTTCATCTACTTATATGCTCATTTATTTTGTTTGTTTATTTATTGAGCAGGAGAGTGATGTGAGTCTGATAGCTCAGGATGTTTATTTTGACAACAATGCAGAGCATGGATTCACAGCGCACTCATCTACATTATCAAGCATCTTATTAAAACACCGAATGTTGGAGCCAGAGCTCAGAGCTCAGAGCTCATTTACTCCAACCTCTTCATATAAAGTACTGAGAAGAGCGTGCCTAAATTCAAAGAGCTCATTAACACCAGAGCTAGGACAAGAGCACTGGACTTGTACTCCTAAGCCCTGTGCATTATATGATACTACACAGAGTAAAAATATTGTGGATTCAAATTCAGTTCAATAATCCAACCAACATTTATTGGTGCCTGCTTTTAGCAAAGCATTATGGCAGGTGGTCTAAGATATACAGTTTAGATAATGCATGTTTCCTGCCCTCTCAGAATATGAAGTTTAATGAGGGGATGCCACATATACAAATAATAATAATAGCTAAAATTTATACAGTTTAAGATGATGTAGAACAATAGTGTCAAACTGAACAACAAATGGGGCACTAGACCACAATAAAAGTCCCTGCTGGCTGCATACCAATTGAGAAAACCACATATTAACATTATCTATGTTCTATTATATTTTTATTTATTCTGTTAAATATTTCTCAATTGCCTTTTAATCTAGTTCAGGCAAGCCTCCAGAGTGTTGTGGCCCCAATATTGAGGGGTGGGGGGATAAGAAGAAAGAGAAGGATCAGGTCATGTTTGACTCTGAGACCTCTGGTATGGAACATGAGAAGTCAGCCTTGAAGTCAAGGTGGACCCACTGAAGCAGGAAGGTGACTTGGTGGATAGAATGCTGGGCCTGGAGTCAGGAAGATTTGAGTTCAAATCCTGCCTCAGACACTAACTGTGTGGCCCTGGGCAAGTCCCTTCTAAAACCCACTTCTGGAATATATTGTTTGTGTGACCCTGGGGCAAGTCACTTGATTTTTCATTCCCCCCCACCCCCGTCTGCAACCCTCTAAGACTAAGCTGCAGAAGAGTTACTGATCTGTGTTGGTAGAGTTTCCTCACTGAGAGTTCTGCATACAAATGACATCACAGGCACAAACCCAATCCACAGTCCCTGTTTTATAAAGTGATTTAACATATAATATCTTCTTTGATTCTTTCACCTTGAGTGACAGATACTATAGCAATCATTCTGTCTATTTGGAAAATGACAAAAGTAAAGCTCCGGGATGTTAAGTGGTTACATGAGCAGTAAGTGTAAAGGTGGAATTAAACCCTCTTCTATTGTAATTTCAATCCAACACTCTCATCTGAACCACACTGCCTTTTTATTTTTTTGGTAGAGGATGTGTGTATGAGGTGGGGTGCGGGGCTGTGAGGAGAGTACCATAAAATAGAAGTAGCTAGATGGATAAAGCTCTAGATCTTTACTTACAAGCTCTGTGATCCTGGGCAAGTCATTTTAACCTGTTTGCCTTAATACATTGGAGAAGGAAATGGCAAACCACTCCAGTATCTTTGCCAAGAAAACCTCATGGACAGTACTTGAAATGTTATGGTCCATAGGATCACAAGGAGTCAGACATAATTGAAGCAATAACAAAAACCATAAAATAATACATACTCAGTATATTAGCAAGATTCTAACTGATGGAGTCAAGAAATACTTAATGGAAAAAGTAGTATTTTAGATAGAAGAATAATAGAATGAGGAAAAAAATTTATAATGTCAAGAAAGATGAAAGAGGAAGTTTGGTAGGATTTTTTTGTTTTGTTGTGGGGTGTTCTCAGTTTTTTGTTTCTATCCCCAACTCTTAGCACAATGCAGGCATTTTTTTCAAACAATTTTAATTCTTAATACTTATAATTTTATATAAATTTCACAACATATTTATGAGTAGGCATCAACAGCAAAGCCAGTCAATAACAAATAAAGTACCATGGATGTACTCTACAAAACAAAACCCAAACACACAAAAGAAGAATTTGCCCCTTTTAAAAAATCCAAAATTTTAATAACAAATGAAATAATCCAATACTGTGCTGAATCCAAGAATGAAAGATAGTGGGCACTTAATAAATGCTAGCTAATTTACTAAAAGGTACAAAGCCCAGAGGTAGGACTGTCAGAGCATGAATGACGCTTAAGGAATTGTCCAGTTTTATTGGAGTTTAGTATACATTGAAAGAAGTCAGTTTGTAGGATTTAGACTGGAAAGGGACCAAAGATCCTTTCTAAAAATGTTCGGATCCTGAAACCAGGAACCAAAGAGGTCATGCTATTTACTGAAAGTCACACATATTAGAGCCAGAATCATAACTTAGGTCTCCTGATGACAACTCCAGGACTTCATCCCTTTAGTGTCCATGATGCAAAGCTAGAGGGGAAGAATGCAGTCATTTTGTTGCTCATCTTTAATCTAGAACCAAAGGAGCAGACACCATACTTTACAGGCATTAGAAACCCACTGAAAGATTTTCAGAAGATAATGGTGAGATACTCAAACAACATCATCTACCTAAAGCCTGTTTTAATCCCTTCAATTTCTACTGTCTTTTCTCTTTGTCTTTAACTTCTCTTGATATATTTTTATGTATTTACTTTGTATTTATTTTGTATGTACTTACATAGGCACTTGTGTCTTCCCATTAGAATGTAAGTTCCTTTCAACTAGGGACTGTTTTATATTTTGTGTTTGCATCCCCAGATTCTAGGACAGTACCTGATACACAGAAGGTGATTAATAAATATCTAGTAATTAGTTGATTGTTTGATGCCTGGAAGTGGTAAGAAGAATGTTTGGGGAGACCTGGCCATAGAGGGAGAGAAGTATAAAAGTGGAGGCTTCTTTGGAGACAGTTACCAAAATCAGGTGTCATCTACCCATGAGGCAGAAACAGAGAAGAGGAATTTGAACAGCAGAACTTGTTAAGCGGTCACATGAAACATGAGAGAAAAATAAAAGGTAACACAGATATTTCAAATGCAGAAGAATGGGTACTCCATTGACACAAATAGTAAAATTAAAAGAAGGAATAGATTTTGGAGCGGAGGGGAAACACAACAACATGTTTGATTTGCACAGGACAGTCCAGCTTTCCGAGTTGAAAAGGGTGGGCAGGAAGCAAATCAGTGTGCCCATACATTTGCAAATGGTGGTAACTGCATACTTGGGGGAAGTACTGAATAACTTGGTGGTAATCTGCAAATCCATCCAGGAGGGGTGTGCTATGAGCAACTTTCTCTGAAAATTTGTAGGCTATACCTCTGACTTGTATTCCTTTGCCTCCAAATCTCTAG
>CM053769.1:371799591-371821438 GCA_028658325.1 Potorous gilbertii
GAGTTGAAAAGGGTGGGCAGGAAGCAAATCAGTGTGCCCATACATTTGCAAATGGTGGTAACTGCATACTTGGGGGAAGTACTGAATAACTTGGTGGTAATCTGCAAATCCATCCAGGAGGGGTGTGCTATGAGCAACTTTCTCTGAAAATTTGTAGGCTATACCTCTGACTTGTATTCCTTTGCCTCCAAATCTCTAGAGAACTTGTCTTCAGTGGCTGTCTCTACTGAAACTTCCAAAATAGGTTTGTTTTATTTTAGATACAGCCAAATATGCTAGAGGCAAGTGAATTGCTGAGTAGCAAGAGGGTGACTGAATGATTGAAATAGCCAAATCCTCTCTTTAATTTCTATAGCGTAGGGTATAGCCTATGGCTACTATGAACAGACATTCCCAAGGAGGAAAGAAAGAAAAAAAAAGATTTAAAATTAACTGTAGCCACTCTGGGGAAGGGGCTAAAAAGCAGTAAAATGGCAAGCAGTGGAAGGGAAAAAGAAAGCAAAGGAAGAAATAAGCTCCTGGATAATACATAAACTGATAATTAACCCCTTGGATGAAATCAAGATTTGTGAGCTTTTAATTTGAGGAAAGATTTTTCATCTGGTAAAGAATATGTGGATTTAAAGTAGATTTTCATTATACCAGAAAGAAATCCATAATCATTTCAAAGACTTGTGCCTGACAAATTCAGAATCAATTTCAATGGCCTCCCTATATGGTATTCTTTAATTACAGAATCATAAATTTAGAGCTGGAAAGGACCGTAGAAATCATTTAGTCCCTTCATTTACATATGACAAAACTGAGGTGAGAAGAGGATTTGCCTGACATCCCACAGATGGGTGGTAGAGCAGAGATCTGATCTCTTTTTTCTCTAACTTAACAGTCTTCTATCTCCAAATTCAGGATTCTTTCTACTGTATCATGAATCACACAGAAGGGTTTAAACAGATGATCATTAAAGTCCTTTCCAAGTCAAGTACGATGGCTGACCCAGAGCATGTATATATGAAGTGTCTTGCAGGACTGACTTGTGACTTTACTGTTTTCAGATGACCATACATAGAGGGGTCTGTTCATTGAGCCATCTTCATTGTTCAACCATTCAGTTGTGTTCGATTTTGGGGGCCCCCTTGGATTGTAACATGCCAGGCCCTTTTGTCTTCTACTATTTCTCAAAATCTGAGATCATGCTCCTTGTTCCCATGACACTATTTATCCATCTTATCCTCTGCTGTCCCCTTTTCCTTTTGCATTCATGGGTCTACTCCAAATAAAAATATGCCCTGACACTCTTTGTTCCACTGATCAAAGGAGAGACATAAAAGCAAGAGAACTGCTCAATCTATGTGTACATGGAGCCCATGCTGGAAAAAATTAAATATATACAAACATAGATATACACATACATTTAGGTACACATGTATGTATGTATAATCACTTTTGTTAATAGATTACACTATTCCTTGGAAAAGTGCTACAAAAACCTATTTTCTCATCAGATTATTTCAACCTCCATCTGAAACACACCCTGGTTTCTTTATGATGGAATTGTTCATGAGTAGCAAGTTCATCAGTAACTGGCACTGAATTTTTTAAAAATAGAACTTCTTCAAAAGTTGTGCTGTTTTGTTACCTTATTTTTTTTCCTTCCCTGGGGAATCTCTCACATAAAGAGCTGCATGGACTTTGGAGATCTATGAAAGACTACCTATTTAATATTCCAGCAAGTGTACTGGCTCCTACACATAGCTCTTGCAAGATTGACCATACGTGAAATTTGAATGTAGATTACAGTGTTTCAATTTAACAAGATTAAGGTGTGATTAGATTGGTTATTTTATAATTTCATACTTTCTCCATTAAGGGAAGTCAGCATTTAAGACCAGTCTCAGTCTTTTTAATAGCACTTAGGGAATGAAAAAATGCCTAAAGCATTAGTTTACTATTCACTTCCTGTAGTTTGTACATTCTCTCTTTTTTCCTTCCTTAATTGTCCTCTGACATGGTTGCCACCATATTCAAGGTAGAGCAGAAAGAAGGTAAGAAATAAGTTTGGGATCATCTGAATATTTTAAGATCATGCAAGAAGGGTAGTAGCTCGATGGTACTCTTTTCCCTAAGTCCTGCACAATGTGTCTGCTTGTCCAGAGATCAAATATCATTATTTTAGCTTTCACCATAACTTGAAGGACTGTTCTGGTTCTTACTTTCAGTCAGTTGCTTGAGCCTTCCAGATTACAACAGCAGGTGGCATATTTGGATTTGACTGCATTTTTTTCGTTGTTGTTCAGTGATTTTCAGTTGTACCCCACTCCATGAACCCATATGGGGTTGTCTTCACAAATATACTAGAGTGTTTTGACATTTCCTTCTCCAGATCATTTTACAGATGAGGAAACAGAGGTAAATGGGATTAAGTGATTTGCCCAGGGTCATGTACCTAGTATGTGTCTGAGGCCATATTTGAACTCATGAAGATGAATCTTCCTGACCCCAGATTTGGCACTCTTTCTACAGGGCCACCTTGCTGTCCCATTTAGCAATATGCTGAAGTATTTAAGATGCTGTGAAAAATGTGAGATTTGTTATCCAAAGGGCCTAGGTTGGAATCCCAACTCTTAACACTTATTCCCTCTGTGACGTAGGGGCTGTCACAAAAGTTCTCTGAGTCTCAAGTTCCACATCTGTAAAAGTGAAGGGGCTGGTCACTAGTGACCCTTCTAGTTCTATGATTCTATGAATGCTCCGATTTCTCCCAGGGGGAGTAGAAGCATTAATACTCATCTTACTAATTCCTGCTTTGATCAAACTAGGAAAAAAAATTCACATTGTTTCCTTGTGAATTCAGAACTCTGTCGCTTGGCTGAGCTTACTTTCAAGTAAATATCTATAAGCTCAAAGAGTCCTCACTAAAGATACTGAAAATTACAAAAAAAAGTTTTTTAAAATTGTAAATCATCTTCCTAGAAGGGGAAAAAACAGAGTTTTGAGGGAAGTGGGATTCTTTAGTGTTTTTTTTTTATCATAATGCTTTGAAAACTAAGAGAAAAAGGAAAAAGGAAGACTATTCTAATATTCCTTTGTTATTATTTCCATCAGAACCATGACAAACTTTCATAGTAAAGTAAAAATCAAACCTGGGGCTGACAATATGTCTCTATCTATGAAAAAATATAGAGCTTCTGGAAGTAATGATAGTGCCATTTTTATGCTGAATTTTCTCTTCTTTTTTGAGTGGATATCATAAAAGAACAATTAATCTATTATTTAATTTAAAAGTTTAATTAATTCACATGCCACTTAAGTGCCATATCATAAGCTTAATATCTTGACACTGTGAACACATTTGTAAATTACATGAATGTCAAGGTGGAGTTTCTGTTGATCAAAATGTAGCACATAAACAATGGAAATCTTACCTATATAAATAAAACAAGGCAGTTAGCTCATTATGCAATGCTACATTTTAATTTCCAAGCAATCAGGCAAAAACAGCACCTGAAATGCCGTATTATAATGTGTCACAGACAGGCATATTATAGGATGTACTATATATACGAAAGATTCTCTGTTCTCCAAACTTGTACCTCTGTCCTAAATTAAAAGGGGAAAAATTTTCTAAAACATACTCTTAGTAATAAAGACATGTGGGATAAACTCAACTGTGGCAAGTAAGACAGTTGAATTTTTTTTTTTTTACTATTCTTATGATATGATGATGTGGCAAAAAATGGATATTTCCCATTTAAGTGTGATAGTGAAAAATGCAAATCACTACCTGTTAAGAGGGAATGGTTCACTTTAAATGCAGGTTACCAAATCACCACAATTCTCTTTGATTTACTCTACTGTGGAACCATGTGGTATCTCTTTGTCTTCTGTAAAGAGAAGCCTTTTGAAACCAAAACACAGGAGAACAATAGCAGTATGGAAGGCATTCTTTGCACAAGGTAAATGGAGCCACTGGGGCTACTATATAAGGTATTTTTTTCTTACTCTAACAGATTGCCAAATTATCACAGCATCAACAGCATGAGAATCGACAAAACTGCCTTATTAACTCAGAATGCTGAGATATTATGAATCACACCTGCATGAAAACAAACTCTAACCTTTCGCTCATATATATATATTTATATATCTACATATAATATATATCTGAAATGCTATAGTACTTATACATAAACAATTGGTCATCATTTTTTAAAGCCCAGATTTCCATAGTGCTTTTTTCCATAGTTTCAAATCCCCTTAGAAAAATAATTGCACACCTGAATGAACCAACCTCAATAGTTCACTGACATGAGAAGCTTTCCAATAGCCACGCTAGAATTCCATACTTAGTCTCAAAATTCTCTAGTCCAGGGAATTTTTTTTTCTAAGTTAGTTTTAATCTGGAAAAGGGTTTAACAAGGCCAGGTGTGAAACCAGGAAAGTGTATTTTGCCCAGTTTGGATTTCTCAGCATGTGATAGCAGCCTGGCTTGAGGTACTATTTTGTTTGCCAATACCCATAATGCTCTTCTAGCCCACCGCTATTTCGCAGCAGTACTGGTGTCCAACCTCTGGCAACAAATTGAAAGGTTTGGATGTGCTGGTAAGTTACAGAGTTGTTCCCTGATTCGATGATAAAGAATTGCTTGCTGTTAGGTAGAATGATTGTGACAAACTAAAGCCAAGAAAACTTTGACAATTTTTATAGGAAAGTCTTCATAGGTCCATTTCCAATTCAAAAAGCCCTGCATGTCAGGTACAATTTGTTTTTCTTTTATTCTCTTTGTCCAGTGTTGGTAAAGGGACAACAGTGCATTATTTCAAAATTTCATTTTTATATCAGTTTGGTAAAGCCAAGGGAGGTGACAAGATTATTATTTTTTTAAATACCAGATGCCACATCCACGTCTGCCAAATGAACCTACCCTGGAGACTTTTTTGTATTGTGGGAGATGCATAGGTTGACACATTCTTAGGAAGAAAGACAGAAGTAAGGGCAAGACCTATCCAGTGATTTCTTTGCTGCAGGGAAATTCCAGATGAGGAAACTCTTTACTAGTACAGGTTGGCACCATCTCCAAAATTTATAGTCTTAAGAGAGTTGTCTAGAGCACTGAGAGGTTAAACAACCTGCCTAGTGTCACACAACCACTGTGCCAAAGTGGGACTTTAGCCCAGCTGGCTTCAAGGCTACATCTCTGTTCACTGTCATTTTGTCTCTAAGAAAAGACAGCCATCAATAAAACACATAATTTGAAAAATCTCAGGTATACCCCAAACATTATGAATATTTTCTTATGCAGGCACCTCCTCCAGAAACTTATAAATTGATTGTGCGCAATATAATAAATGTACTTGTTATCTTCATCCATTAGCAATAAATAGAAAAAAAAACCTATTTGTCCTGTCAAATTTGTTAATTTGTTAATTTCCTTACTGACAGGATACCTAAGTCATCAATTTGAGATGTTTTGCCAGAGCTACATACAGGTACACTTAAGATGACCAAACACACAGCAGAACTCAGAGAACCAAAAGTCTGAAACATAACTCAAAAGCTGCTGGGTCAATTCTTTTGCTTCAAGGTCAGGATATACCTGCACAAACATTCTCACTCTGGATATTTCTCATAAGAACTGATCACCACCAAAGGGAGAAAAACAACAATCCTTATTGTTGCTCATTTCCCTTTCCTTTTTCTTAGCAGCAACATTCTTATTATTGTAAGGTCTCATTACTGATCCAAGATCAGTACTAACTCTTTTGTTCCTCCTCCCTTTCTTTAAAAGACACTAGATTGTCCAATTATGGAATAAGAACCACCAAGACAGGTGCACAAAAAGAACATGAAGTCTTAAAGAAATATATAATTGACTGTAACACAATACCCCTATATAAAGTACCTGAATACCATACACTAGAGTGAAGTGGGACCATTAACACCCTTGTTCTAGATATAATACTTCAATTAATGCAGCCTGAGATTGCATTAGCTTTTTGCGGGGGGAGAGAGGGAGGAGGAGATTTCCAGTTATCTAGATCTATATCTTGCCACTGGACAAAGATGGCTCCTGAGGAAAGAGTGAGCCTGGTGACTTTGCACAGTCCTTCCTCATTTAAATCCAATTCATTTGTAAATCATGGATCTTTATGATGTCAAGAATGAAGGACAAACAACAGCAAGGATGATGGCATTGGCTTTTCTGGGGCAGCCACTTCACACTTCTGATGTTTATGAACTCTAGTGAAGATTTCTATCATCCTTTACTTGTGTAGTTGATTTTTTTTAACGTAAGAGCAATCTCTGTATTTATCCTGACTAAATTTCATCTTCTTAGATTGGACTCATCATTTCACCCAGTTAAGATCTTTTTGGATCATCATTTGGATTACTGACTGGATTACATCTTTTACAGAAAGAATTAGATCTTTTCAGCTCTGTGTCATCAGCAAATTTTGTAGAGATTCTATCAGTGAATTGTGTTCAGAGAAGAAAACTGACCACTTTTTCACTTAAATATTGCTTCTCCCTCTATAGTACTTAAAAATGATTTTGTTATGGGTTTGAGAGAATAGGAAAATGTTACTAAATGGTAATATTTTTCCTAAAATAAAAACTTTCAATTCTTTCTTAAATATTTGAAACTATGATCTACTACAATACCTAGAACTATATACCCAGTGACTGATCAAGGCAATACAAACTGAACCTGAGTATTTTAGAAATTCACATAATTCATTGACTTCAGCATTATTATACAATCATATCATATGTATAGACTGCAAGGGTTATCACTTAGTTTTCAGGGTTATCACTTAGGAGTTTCATCTAAATTAACTAGTTTCAATAAACTTCATTTACATGTATAATTACAAATAATCCACTGTTCAAAAGTAACTTATATAGGGGTAGACCTACTTACCGTCATTATTATTTAGTTTTCAATTAATTATTGGCAAGTTATGTCTAATATAGACATGATGAACATTCATGTATAAAAGATGATCATGTAAGCTTCATTTAAAAAACAGTCCTTGTCCTTGTATTTTACCATATTGAAAGGTGTCTGTTATTGACTTTATGTTGGGCTAAATTTGTTACAGTTTCCATAGCAGTGGCAGAAACAACATGTGTAGATATTATTAGTAGGGATGAAAAAATACATGTGAAACAAGAATATATGAATATTACAAAATCTCCATATTTGAACAAAAATCCCCTCCCCTCCCAGCAATGTTTGTGGTTTATGAACTTCCAAGTGCTGTCTCATTCTGGAACTCCCCTCAGTGTCTGGGGCCATCCCACCCCGGAGCCTGTGATCTCCCTTGCTTCTTTCTTCCCTTGCAACATACCTCTGGGATGGATTAGAGGTTAGTTCTTCCTAGTGACTCCATATTGGGGAGGGGCCCATGGCAGAGCTTCCCCCTTTCAGCAACATTTTTGTGTGAGTTTTTTCCAGTTAGAATGTAGGTTCCTTCAGGACAGAATCTATCTTTCTTTTAGTTTAGATTTGTATCCTCAGCTCTTAGAATAGAATCCAGTACAGAGTAAGTACTTAATAAATGCTTCTATCTTTCCCTCCTTTCATCCCTCACACCTTTCTTCCTTCCTTTACTTCTTCCTTCCTTCCTCTTTCTATCTTTTGTTCCTTCGTTCCTTCCGTCCTTCCTTCCTTCCTTCTTTCCTTCCTTTCTTCTAGCCCTGAAGTAAAAAAATCTAGCCTAAGTTTGAGAGCCTACAAAAATGGGGAACCCTTGACTTTCTAGGACAATTCGTTCTACTTTTGGATAGCTAACAGTTAATGAGTTTTCCTTACAACAAGTTTAAATTTCTTTCCTTGTAACTCACCTACTGTTCCTAGCTCTGCCCTGTGGTTTCAAGCAGAGTAAGTCTTATCTCTTCTTTAGGTGACAGCCTTTTACATATGTGAATGTAGGTGTCAAGCCCAGCTCCCGCCCACAAGCTTATCTTCTCTAAGCTAAATATCCTCAGTTACTTTGATTCATTCTTTCCTATGAGTCTCTTCCTCCAATTGGTTATTTTCTGGATGCTCTCCTCCTTATCGATGTCCTTCCTAAACTATGACATGGAGAATTGAACATATCAGTCCTTATGTGGTCAGACTAAGACAGGGCACAGGAGGGTTATCACTTCCTTACATCTGGATTCTATGCCTCCCTTCAGCTGTATTTTGGAAAATACTGTTCTACCACCTTAACATAAGTAATATTTCTTTGTCCTAATGATAATAGAGGTTTTATACAAAATTTAAAAAATAACATGACAAGAGCAATCTCAGCTTCTTTCTTGAAAAAAAACTGGATGTTATTTTAATGAATGGTGCCAAGAGATTTAGAAATAGGGCATGGGTTTTCTTGGGCAACAAGCATTTATTAAGTGCTTGTGATAGACCAGTCATTTTACTAAACACTAGAAATGCAAAGAAAGAAAAAAATATCCCAGTCCTCCAAAAAAACACACTGAATTTTTAAATTTTATTTTATTTTTAATTAACAGAAATCTCCTTTCTCTCCTTCCCATTTCCTATTAATGGGGAGAAGAAGGGGGAAAAATTCCTTCTAGTTAAACAAAACAAATTCTAGAGATACTATGCCACAACCACAACACACCAACCACCAGGAAGGAACTCTCTGAGAAGGCTCCATTGATTTCTGCCGCTAGAACACACAACAGAGTTTGAAGCACAAAGGATTCAGTGCATTCACAGAATATCTGCACAGAAGACATTTCAGAGTTGGTTGCCAACGCACTCTTCTATTTCACAAATTGTCTCAATCTTTTATAAAAAGGTTATTGATAAATATGTTAGTATTCTAAACCCTATAATACATTGGCTTCTCTTTCTTTCATGTAATCACAGAGTAGCTGTGATTATTATGAACTTCATGATAACAGTCACCATTCTGAAACTCTATTAATATTTGCAACAATTGTGTAAGGTGGGGAATACAAGTATTATTAATAGCTCTTATTTTGTTAGTGAGGAAACAAAGACTTAAGAAACTAAAGGAAGGATAGTACAGGCAAAAGAGTTCTGGCTTAGATGTGAGAGGACCTGACTTAAATACAAGTTCTGATGATTACTGGCAATATAACCTTGGATAAGTCACTGAACTTAAAAATGAGGGGGTTGGACACAGGGGGCAGAACCTGTGACCCCAAGGCCATGTGTGGTCCTCTAGATCTTCAGATGTGGTCCTTTAACTGAGTTCAAGTTTTACAGAATGAATCCTTTTATGAAGGGGATTTGTTCTGTGAAGTTTGGGTTCAGTCAAAGGGCTACACTTGAGGACCTAGAGGGCCACAGGTGGCCTCGAGGCTGCAGGTTCCCCACCTGTGGACTACATGGCCTCAGAAATCCCTTGCAGCTCAAAATCTATTATCCTATCAGTGGAATGGTAATCCCAAGGTCAGAGTTTGTAATTAACAGAGCAAAGATTTAAAACCAAGTTACTCTTTATTCCTAGTCAAGGACCCTGTACATTATATCACAGGTACAAAAAGAAAAGTAGAAAGCATTGATAACCACCATTAAAAGGACATAGAATGTGATACTTGGAAAGGCTTGCCTACTTGAATGAATCCTAGATCTGTTTTTATTCTCCTTTTGCTATGAAATTTAATGATATTAAACTTAAATATAAAATAAGAAAAGAAAGAAGAAACATTTCATATGCACAGCAGAGGATTCAGAATATATAGCAATACCTTATCATTTCAAGAAAGCCTATATATTAAATACTATGTTATATGTTGAAAGCTGTTCATCTTTGCTTCCTTCTTTGGTTTTCTGCTGTGTACTTTTTACTTTGTTTTTTCCCCTTCCTCTCCCCTATCCACCACCCCAATTTATTTATAGATATTGATATATATATATATATATATATATATATATATATAAACACATACATATACACACATACTAATATATATTTTCCCTAAGAGATTCTACTGCTAATCTTGTTTTTATATTTGCGCATACATCTCTTTTCCCTTATCTCTAACTCCTCTACTTTATTCTACCTGCTACCTTGCTATCCTATTACTTAACCTACCTCCACTCCAGCAATCCTCCTGCCATTCCCCTAAATCTGAACACCCTTCTGTATACCCCTTTGACCCATATTATTCTCTCTCCCCTCAAAAACATGATGTTTTTGTCTTTTCTTATTTTATATTTAGGTTTAATATTTAGTTTATAATGTTTCTTTCTCTTTTCTTATCATGTATTTAAGTTTTAGTATGGGTCTAAATTTTTTTTGAAAATGTTGAAAAGTAAAAAAAAAAATCACAGAATTTTGACTCCCTAAATTCTGGGAACTGTACAATTAATAAAAATGACTATGACTGGGAAGCATATCACAAAGAGATGTTACTGAATTCTTATGATAAAACTGTTTAGAATTTCTGCCACAATATCCTAGAAATATAGATTTTAAAAAAATATTCCCATACATTCACACATATATCCCTTCCTTCTCCCTTACCCAGACAGCCATCCTTTGTAACAGAGAATAAGAGAGCAAAAGTGAGAGGAGAAGGGAGAGATAAGAGGGGAAGGAGGGAAAAGAGGAGGAGAAAGAGAAGAGGAGAAGCAGCTAAAGAAAGAGAGGAAGGAAGGAAGGAAGGAAGGAAGGAAGGAAGAAAAAAAGGAAAGAAGGAAGGAGAAAGGGAGAAAAACAAAGAAATTCAGTAAAACTAGCTAACACAACCAAGTCTGACAGTCTATGCAATGTTCTACAGTCATTGTTACCCCCATCTCTGCAAAGAAAGAACGGAGGTGCATTTTCTCTTCTCATCTTCTTTGGGGAAACCTTATCATTAAAATTAAGGAGCATTAATTTTCAATTTTTTCCCCTATCCACTTATATTGTGCTAGCAATTGTGCATATTGCTTTCCCCATTCTGGTTACTTTATTCTGCAATAGTTCATTTATGTCTTCCCATGTTTTTCAGAATTATTCATATTAATCATTTTCCACTAGATTCATGTATCTCAGTTTGTTTAGCCATTGTCTATCGGGCATCTGCTTTGTCTCCTGTTCTTTGCTACTACAAAAAAAGTACAATTATAAATATTTTGTCATAGTATCTGTTTTTTTTTTAAAAGTCTCTTACATGCTAATTACTTGTGTGAACACAGGTCAATTTCCATTTCTGTAAAATGAGGAAATGGACTGAAATTATCTCTAACATTCCCTCTAGCTCAAAGTTCTATGATCAATTCAACTATGTTGTCCACCAAATCTTATCAATATATTAGTGTTTCATCACATATTTAAGAGACCCAGTTCTAGAATAAAAGGCATTTCCAAACAGTAATCCTGTCTCACACAAGAGTCATTTTGTAGGGAAAAAAAATCCATGCATCACACACATGGTGCTTATGGTATGTGAACACATGCAGCATCTTGTTTTTGCTTTGCAATGGTTTCCCACTGAAAATGTTTAAAAATGTAGATTTGCAGTCTGTGCCTAGACATATTCAGTACTGGTCGTTCAAAAGCAAGCCACACGTACATATAAGTTTAACTATAAAGCATTTAAATGGAGCATGAGAGAAAGCTGTAGTATACGCAATGCCTGGATGGGCACACAGCCTCTTCCTCTTATTGGGAGCTGATAAATGTAAAGACAGTCAACAGGGACAGATTGAACACCCACCAGGTGTGAAACCATGTAAGGCTTAGGGGTATCTTTTATGTCTTAAAGGAAGAAAGGGGAAAGCAAATAAAGCTTGACTTCTGACTGAAAACAAGATTTTAAATTTCCATTATGCAACATGAGGCAAAAAGTTCAAAATTCTATTATTCTTTCACTTCCAAAATTTATTCCTACACAACAGAAAAGCTAAGCATTGAATATTGCAGTTCATGTTTCTACCCTGAGGCTTTAGAAAAGAAGCTCGATACAGATAGCTTCCTTGCTTAGCACAATGGGCATGTTTCTGAAAACTTGCATGTAGTTCATATTCTCCTACTGGGTAACACTATAATTTTAGAGTACTTTATCTCCATTTCTAACTGACCTTCAATTGGCAGGGAGTTCCTAATACTATCCAGGTATCTTTCTGCCAGCCAGGCTTGCTTTCAAGTAGCTAATGATCTGCAAGCCAATACATTAATGAACTTAGTAGTGAAGGTCCTTGCTTTAAAAAAATAACTAAGAATTCTATAGCAAAGTGAGGCATTATGTTTTGAATAACCACCTTCTAATTTATGTGTTTTCTTAAGTTGCTGTTTTCACACTTTCTTTTTTTCTTGGAGAAATCCTTTGAAAGAATTTTTCCCAGTCTTGAAGTACCTGAAGGGTCTATTTCAGAATCCTGGAAGAGCTTAGGCAGGTCTAGCCCTGACGACACCACTAAGCCCAAGTGCACCGCAATAACTTTTAAAAAGTGTTTTGAAAATCGTAAGATGTACATGGCAATTCTACTTAACCTTGGACTAAAATATCTCATGGTCCTATACAGTAAGGATGACCTCATTCTTCCAATAAAGATCATATCACCCTCACACTAGCTGGTAAGAGATTCAGAATGGTCCTATTCAGGCGCTGAAATAAGGTGACACCACAAAATGTACAATAAGGAAGGCAACCGGTTGCCATGCTGGGCTGATCTGAGAGCACTGGTCACCCAGGAGAGGGCCAAATAGAAAGGAGCAGAAACAGGCAGCCTGTAAGGAGTAAAAGGAATAAAGGAGGAGTGCTTTAGGAAGACCTTTTGGGGATTATCAGAAATAGGCATTTTTTTTTCCCTGACAACTAATAGCTTTTCTAACTTGTGACCTCTTCTCCAACCAGTATTATTCATTACTTGCTAATAGCTCCCAAAGGAGCCTCTTTTGGTATCTTATTGTCACTAAGTACTGGCTCAACAATGTAAAGTAAGGCACAAACTCCCCACCCCCTGTTAAAAGGCATCCACATATTTCAGGAAAAGATCAAATGTGAAATCCTGATCTTTGGGGGCATTATAGAATTTATTTTCCAAATTTTCTTGGTTATATCCACTTTGGGCTATAGAGGCAAAGAAATTCAATTGTTTACAGCTTGCTAGGGGCTAAGTACTTACCTAAAGTGCTGGCAACAGTTTGGGTATGCACATTAACTCTTTTCAGGCCACTCAGAAACCAGAGGACGGAGTGAATAGGATGGTAGTAAGATAATTTTTGACACTCTCCTGACCTGAAAGAGTTAATGTGCCTCCCAAAGATAGGAACTTAGTATCAGGAAAACAGTAAACAATTATGCCAATAAGAAGACGAGGGTAAGATTTGTAGATAGCTGAATGTGTGCCTAGTTCCTTCTGTTCAATAAAATCTACATATATTGGTGTAAATAGGCCTATAAATTGCATTAACCCGATATCTAAATGAAAAGAGATATAAGCAAGTGTCTGTACACCCAATGGCATTTTAAAAATAAAACTCACTGCAAACTCATTAATAGCTAGAGAAATCATGACACCTTCATGAGAAATGTGATGCCAACCCCAACTTATCTAATATTTCAGAGATAACAACACCCTGTAATGTTGTACAATAATTTTAAAACAGATTGAATGTAGTATTGCAATTTTCATAGAGGAAAAAAGTCTGAACATTTTGTGATTTTTCTTTTTTGACACATTAATTGCTCTCCCATACACTAGGAGAACAAAGCAGCGGCATGCCATATTTATTCAATGAAAGTTGAGCCACAGGGGTTGTGGTACATTCTTCCTCCAACACTAGCCAAATTATCTCAGTGCCCAACTTGTAAGAGGCTGCAATAATACTCCATCATTTCTGAACGCTGGTCGGGTTATGCATCATTTTAACAGCACGGTGGCAGATTGTGATCATCTTCATGTTATAGGAATCTAGAGATAAGTGGCAGGCATGGTGAGTCATTTTCATACATTCTCATTCTGAATGGAAACCTTAAAGAGATAGTCAGAGATCGTTCAGCTCTGATGTAGAATGCTCATTAGCTCAGGTAGCTCAGGGGTGCATTTATGGCAGTGGGTGAAGTCATTCAATTTTTATTTTTACTTTCAAAAGTCCAAAGGATAAATAAATAAATATACGTGTGTATATGTATGTGTGTGTGTGTGTGTGTGTGTGTGTATATCTTCACATATACATTCCCATACACATATATGCATGTATGTATATAGAAAGATCTCCAAATAAAAATAAGTTACGAACACACAAACTTTAAGTACATATTCTTTGGAAAAAAGTAATCAATGTATATTTTGATTTATTTTGTTCATATCACATATTCCTCATCAGAGAAGTTGGTTAAGTTTTGTTATTAAAATGCATCTGGAAAAATAAGAGTTTTAGTTGATTTATTTCATCATAATGTATTTGTATGCACTGAACATCTATTGCTTAGCTACTTGAATAGAAAAGACATTCAGCGTGTTTATGCCAATTCAACTGCCATCAACATCCGAATACCCACAAAAAATCATCATCAGAGATAATCAGTCCTTTTGGTAAAGGCACAAAGCACTTTGGAAAAACTTAATTGAAAACTGGACACAACTGGGTGATGATTGATGATGAATAAGATGATGATGAATTAATTTATTTCTTAATGAGCAGCCTCAGATACTTCATTTCCTCTTGGAGATTAGCATATTTAAATACAATATGTTATGTTTCTCTATAAGATCTAATCTTTTAAGCACTATGCTGATTTCAAAGACTATTTTAATAAGAGAGAAAGAAACAAAAATAATTTTGCATACAGCTAAGCACGTGAGAACACACTGTTTGTGAGGTGTGTTTGTGGGTACTTGCACATAGCACTGAATTTACAGTACTAATTGGATTCAAATTATGTCAATTCAGTAAGCCATATAAACTATAAATGAAATGTTATCATTGACAATGGGTTCTTCCATTCCTCATGATGTCACAAGAGCAAAATTTAGTTTCTAAAAATAAAGTTTCATAAGTTAAGTTAAATCTTGATTTCCTTTTTTCTGCTCATTTCCTCCTAATGCTTTTTTAAAAAGAATTTAATTTCTTTTAGGTTTAATTAGTTTCCTTTCTTTTCAGTGTTCTCCTGAGGTATCTTCAAATAAGAGGAGAGGCAAGGGATTTAGTTTAAAAGCAGCATTACACCAGGGTTAGCAAAGGATATCAAAGAAATAAAAGAATTATAGGGATTTAATAGAACTGAGTCCATCTTGGGGGGACAAGGAAGTATGGATATACTTGTATGTGAGTTGTATTTGCATCTATATTTGTTGTGTTTATTCTCTCCATCCCCTTTCAATTGGAAGCATTTTTAAGGGGAAAAGCTACTTTTTCCCATTTTATTCTTATTCCCCAAAACATCTAGCAAACTTCTCTAGAGACAAAGGACACACCATGAATGCTGTTGTCTGACTGATAAGACAAGATCCATATTTAACAGAAGCTAAAGAAAACCTTCCTTAGTGATCTCTATTCTCACTCCCCCAGCCCAGCCTCTCCACTCTAACTCCCCAAAAAAGGCCAAAAGAGCATTAAAATGATAGATTTTCTCACATGATATCATCATTGATTTGTCTGAATCAAAATGATTAACTTAATTAATGTCATTTTTGTCTTAGTAACACAAATCACCTAACCAGAGTGCCCGGCACATAGTAGGTGTTTAATAAAAGTTTGTTGAATTGAATTGCCCTGAATTGAATATTTGGTCAACTTGCAACCTTCATTTCCCTAACCTTTCTCACAGCAAAGCTTTTATTGTAATAGTAGTGCTCATAACAATTCAAGTTGCCCCCTATTGTCAGCTTGATAAATAATTGGGTCCCAGAAGGACTGGCAAAGAGCCCTGATGATCTATAGCTACAAAGAACATTGACAAATTGTGATCAGACTGCCTTTGTTCCAAACACAGCCAGTCTCAATATAAACTCAAAATGGCACAGAAATTGTGTAGTATATAGCAGTCAGATAAATGAAGCCCCCACCTGTCACTTGGAGACCCACCCCAATACAGAGGTCAACCTCTCATCATAATAATCACGATGAATAACCATAATCTGACACAATGATAATAGGTGAACAGGCTGGAAAGGGTACAACTTGGACCCATTGTCGTCCCAGTGTTTGCCTTTGTCCCTAAGGCAATGAAGGGGAACTTTGACTATCTTCCCAGAAGAGGGACAAATAAAATTCAAACAGCTATTATCTGAAACAGGGGGAAAAAATCACTTGAGGATTTTAAGCACTGCCAGTATTGTGTAGCACAGGGCAGCTGGTTGGCTGAAAGTGTATGTCAGCTGTCAATGGCTTGCGTGACCCAGTATCAGGATAAAAATGATGAAAACACCAATGACAACAAAATTGTCCTAAACCCTTGGCTACTTGATGATCATTCTTGTGGAGAAGTCTTCTAAGAAAATGTAATTTTTCAACTTGTTAAACATTTATGAAATGTCTGCTTTGGGGACTGGAGATACAAATCTAAAAAAAAAAAAACCAAACAAACAAAAACCAGTAGCTTATTTTCCTTTGGATCTTCCTTGAAAATCTTAAGTACTTCTTGGACATCTAAGTTGCTGTGACACTTATGATCTGAACAGTTAATATAGAATGTCTTGATCACATTTCTAATACTGATACCCTTCATGACTCAAAAGAACACAATTCCAGTGTTACATGAATGAATGGAGAGAGTAACACATAGTGAGAGAAATTTTTATTAATAACCAATGATTTGGGGAGATTCAGAATTCTCCCTCTTTTTTCTGAAGTCCTCATTTCAAGACTCAACTTCTGAAGGACAGAACTGGTAAGAGTAGATAGGATTAACATTCTCCTCAATCTAGGTATTGCTACCCCACCCACCATTACAAGGATTTTAATCTAAGGTAGAGAAGTCCATTGGGCTCTATAAAGGTATGGGTAGGGATAAATTCTATGATTAAATTGCAAAAAGCTGGGCAATTTAGAAGTAAATGACATGATCAAAGTCACATTCCCCCAGTCCCTCATTGGAATAGGTTCACCTATTTTTGTAATATTTTGATTGCCACCCTCAGGAACACCTATTCTTCCAAAATCACAGAAACTATGAGCCCATTGCCATGACTCCTCTTTGACATTTGAAGAGTGTCATTGACCCATTTTATTGGGAATATACTAGATTCATTAATAAAATGATTAATTACCCAGAAATTATGTCTCTTGAACTTTTTAAATGTCACACATTAAGCTCAATCTATTCCAGACTAAATTTTGCCCAACAAAAGAGTTAATTTTGGTGCTAAAGAGCACTATGCCTACAGGTTTTTTAGAGCAAGAGAATGTATCAAGTATCTCATTTTACAAATTAGAAAACTGAAACAAGTAAGGTTAAGTGACTTGCCTAGGGTCATGCAGATGGTAAGTATGAAGCCATATTTGAACTCATGAAAATGGATCTTCCTGATTCCAAGCCCAGTGCTCTATTCATTGTGCCACTTAGTTGCCATACTGAAGATTTGATTTCTCTTTTGATTTTTGGAGCATGTATTACAAATTGTTGTGGCAAGATTTATTTCTCAGACAATTTTATCAACTAAATATGATGTAGAAATAAAAACCAAAGAACCTGAGAAAAACAAACAAAGACTTTCCTCATTGGTAGAGAATGAATACTTGATGCTTATTATGGAGAGCATGGGAGAGAATTCATCTGACTGTGGGTTCGAGAGAGAACACATTCAATTCCAGGTTATCTTCAGGGAGAGGTCCCCAGAGAGAAAGATTTCAGGAATGGGGAGATGATCCAGGCACTAGTTCCTCTATCTCCTTGTTGGAGCTTATCTCTTTTTATAGGGATCTTCCCTGAATAGAAATTGAAATCATGTATTTTTTCTTTTGAAGTTGGAAATCAAAGAACAAAGAGGGGTGGGGGTTAGATTTGTTAAAATTCAACCATCTCCAGCAGTTCCATGCTGCCTAGTTCCCAACTCTAATTCATGGTTGCATGAATGACATTCTCTCCCTCTCCTCTCCTTCCTCACCCTGCCTTCCTTCACCATCCTATTCCCTGTCCTCACCTAACATCTACCTCTGTAACACTTTATGCCACTTGTCTCTGCCTTTTTGGACTTTTTGCCCCCATACTCTCTGGGGACAGCTAAGTGGCTCAATGGATAGAACTCTTGGCCCGAAGTCAGGAAGACTCATCTTCCTGTGTTCAAATTCCAGACTCCAACCCTTACTAACTGTGTGACTCTGGGCAAGTCATTTAACCCTGTTTGTCTCAGTTCCTCATCCTTATAAAATGAGCTGGAGAAGGAACTGGCAAACCACTCCAGTATCTTCGCCAAGAAAACCCCAACTGGGGTCACAAAACGTCAGATGCAACTGAAAAGATTGAACAACAACAACCCTCTATATTTAATTAAAATGTGATTGCTGCCCTCCTTCCCACTGCCAATCATGATCTTTCCCAGTAAGTTCCCAAAGAACCATGTTTTCTGCTCCCGTTTTAAAATTTCACAGTTGTCAATTGAGAAGGGAAGGGAATAAGATTTAGGCAGCACCTACTTCATGCCAGGTAACGTGCTAAGCACTTTTCCAATATTACCTCATTGGATCCTCATAACAACCTGGTAAGGCAAGTGCTGTTCTTATTTATTTCCATTTTATGTTTAAGGAAACTGAGGCAAACAGAGGTTAAGTTCTACCCAAGATCTACAGTTATTAAGTGTTTGACTCTGGCTTTGAATTAAAGTCTCAAGGTTCTGTGCTCTATCCAATGTGCCACCTAGGTGCCTGTACAAGGAGGATCTTTATTCCTCATGCTCTCCCAAACTCCTACCATCACATAGGCACAGAACATCAAGTAATCATTTTCCACCAGTGAGAACTGTCTGTAAATGGATTTGAGCCCCAGTACCTAAGAATTTAGGGAAATTACAAATCAAAGGAATTACAGGAGAAAATGCCAACTAAACAAAAGTGTGACTTTTGTTTTGAGATGATAGCAAAACTAGCAGAAATTTCTCTAAGACTTAAAATCTGCATGCCTTATTTATCTTTCTTACCACCTGTTGGAGCAGAGATTTACTCTATGTATATATTTTGGCAAGGGGACCCAATCTAACATGACAAAATAAACGAAGACACATTGTCCCCTATAATATGACATACAAATCTGAACTCCTGCCTTGAGCATAAGCACTGTCATTTAAATTTTTTTCCTCAAAATTAAAAATATTTAATTAGATGTTTACGTCACAACCATTTGGGGAAACTACGCTTTTATTTTAAGTCTGAATAATACAGCTGCTTCATTTTTAAAAATCCCCTCATTTCAATTTGAATACAGCACAGCTGCCTTGATGCTGGTTCACTGAAAAGTGACAATATGATTGGTCAAAAGTTATAATATGCAATGATAGTCACTTGGGAGCTGGTTCTTTTTTGAAAATAGAAAAGAAGTTACCCTTATGCTTTATTGGTCAAATGAGCTGTCAGTCAAATACATCTCATTATGTATGCAGTCCAGGCAGAGCAAGATACTGAAAGTATCTAGGGGAACTGAAGACATGCATAGATATATTTAGTTCTTTTAAAAGAGCAATGGTCATCCCCACATGACTTTATAGGAATTGGCTTAGTTAGCATCAGCTGCACAAGTTAGTCTTGCATGATGTAAAGCTCCCATCATCTGACATTTTGTTCTAAAAACTATTTTCAAAATGTCAGCAAGTCTCCAGACTTCAGCTCAGTGGTTAAAGCCTACTCAAAATCTGCTACTAGCAACCATTCCACTCCTCCTCCCCCCACCCCAACCTCCACAATACATGAACATTCATAAAGAATGTCTAACATTAGAAGAAAATATGGAATCTTATTTCTTGCCGTATTTCCCGAGTAAATACTCTAAATAGTATATACACAGGGATAAAATTGCTTTGTTTTTATCTGTTTTGTTTTTTACAAGAAGGCAAGAAAAGATAGATCCTGGAAGACAACTGATGGTTATACATCAATTCAGTTTAATTAATAATATCCATTATGTGCTGGATACGTGCAAAGCAAAACAAACAACAAGAACCTCAAAAATTTGTTCTTGCCCTTAAGAAATTTACATACAAATAGTCAGGGTACAATTGTGGTTGTGGCTGTGATTTGTCCTTCCTTCTTAAAGAGGACCATGACATCAGGGAGATATTGACATGACTTGCAGTTAACTTTGCACAGGGAGGACTGTGCAAAGTCGGCAGCATCACTTTCTCCTCCAGAGCCATCTGGGTCCAGTGGAAAGATATTGACCAGGACAACTGGATATGGCCCAGCCTGGCCTTGGGAGACCCTGGCACTTCTAAGCTAAAGTCTTTTCAGGTTCACACTTTCAGCGAGGCAGCACCCATTTGGTGAATAGGCCTCTTTAAGAAGTGAGTCAAGAGATGACCCCTTTAATCGAAAAAACAAAACAAAACAAAAAACCAAAACTAGTAGGGGAAGACCCTCAGGGTTGCTGACCAAAAAAAGAAACCGTTACTATTTACATTCACTCTGAGCCAGGAGGGCTCCAAAAAATAATCATTAAGTGGTGCTTGGGCAGAATGGCTACAAATATGTACAAAGGAATACAAGGTAGAGTGTGATGACACAAGGAGAGATTTAGACAAAAAAACCTCTGAAAAATAAGAAAGGAGCTGCTATAAAACATTTATTACATAAAGGATCTTTTCCTCTCTCATTTATCTTTTTTAGGAGCTAGCTTAGCAGTGGTATTCCTGTATAAAAGGATACACAATGTTTGGAAGCAATTTGGGGAAGCTACATTGCATAGCGGAAAGAGTGCTTGGCCTGGATCCAGGAAGACCTGAGTTCAAATCCTAACTCGGATTATTAATCTCTGTGTTACTGTGGGCAAAGCACTTAACCTCCGTTTGCCTCAGTTTCCTCATCTGTAAAATGTGGATAACAGCACCTACCTCCCTTTGTCGTGAGAATCAAGTGAGATAACAACATAAAGAGCCTAGCACTGTGTCTGAAACACAATAAGCACCATATAAATGTTATTATTCAAAATTCCAAATTGCTTTCCAGAATGGTTGCATCCACTTACACATCCCTCAATAATGCATGAATATGCCTGTTTTCCAACAGTTCCTCCAACAATTATTTTCCTTTTTTTTGTCACCTTTGTCATAATCTGATGGGTAGGAAGTGCATTCTCAGAATTGCTTTAATTTGCATTTCTCTAATTAGTTGTGATTTGGACCAATGATGCATGCAATTCATTACAGAGACATGACAGATTTGAGGTGTAGATGAGACATATACATTTTTGTATACTACTACTGAGGGAATTTGTTTCACTTTATTATACATATTTGTTACAAAATTTGTTTTTTCCTTTCTTTTTTTTTCCCAATAAGGTAGTTGGACGGAAAAAGAGAAAATACATTTCTGTTATATTCTTAAAAAGAAAGAAATAGAGGGAGAGGTGCTACTGATATGAAATACTGCCTACACTTTCTACTGAGATCATAGAATTAATACTTTTACTTAACTGTTTTAGTTTGTTAAAAAAAGAACTCTCATGAAGTAGGGGTAATCTGTAAATGTATGAAAAAAAGTACATCAATGAAACTTTATCAATAAAACTATTTTAAAAAAGAAAGCATAAGAGAGAGGCCATTTCTTTCATTTAGGAGGATCAGAGATGGTAACAAGATGGGGAAGGGCAACTGACCTTTGAACAAAGAGCAGATTCCAAAAGGCAAGAATAAAGAGGGTATATTCAGTGTACTGGAATTGACCTACGCCATAATGTAAAGGCAAAAGAATATTGAGTTTGAGGAATAGTGCGAGTGTGGTGAAAATTT
>CM053769.1:371821938-371866637 GCA_028658325.1 Potorous gilbertii
GAAAAGTCATTATAGCTCCCATATAATTCTTAAGGATTTTGAACAGAAAGCAAGCACAATTTTTAAATTCATTATTTTTTCCTGTTATTCGTCTATTCCTAAGCAAAAAAACAAAACAAAACAAAACATAACTTTCTGTTTGAAAGAACTTTTTTTACTTTTAAACATTCACTTTTATAAGATCTTGCATTCCAAATTTTTTTCTCCCTCTTTCCCTTCCCTCCCCCCACCCTTAGAGGACAAGCACTTCCACATAGGTTATACATGTGCAATCATATTAAACGTATTTCCACATTAGTCATGTTGTGAAAGAAGAATGAAAGGGAAAAACCACAAGTTAGGAAAAAATACCCCCAAAATAATGTGAAAATAGTATGCTTCAACATGCACTCAGACTTAATTGTTTTTTCTCTGAATGTGGATAGCATTTTGCATCATGAGTCTTTTCGAAGTGTCTAAGATCACTGTATTCTGAGCAACTATTTCAAAGAAATTCTGTCTTTAATAGCACCATTATTGGCCACTACCTTACACTACATTTAAGATACTGTTCATCTTGAACTGGGCTGTAATTTACTTTTGCCATCTTCATAAAGAAATTTCTTGAATGAAAAGCATTTATTAAGGGCTTAATATGTGCAAAGCAAGTTAATAGTGTAAACAATATTCAGTAGCCAGCTCTAATATTCATATTTAATCTCCTTGGGAAGAAGCCCTCTGTCTTAAGATCTTTAATATATTGGTTGCATGCAAATCTGCTATTTACAAATACAATTTCAAATTCTTCAAGCAATCCCGTTAGGTCTTTTTCTTGAAGGTATTTTGTTCAACAATTCTAGTTACTGGATGTTTAAAATAATGAAATACTTCTTTTAAAATATTCTAAAATCATAAGTAAACTAGACAAGTCGCATAAATAATTAGATTTGAGAATAATTTGTACACAAAACCAAAAAGCATGAATTTATTTCTTGTTTTCCTCTGCCACAGAATCATGTGCATTCATGTCAATAGCTTTAATCAATGAGCTTGAAAATTTGACTATTGAAAGGGCTAATCTCGAAGTCTGGTTCCATAGGGGTTCCCAAAAGGTAACTTGTAAGGTAATGACATATTCTACTTAAAGAAATACATTTTAGATAAAAAATCATAAAAGAGGATATCGGGACTCTAGACTCCTAAATAATGCTTTCATTTTTTGTGGCTGGACCTTAGTAAGTTACTCTTTATCAGTAAAGATACTCTTTATCAGTGCTTTTAGCACCTCACAGCATCTGGGTTTGATGTAGGAGAGCCTAGTGCCTAAAGGATGGCAGCATGTCAAGGTGAAATGCAGCAACTACCCTTAGGGCAGGTGAGAGACATGCTCTAATGACATGAGAAACCACATCTGTGGAAACCTGGGAAACAGTAGATGATTATCTTGGCATGAAGCAATAAGAAATCCAGCAGCTACCTGAGCAAAAGTGTCAGGTCAGGACAGCAGCAGAGCCACTCACATGAACAGGTCTTGTAAAAATGGGCAAGACTGAACACCAAACTGAAGGGCAAATGGCACATGGATCAAGCATGGGAAAGAATTATCAACAGTGCCACCATCAGTAACGTCATCTTTCAATATGGACTGCACTTCTACCATACAACAGATATGCCACCATGGAATAAACTGTATGAGATGCTAAGACTGCTTTATTTCTTTCCAGAGTTTGCCACTTCATGAAGATATTTTAACTACTCGTCATTGATAACGATTACACACAAGTGACTGCTCCTCATTAAGAACTTGGCACAAATACACAAATAATTATTGACACAAGCTTTGACACTGTGCCTGTCAGATTTCTTTTGTCCCCATTATTTATCAGTCCCATAGTATTCTTTTTTTAAAGAAGGAAAATTCTCTGTTTTAATCAGAGTTAAACCCTCTGAAGTTTGTTCCCAGTATAAATATAAGGAAATGCTGGGTTGCTAAAAATAACCAATGTTCTACTCAGTATATTATTAACATTCATAAAGAGAAAATGGAAAGCTACAGTTCAGACACTGAAGGACAGATGTCTAAAGCAATAAAAAAGAATAATTCAACATGAGACTATAAAAATAAAGACTAGTCTGTCAATACCAATGCCAACAAATGAAATGTGTTGATGGTTGTTTAAACAATCTATAAGGCTCCATGAGCATATAACTGACTATATTATCAACATTCATTTCAATTCTTTACCAACTTGTTAAAGTTGAAAGACTTAACTTGTTTGCTGATATCCACTTAGGATAGCATAGTGATGTTTAAGCGCTATAGTTAGGCCAGTGCTAAACATACAGTGGGAATATTAAAATTGCTATCCTTGAAGGAAAGATAGCATTTTTCTCTTAATTTTTTTGTAAAAGGTTTATAAGATCATCATGAGCCAAAATGGTGATAATGACTGCATTGTATCTATTCTAAGCAAATTTGAAATATCACAGACAAAAAAGTACAATGGACTTTCACTGGATTTTAGCATGAAATATAGGTAGCAAGGAGATACATGAATGTTCTGTGAATAATATATGTATATGTTTGTGTATATATATATATATATATATAGATCTATCTATATCTATACTTATATATCTATATCTATCTATCTATATCTATATCCATATATCTATATATCTACATCTATATCTATCTCTATCTATATCTATCTATCTATCTATCTATCTATCTATATATATATATATATATATATATATCAATTTCCTCAACTAGAAAATCAGTTGGGGAAGGAAATAAACCACTCTAGTATCTTTGTCAAGAAAACCTCAAATGGGTTTATGAAGATTTGGACACAAGAGGCTTCGGATTGTGAGTTCCTCCTATTAGACTGTGAGGTCAGGGATTATTCTTTTGCTTTTTTTAAAATATTCTCAGCACTTCCTATTCTAGCACCTGGAATATATTAGGCACTTAATAAATGCTTATTGACTGAGAGACTGATGATTACCATGGCCATTCTGGAAGCGAGTATGTAGGAGGAGAGTCATAAGCTTGAAGTAAATAACACTTTGTGGTCTCACCTAATTTACCCTAAAATGAGTATCAGTGTTAGTCTCAACCAGTATATTACTTAGAAGCAACCAATGCGTTACAGAGGAAAGCAGGAACAAAAGAAAGAGAAGACACAAAAGGTTAAGAGCCAGTCTGAACTATGTATGGAAGTTGTGGGGGTAGGGGGTGGAGACGTAAGACATTGATGCCAAAGCAACTAACTCCAGCCCTCCCAACTAGCACCTTGGAAAGAGCATCATAAGAAATGGGAAGCTCATGTGATGGATGAACAACTTGTGTTGGTCAGGAGGTATTACCCTCCCCACCCCCACCCTTCCCCTCTCTCTCTCTTTCATCCTTATTATGAGTGTGCTGGATCCAGGTTTAACCATGGGAGAGCAGATTACTAAAATTTCATACCTCAGAAATCAATTGAGATAAATCAAAGCTTGATATATTGTTTTGTTGAATGTCTACTCTTAAGAAAGTGTTAATAATGCAGATTAAACTTAAAAATATGTAGGTGCATTCATTTTATAGAAAAATAGAGCCCAGCATTGAACATTTACCAGTACACACCTGTATTGCTCAATAAATATTATGTGAGTTTAGTAGGAGTACAGCAGAAGGCTCAGAGATAAATATAAATATTTATTTTAATAAATAAATAGAAATAAAAATAAATAAAGTCATCAGCAGCCTGGAGGTCTGGTGACTTTAGGATGATGATAAAGATGGTAACGATAACTGGCATTTATGTAGCCCTTAAGATTTATTAAGTCCGTTATATTGATTATGTTATTTCAGGCTCAAAATGCTTCCAATTCCCTCCAATCTCACCTCCAGTCATGCAGCTGCAATCACGTGACCTCTTCAGTAGCTCATGGTATCCATATTTCAGGGTGGGGATGATGACTCTAAATGGTTGGAGTCTAATAATACCATCTATATACCTCTATTCCCCTAAAATGAGCTGTGATTTTAAAATTGAGATCTGCTTCATCACAGAAGCAGCTAAGTGGTTCAGTGGTAGAGCCTTGAACTTGGTCTGTAAGACCTGAGTTCCATTCTGTTCCAGGAACTTTCTAACTATGTTACCTTAGTTTGTCAGTCTCAGTTTCCTCCTCTGGACTCAGGTCAAAATGTATGATTCTCTCTTTGATCTCAGGCAAGCTCCAAAAGAGTGGCTTCTATGAAATTTCAGGGATGGGATAGATATGGAAGTACCATACACAGATAAGCACATGAAGTAGTGAGGTAGTGAGAACAGGGAGTACTGTAAACTATGAATGAGGATGTGGTCTGGTACTAAAGTGGAAAGACAACTGGATTTGTAGTCAGGGACCTGGGTTCAAACTCCAGCTCTGTCAAGTAACATCTATGTAATCTTGAACAAGTCAGTAAATTTCAACGAGCCTGTTTCCTTATCTGTAAGGATCCTTAACCTTCACTAGATTTTATCATCCTCTAATGCCTATATTAACCAAATATCTCTCCTCTTTTTCTAAGTCAAACTCCTTGAAAACAAAACAAACCAACAAAAAAACCCAAACTCTTTATGTTCTCTGCCTCTACTTTATTCCTTCTTACTTCTCAATCCTTTCCAATGTGGCTTCCAATCTCATTACTCAAAAGCTAACGCCAAAGTTACGAAGGATCTCTTCATTGCTAAATCTGATGATATTTTCTCAATTGTCATCATTCTTAACTTACTGTATTTGACACCGTTAACCACCTTCTCCTCCTGTATGGTTTTTGTGACATTACTCTCTTCCAGTTCTCCTCAGACTTCTTTGATCACTCCTTCTCACTCTTCTTTGCCAGTTCCTCACTCAGACCATACTCTCCACCCTGAGAGTGTTCCTCAGGTTTCTGTCCTAGACCTCTTTCTCTTCTCCTTCTTTACTCTCTAGAACTTATCAGCTCCCATGGATTTAACTCTCATCCCTAAGTAGATGTCTCCTAAATCTATGTATCCAACCCCAATCTCTTCCCTGAGTTTCAACCTCCCATCACAGATTGTTTATTGGACATTTTAAATCAAATGTTCCAGAGATATCTGAAAATCAACAGGTCTAAAACTGCTTATTAGCCTTCCACCTAAACCTTCCCCTCTTTCAAGATTCCCTATTTCTATCAAAGGTACTTCCATCTCCCAAGTATCTAAGTTCATAACCTCAGCATAACTTCAGTAGTACTCACTCTTCCATCTCCACCTATCCAATCATTTGCCAAATCTACCTCTCTTGCATAGGATGCTTTTTCTCTGATCTGACAACTAAAAGTTATTTCAGGCCCTCATAATCTATCACCTAGATTATTGCAACAGCACAAGTCTCTCACCAATCTAATCCATTCAACATTCTGCTGCCAAATTAATTCTCCTAAAATGGAGAGCTGATCATATGATTCCTCCACTGAAGTCATTTCAATGGCTTCCTACACTGTTTAGCTTTTAGAGTTCTTCCCCATCTTGACCAACTTATATTTCAAACCTCATTGGATATTACTCCTTCCTCCAGAAAGCACTCACTGATCCAGTCAAACTGGCTTTTTCTCTGCTTGTCATACAGAGAAGTTCTTTTCCCCTCTCCATGCTTCGGCACTAGTTGTTGCCAAGCTTGGTATGTACTATCTCCTTACCTATCTATTCTTGATAGAATCTCACTCTCCCTTTAAGACACAGCATGAAGCCTTTCCGGATCCCACCCTAATTATCTTGTACTTAACTACTTTGTATTTATTCACTTTATCTTTGTGTTATAGATTTATACATATGTTTTGTAGAAAATATATTTATATACATAATATGTATTTAAGTACCTATCTCCTCTATGACAATAAATTTTATTATAAGTTACAATGTAATATATTAAACTTGTATTTATATATACACATATGTATTCATTTCTGTGTCTGTTGTCTTTCCTACTGCAATGTAAACTCCTTTAAGTAAGGACATCTAGCCTAGCACATAATTGAGCTTAATAAATGCTTATTGACTAACTGAATGAAAATTAACAATACTTTTAGCTCTAAATCTATAATCCATCTATCCTAAGCACTCAGAGTAATAGAAGGGACTAGCAAAAGAGTGAGGGAAGATTAATTGCTGTCAATTGCTGGACAGTTTCATGGAGTTAGTTCTTCTACGTAGGCACTATGGATCAATTTTCATAAGATTGTGATAAGGAAATGTGTATAGTAACAATATGTAAGTTTAAGTTAATGACTTACATTCTTCAGGTAATATTAAACCCCTATGGACAGCCTGTTCCCCTCACCACCTGAGGTCCAAACCAGATAGCCCTTCAGTTGGAAAGTTACTGTATCTCTCCAACTAAATTATCATCTTAAGGGTTGGAATCATATTTCATTCATTTTATTTCTACCAGTATCTACCTATATTGCTCCACCCAAAGTAGTCATTTAGTAAATGTTTGTTAAATTGCTGAAATCTTTTCTCAGGTTGTTCCATTTTTTTTTTTATCATTAAGGAATCATGACTTGTTCTCATTTACATTAATCAGTATTATGGAAGCTTTCTGTAGACATAGTCTTTAAAATGACAGTTTCTTTTTATGGCAAAAGCTACGTTAGTATCTTGCACATAACAGATGCAAGAAATATTTTTTGTACCTAACTGAATCAAAGGACACTAATAATAGTTTATTGACTGGGAGGTACATTATACTTAGACGATATGTTTTAAAGTATGATCCCAGCAATTGGTTGTGTCTGATTTCTAAGAACCAGTCTAGCTAAGGACAGGAAGAATCATCACTAACAAGCTGACTACTTAATGATGAATACTTTGGTCATAATCATCCATGAAACAAAGCAAACTATAACATGGCCTTTGACCCTATATACCACCCACTCCATTTATGGGGGAACTGCAGAGTGGTAGGAAAGAGAACAGAAGGTGCCAAGAGTCACCAAGTTATTTTCAGTGACAGGTCATCTATCAACACTAACTAAGCTGTTGTTTTAAATATGAAATCCTTGCCCAATGAACATCAAGTCAACATACTACTAGAGGAACTAAAGTATATCTATCATGACATTTTCACCAAAAACAAAACCAAAAGACAGAAAGAAGATGATAGGTAAATGGAAGGATGTCTCACAAGCTCTCCTCAGAAAGGCAAATCAAGAAAATAGCAGTTTTCTTTTATAAACTGGGTATTCAAAGATAACAAGAAGCATTGTTTCATGGACGACTTACCATGAAAATATTTGCTACTTAGATACCAATACCTGTTATAGAAGACTGAGAGGTAGAGAAATCCTACATAGAACTCAAAAAGACACTCCAAATAAAATTAACATATATTTTCTACTCATTGAAGGTATAGAAACAAGAAAAAAGTACACTGTAAAATGATTCCAATATAAGACTTGAAAGAGATTGAATATTTTTTAACAACACAGAAAGTACATGCCTTCACAGAGTATCGCAAAAATCTTAGTAAAGTTTTAAGCTGAGTAGCTTAAACCCGCATATTGTGTAGGCACCAAAGGGGAAAAAATCTCTTTTTAAAGAATGTAATTGATATCCTCATAGTGCCAGTAATTATTGACCTATGTGGCTACTTTGCCATCTTTGTACAGTGAAGTATATATTGATGAGGTTAACTAAAGGGAAAGAATAGGTCTTCACCAACAATATCCCACTCTAGACTACATATCATTACCTTTATGTAACTGACCAAAAGACATAGAAAATACATAATCTCACTTAGCTTATTGTTTATTGAGTATAAAAAAGCTTTTGCTCAGTGGAGTAAGGTGTTGTTTTGCAAGAGTCCTTCCAACAAGTCATCATTCATATATATATATACATATATATATATATATATATATATATATATATATGTATATATATATATGTCAAAATTATACATGATTCCTTGAAAGATATGTAACCCTAGTTTTAAAAGCATCTCTTATACAAGCTATGTAAACTGTTACTGTCTCTTTAAAAAAGGAGAGAAGCTAAGAGAGTTATTGTTGTAATTGTCATTCTATGAGCTACTTCTCCCTGTGGAGTCTGGTAGAATATGGGGAAGTTAAACTTTGATCGTTAAGGATCTCTGAGATGTACTATGGAGAAGACAGAGAGAAAGGAGATGAGAAGGAACTTTGTTTTTTCTTATGAGAACTGTCTTAACTGTTATTTTATGAAGAAACATTATAAAGAAAATTTTATGAGAAGTGAATCTGGAGAGAGACTATTAAGAGTGATGACTTGAGAGAAGTGGAAAAGGATTGTTTTCCTGTCATATCTGGATATAATCTGAGGAAGGAATATAGAAATATCTTCTTTCTTTATGAAACTATTATAACCTTTTTCTTGCAAAGTATATGAAGAGGATTCTTGTTAAAAAAATATTTGTTCTCCCGAGTGAACAAAGTGTTCTAGGACTCTGTTCTCAAAAGAAAGGAGAATCAGTTGCTCTTACAATGAGGGTTTGAGGGTAACTGTAGTGATGATTCTTTTTACAGACAAAACATCATAAATAATTATCCAGGTCTATTTTATTGTTTATTTCCTTGCAAAAACTTGAATGTTTAATCCTATGAGATTAAGGGATATACATACATGCGTATGTATGTGTACATATACAATATAGAATTATATTTATAGAGATATAAGTATATATATCCCTATATATACATATATAATCATAGATAATATTTGATGACCTGGGGTAGGACCTTTGAGTTTTGTTGATTATTTGAGAGACATGTTGAAATTGTATTAATTAATGATGACATGCAAACATATTTCTGAATTTCCCTAGAAATTGAAATGATGAGATTAAATAGGGGTAGGGTCAAATAGCAGGCTCAGAAATGAGGTTGACAGACTTCTTTAAGACTTGTAGCAGAAATAACAGAGAAAATCAATGATCTTCTGATTATTGATATAAAGTGTGGCACAAAAGAGAAACATATATGCTTCCCAAAGTTGTTTACCACTGTCAAGAAGGATATACAATATAGAGCCTACAATGAGGAGTGATTTGAGCGATTGGTGAAGTCCTCCGGTTGTTCCTATTTATGGATGACACTGTGCAGATTGCATTCAGCCTCAAACACAAAATAACCATAATCTTTCTAAGGAGTTCAACCAAAATTTGCAGTGGAAAAACAAAGTAGATAAGGAATACCCATTACCTAGATGAATCAACCAATCAATCAGTAACAATTTTTTTTCAGCTTGACTCTGTGCCAGATGCCACGTAGATATCTCTTAGAAGCAGATGCAAAGTTGAAATTGAAACAATATTTGCTCTTAAAGTAGTTACACTGTAGTAGGAATAAAAAATGTACATACATAAGTGTATGCCAAATATATAAAAATAAACTTTATATAATTATGGAAGAAACGGCACTAGCAACTGTGGGAGTCGGGGGCTATGAAAGACTTTATGCAGAAGTGACACTTGAGCTATATCTTGAAGAAAACCAAGGGGGTAGAGTCAAAGACGTATATACCAAACGTGGGCGATAGTTCTTAAAAAGACATGAAGATAGGAGATAGAATGTTTACTGTAGAATGGCTGAAAGGGCTGGAACATAATGTACAAGAAGGGAAATATAAGAGGAGTAAAAAGGTAAGAAGAGAACAGGTTTTGAAGAGCTTTACATGCCAAAGAGGGGTTGTATTTGATCCTAGAAATAAAAGCAGTGGAGTTTATTGAGGAAGAGGGTGCTGTGGTTAGACTCAGATTTAGCAAAATCACTTTGCCAACTGTTTGAAGATGGATTAAAGTGAACAGAGACTTGAAATGGAGAGACCATAGAGGAGACTACGGTAATACTAGATTATAAGTAATCATGGACCAAATTGTTTTGGTGGATGTGGGAGTAAAGAAAAAGGAATGCATTGCAAGAGATATGAATATGAAACCATAAAATCTGGTAAATAACTAGATATATGAAGTGAAGGAAAATATAGTTAAGTTATATGTGTGTGTGTGTGTGTGTGTGTATTTTGGAAAGACACTGAAATTGTATTTCCACCTTCCATTAGCATCTTTGCTTGTTTTTTACTCCATAGAATATCATGCTCTCATGCCACATACCTTCTTGTTGCACGCCCCCACCCCCAGACTTACTTTACAGGTTCCTTTGGTGTGTTGCTTTTCCCCATTGGATTCTAAGCTTTTTGAGGACAAGGACTGTCTTTTTCTTTTTTTGCATCCTCAGTGCCCGGCACAGAGTGAACACTTAATAAATGTTTACTGAATTGAACTGTTGCATTCAGAACTGAATATGATGAGGAAAGAAAGTAATGTTATATTTGGGACAGAGGTCCATCTTTGAAAAACTGATAGTCTTTTGGTGTTTTGCATGAGTTATGGTACACCATAGGCTTTGAATAAAACAAACTGATTATCACACAAAAGGCAATGGAGAGACATAGAGTGGGCTTGTACAGCATGTAACATGTCACATGGAAGTAATCATAAAGGAGAAGTGGCATAAAGAATGTCATCCAAAAAGAAAAAAAATGCCTGAGTTTAAAAAATGTGAACAGATTGTGTGACAAGAGTGAGGGATAACCAATAGATAGCCTAGCTTGTATATTTCACTTGTATATTTCACTATGTAGCCTTTTGAAGACCAAGTCAACTCTCTGTAACCAGCTTCTAGGATGGTATAGAAAAAAGTTACTCAAGAAGGACAAACATAAATGGGATACAATCTGCATCATTAGAGACAGTGATTACATAAATGATATCATAAATTGATTTGATTATTTGAGCTCTTTTAATTCATGTTTGGTTTAAGTTCAGTTTAATCTGTTCTAAATATTTGAAAGCAAAGACTGGAATTCCAAATAGGTTCCTTAAGATAGAATAGATCTCTTTCCTGTTGCCTAACTTTCAAGGAACATTGGCTAAATCACTTCATAATGGTACTCCTACTAGTTATGTTAAAATTCTTAATACAAATATTTTAAGCTCATAAAATGGACTTTTTTATTTTCCTGTCTCTCTTAGGAAAAGGATTATATGAATTTTCTGGTCAGTTTACTATCAAATCAGGAAACCAATGGCATCAGATTTTCAAATGTGAAAATGGCTGATTGGTCTTTAATGAGAGATCCCAGTTTATGCCAGTTTCTTTGACAACACATGACTAGTTCCTGTTAATAGTCTAAATGATCACTGTTCCACCAATTAAAGTTAACAAGTTCAGTACCCATCACAGCTCACATCCAGAAACAAATAGATATTACTCAAAACTGCTAATCTGTGCCCAGAAAAGAAAGGGGATGGAATGAATTTCAGTGACAATTTCTTCTCATTTCCCCAGCTAGTGATGTGTTTTGAACTAGATAAAGGTCCTCCACATAGCTATGAAGAGAAGCTTCATCTTCATTGCCAGTCAAGTTTTAATTTGTGCCTGGAAAGAAAGAAAGGAAGGGAGGGAGGGAGAGAGAGAGGAAGGAAAGGACAAAGGAAAGAAGGAAAAAGTGAATGTAGGAAGGGAGGATGGAAGGAAAGACTTAAGTACGTACTATGTATTAGGCATTGAGCTTTACAAATATTATTTCATTTGATCCTTCCAACAACCATGGGAAACTGGGAGATAGGTGCTATTATTATTTCAGTTTTACAGTTGAGAAACTGAGGCAAACAGAGGTTAAGTTATTTGCCCTGGGTCAAACACCTAGTAAGTGTCTGAGGATCAATCTGAACTCAGGGCTTCATGCACTCTAAAACTCAGAGCCGCAATAGTTAGTATTATCACTACGCTTTGAATTGACAAATATTTACCACTTTGACTTGTCCGTAAATTAAACAAGACAAAATTTGAAACGTACCACAACTCACTACTAAAAGTATTTAATTTACATTTATAGGTGATTCAAACTCTGTTCACACTTGTATAAAATCCTTTGTAGAAGGCAAAATAAAAAGGGGAAAATATCCTATATAATTTTGATTTCTAATCTTTAAAGCAAAACACATTAAACATTGAATGTACTATGACAAAAAATCCTATTCTCATTTTACCAATAAGACTTCCTTTCTATTCCACTTTTAATTAAGCAGAGAAAATATAAAAAAGAATTAGTTCAAAGAATGGTCAAAATAGATATGTTTTGCTTTTTAAATTTCATAAAAATGAACTTGTGTCCCTTTAGTGCTCTGTGATTTGCAAAGTGCTTTCAAGACAACAATTTTGTAGGGTTGATAGTAAATATATCTGTGACAGTGTGGATATAGTTAAAAATCCTCTGTCATGGGGTGTAGGTTTAAATAACAGGTAACACTTAATAGTTGTGTAACTGTGGCTACATGAGTCAACCATTCTAAATCTCAATTTCCTCATATTTAAAATAAGTGTATTAAAAAACTAGGAAATTAGAAGTTTTTACCCTACCAGGAGTTTGTCACTAGCAGTGTACAATAACACAAGCCTTGGAGGGAAGTATTCAAACTGAAGCCAACCAAACGGGGGCTAGAATTGCTACAGCATGACTCAAAACTGAGAAAAATAACCACAGATTGCATCACAGGTCCATGACAGTTAAGCAATCCCACATGTCTCACAGGGATCTTAGGAAGATCTGATGAAATAATGTATGTTGAGTGTTTTGCAACCTTCATATGCTAAATAAAAGTGAGCACTTAGTGATGTTAGTACCTGGGAGATTCCAATGAGATAACCATATATATATATATAATATTATCTCTATATAAATATCTATATAATTATCATTTACATCCATAAAAAGATTATGAAACTGAGACCCAGAGATTTGCAGTAATTTACCCATTGTCACTAAGCTGACAAGTAGTAGACCTGAGATTTTAAGGCTCCCGATTATAAAACTTTTGCTCCTTTCACTTCAATATGTTACCTCTGATTAAGTCTAAAGGATCACAGGAGCTCCCACTTACAATGCAGGAAAAAACTTGGAAACTAAACCTAGAAAAGAATTTTCTATTTATAATGGCTCTTCATAGCCATGCAGAGGACTTTATCCTTATTGCTAAATGTACCTCTCTGTATAATATAATAGCTAACTTCTATAGCCCAAGTTTAGTTTGCTTTGGTGAAGTTATGTGAACAAATAAACAGAGCAACACGTTTGAAGGCTAGTGTCGATGCTACATAAATAAAAATGCTAGAAGGTTCTTCTCAAACCATGCCCTTCATTGGAGGGAGAATATTGAAAGTTCTTGAGAAGAGAAGTGATTCTAGTTTTAACCCAGTGGCTAATCTAGGATAAGTTGTGACAGCCATACAATGAGATTAATAAATCACAACAATAAAAAAAACAGAGCTCTAAATCCCAGAAAACTAATTCTGAAACAATTACAAGAAACTATTATGGGGTGCCTCTAAAGAGATTTAGCAAAATTCCCTCAGCGCAGTTCTGATGCCAATAAATGTGAACTGTGCATGCAATTCACTGCACACACTTGAAAGTGTACTCTGACATAGTTTGTCCTAATGAACAAGGCCACTAGCTTAATCTACTATCATTAGCAGCAGTTCTTTTTAGAATAGAGGTGTGTGCACGCATGCACACGTGTGTGTGTGTGTATGTGTGTGTGTGTGTGTGTGCGTGTGTGTACAGGCTTGTAGGGGTAGGAGAAGTGATGGCGAGGGGATAGCATGTGTATTTGCGTATGTTTACGTGGAAACCTGCGTGATAACTAGAGCAATATGCTCCATCAAACCAGCTACTGAAAGCTTGAGACAAAGGCCTGTGAAAACACTGTCTGTTAGACAGTAGTTATTTCTTAAGATACATCCCACAAAAGGCATGTTTGCACAATAAGATGAGAGAGGGTCATGGAAAGATGAATTATTGACAAGTTTCAAACTATGAAGAAAACACCTTATGCAAAACAAACGAGTTCCTTATAGGCCAAATTGTAGAACTAGTTCTAAAAAAATGAAAAATTAGATTTAAACAAATTCTCTAAAGGTGCTGTGACATACTGATGCTAGTAACAAATCCTAAGAATAATCACTTCATTTTATAAGCCATTCATCTCCACTAATTTTTGTCTTTTTTCCTTTCGCTTTTTTTATTGGATTTTATAAAAATCAAGTTCCATTAGGAAGATGATGTCACCAAGTTAATAGTTGGTCCAAATTTTTTTTTTCTCCAATAGCTGGGTATTTAATGAGTCCTTGACCACATCAATTGTCAGTTTCTTTGTAACATTCAAATTAAAATATTTACAGTTGATAAACCATTTTTTTCCGAATCAACAATCATTTCTTGTTTTTGGCTCTCAAGATGAAATCTATTACTGCTATTTTCTTCTTTGAAATATGTCACTTAAAACCTCAAAACTGTCACATATACTCTATTAAGTAGCGGAGTGGTGTCTGATAATATATAGCAATTCTTCAAGACAAACTGCGATTTTGTCTCTTTTTAGATTTGTGGTGAGACGGTGATTGTCCTTTGAAACTTCTGAAGTGAATTTTTATCTGATTTCAAGTAATGAAAAACTAGTTACACAAATTATAATTCTTTCTAGCAAAAGGACAATTTTGTAATGTATTACTAGCATTTTTCATTTCAATACCTCTATACTCTTACCAGAGATTTCAGTCTAACTTTATAGTGACATGCCACTGTGTGAAACCTTTTCCTCCCTTCACACAGCAGTCAGTTACATAACGCCTACAAAACAATTTGATCAAATATGCTATGATGCCAGGTGTAACTAAGGATAGAGAATGATTGATTAACTGTAATCTATTGGAAAATTCAAAACTGGATTGGCATAAAAGTACATATGTTATAATAGTTAATGACTATTTTATATGCCCATGAGATAAAATATCCATACTCCTTTTTCATTTTTCTCTTTTTCTTCATCTTTTTTTCCCCTGGTGAATTATCTTCAGTTTGAACAGATCATGGAATGAGATTAACATCAATAATGTATAGTAGACCAAAGAAGGGTGATGGGTTTTGAGAAATTAAGAGAAACTTATCCAAAAGTGCCAGAAGGAGTATCTGAACCATAGCAACCTCCCTGTCAGTGGCTGAGAAAGGGCAGTGTCACAAACCTTAGGTCTGACTGAGACAATCAGACATGAGGGAATCTGTGTGGTTGGCCGTGATGCTCCTGGCTAGAGAAGCCTGCTGGCAAAGAGCAGTGATAGCTAGTCAGACTGCAAGCATAAGCAGGGAAAACACGGATAGGCCTGCCTTTTGTGTCAAATTGAAATGCTTACAAGATGTTGCTAGTAGCAACAGCATCTTTAACTATAGAACATAATTTCAAAAATTAGTCACATGGAGAAAAAAATGAATGAGTCCTGCATACTTCACAGGCTATCACATGGAGCTGGACATTTAGTCTATCACTACATATGTTTTGGATAAAGATGACAGCTATAGAATGAAACATGCCCAAGACTGAATAGGAAGAGAGGAGGCTATATACATCTAGGAACTTGTGTGGCGTGTTCAATGGTTCCAAACTGCTGTCTACTTCGAAAGGTCACTTTTTAACACCGTCATTGTCTTCATAATTCTTGTGGTTTTTGAGTTGTTTTAGTCATGTCTGACACTTCATAACCCCATTTAGGTTTTTCTTGGCAAAGATCCTAGAGAAGTTTGCCATTTCCTTCCACAGCTTATTTTTACAAATGAACTGAGGCAAAGCAGGTAAAATGACTTGCCCAGGGTAACAGAGTTAGTATGTGTTTGAGGCTAGATTTGAACTCAGGTCCTTCTGACTCCAGTACTGGCATTTCATCCATTGCACCCCTAGCTGCCCCCTTTATTATACCATATGGATGAAAATCATGAAGACCATGAAATTATGAGTCAAAATTAAAACTGACCATAAAAGTCAATGAAAAGGGTGCATGTAAAGAGCCTGCAACACATTCCCAAAGATCACTTTCATGCAAGAAGTAAAATGAAAGAAATCATGAGGGACATGTAAAAAAAAATGAGATGCACTACTCATGCAGTGAGACAAGGAATAATGGAGAGGTAGTTTAAATTTTTCACAGGTATCCATGAAACATTAAAAGACCAAACAAGAGGAAGGACTCCAGCAATATCCATAAATCCGTAAATCTCTGTTGAGGGTTTATGGACAAGAATCACATAAAACATGAGAAGGTACAAAGAGGTTGCAATCTGTACCAGTGAAGAGAGCGAGCGCACACCAGTGAGATCATAAATACAAATATCAAAATGCTACTAAGCCACTGAAGTTAGTTTCATTTTTTACACAGCAATATCACAATTAATAACTGAATTTTTCAAAACTATGTTTCTGACTCCTTAAGTGATAATCAATCTCTACAATTAAAAAATACACATATACACATACACAAGGAGGTATGTTTGTACTAATATTAAATGGCAAATGCACTCCTTTCCATCAACAGATGAAAATTCTTTTTAGTTTTTCTTCCTATGTGATTTTTGCTCAAGTTTTCTCATAAGTCCTTCACAAAAATTATGACAAGACAAGGTTTTGTTATCACTCTTTTCTTCTCCTGGAAAGTATCACTCAGGCAGTCCAACTGTTGTATCTCATTTCTGCAACATGATTAACACTCCTCTGATCACAAACATTCTCTATTTTTATTTATTTTCTAGAATCACCTAAATACTTAACAAAACACATAATTTCCCCAAACATCTCCTTTATATTACTTAAATCTTAAGTAAGCTTTATCTCTATTTTCCTAATAATACTAATGAATTCTGTTCTATTTAAATTCAGTTTTTGTTTTGACCAATCAATTAAGAAGCATTTATTAATTGCTTACTATGCTCCAAGCCTTGGGATGGGCACTGGAGTTGTGATGATTAAACCAAAATAGTTCCTACCCCCAAGATGCTTAGATCCTAGTGGGGTAGACATGTATGTTGTGTATGCATATACACATGTGCATGTTTGTGCACATATACAATGTACATGTGTGTATACATACAAATAATCACATACACATGCATGTATATGTATGAATGAATATATAAGACATTTAACAATCAAATAGAAGGTAATCTTGGAATTGGCAAAACCAAGAAATGCCTCGAGTTCGGAAGGAAACAAGGGATGCTAGGAGGCATAGGTGTGACAGAAGAACATTTAGGTTTGAGGGATAAGCAAGTGAAAAGGCACCAAGGTCTCTTAGGGGAGGGGAGGAGGACAATAAAGGTTGGTATGCTTGATTGTAGAGAACATGGAGTGAAATAAAGTATAAGTGTATTGAAAAGGTAGGAAGTTTCGGAAAAAAATTAAAATTAAAAGACCAAATTAAAAAGTTCCATTTCTATCCTAGAATTTTTAGGAAGTCACTGGAATTTATTGAGTATGTATGTGAGAAGGGGGACAAAAGGAGGGGAGGTATGTGTGTGACATGGTAAGGGTCACACTTTAGGAAGATCGCTTTGGCAGCTGAATGAAGGATGGAAGGGAATGAGGAGAGACTTGAGGCAGGCTCTTGAGCAATCAATGGCATGACCAAACGTGTGCCTTAGGAAGCTTATTTTGGCAGTGACACGAAAGATGGATTAGAGAGGGGAGATTCCAGAAGCTGGAAAATAAGCTTAATATGAAGTGATTTCAGGGATGCTAGACAGGCCTCAATTCTGAATAGTCAGCTCTAGAGGAAGCTAAGTGGCACAGGAGGTACAGCACCAGACTAGAGTCAGGAAGGACCAAGTTCGAACCCAGCCTCGGATACTTACTAGTTGTGTAATTCTGGGCAAGTCACTTAACCTCTGTTTGCCTCAGTTGCCTTGTCTGTAAAATAAAGACGGTAACAGCACCTACCTCGAGGGTTTTGGGGAGGCCTGAAAGGGATCCTAATCATAAAGCACTTAGTAAGGGCTATATAAATGATAGATATTACAATTGATGTTATGGTTAGTCAAGCTTTCCTCAACTGTAAGCCAGGTTGTTGTGAGAATCAAATGAGATAATATTTGTAAAATGCTTAGCACAGCGTTCAGCATATGTCAAGCTCTATCTATGTGATTATTCCCTATTCCCTTCCCTAAAGAAAAAAAAAATGCAGAAATCCAACTCCCTTCCATTTGCTGGTGGTGAGTAAAATTCTAACATCTTACACATATCCCTCCTTTAAAAGGTTTGATTAAGGCTAAAATATAAATGACATTATTGGATAGCCATTAGGAGTCATTTCTACTTTAGTATGAATGGAGGATCCAGAAGTAGGGGTGGGGGTGGGGATGGAGGAAATATAGAGAACTATGAACCTAGGACAGGGATGAGAAGGAAATCTGAGAGCGCTAAAGACACGCCATGCCTTCCTTCCTTTGCCCAGAGGTGGATCTGCTGAGGGTAGTTTTGTTCATCCCGGAAGAGCTACCTGTCTCGGGTGAAGTAGTGCGGAGTGCTAGGGATGTTCCTGTTCTTAGGTCAGTGACGTGCAACCTCTTTGCTTAATATAAATGGTCTCCAATGTGAACTTAGATTTTAATGTGTCCTCAGCATCTAATATTTCATGGCTGTATTAGTGCAAGTGAAAGTGAACAGCTCCGAGATCAGTCTCATTAAAATTATTATTCATTAGTGGGCATGTTTTTAAGCTTGCTTTCTAAAGGAAGTCCTTTCCTTTCACAAGGCCATTCCTCTTTTTTCCCCATTTAATGTTTCCTTGTAGGTTCATGATGTTAATTTTAAGGTTATGTTTTAATGGTTTCCTAAATGACACTTTCATTGTAGTAAGATGAATGCATCAAATCACTCTTCCAGGTACTGATGGGCTATTGACTCATAGTTAGAAGGGTATGAAAGTTTCAAACCATTAATTTGGGAATGTATTAATAAAGTGAATTTTAAAAGAACCTGAACAAAAAGCAATGCTGTTTTCACTACAGCTATTTAGTTTTTGGAAAAGCTGCAATATAAATTGCTTTTTGAATCCCCTATAGACAATTGCTTCTGCTCAATTTAAAACACCCTAATTCTCATTGAGGGCTTAATTTAAAAAGGGAACATTTTTATAGCAGCTACAAATTTCTGAAACATTTCTGGCTCCTGCAAAACTAAATAGATTCTTATCATTGCAAACAAACAAACAAAAAAGAACACTGCTCTTGAATGAAAACTATTTCCTGGTGGTCTCTGTAAATATGTTGCTTAGCAAGTTGCATTTCCTAATTCAAAAGCAACTACATGTTTACCTGCAAAATCATATCCCAAACTGGCAAAGTTCTGCTTTGTTATGAATGTTGTTGTTGGGTTGTTTGTCTTCAAAAACGACCAATGACACCGCAGGGAAATGTCTTGACTTCAATGTGAATTGGACCCATCATGAATAAACTAACTTTTTAAAGAACCAAATGATGCAAAGATGCAATTAAACGTAAAAATGGAGCCATATGAATGTTTAAGCACCTACTGAAGATATTCTCACCACCATCTGGAATGACTTACACATTTTAAGAGTACCTGAATAGTAATAACTAAAGAAAACTCTATATCCCCAAAAAAGGAAAAATACAGAAATTACGATTGTATTTTTCTTATGTTTATTTGGGTAGTCCAGATAATGATACCAGGATGGTAACTGAAGTGTGGAGGATTCCGAACAAAACACAAATTGTACACTTCCCCCACAGGTCTTCGTCATGTTTATCCAGGTAAAATGAAAGGAAAAAAATTGAATAAATGAACAAAGGAACGAAGGAAAGGAAATAATCTGTTAAATGCTTACTGTGTACAAAGCCCTTTGCTGAGCAATGGGGATACAAATAGAAAAGAAACTGCTGTCCAAAAGGTAACAGTCTAATGGGGGAAACCAACACATACAGGAGGTTTTGGTTACAAGTTTAAACAAGTCACAAAGGGCAACTTGAATGTTATCTGCTTGCCTCCAGACCTTGGAACCTCTCCTTATTCTTCAAAGCCAACTTAATACCAACTTCTCTGAGAAGTTTCTTATTCACTAACTACAAGTTCATTTTCATTCAGTCTTTGTCTATCACTGTCTCTGCATGTTTCTGTGTGCATCTCTCTCTGTCCTCTGTCTCTGTCTCTGTCTCTTTCTGTCTGTCTCTGTCTCTCTGTCTCTCTCTCTCCTGAATATCTCACTCCTTTGTGTCCTTCACTGGCTTTACTTCTTCCATCAATCCTCTAAGTACAAGCACCCATTACTTCATGCCTTGCCTTTCTTTTCCTTCTTTGCACATTTTCGTTTGGCCATTTCATCCATTCACACATTTCCTATGCAGAAGACTGCCAGGACTATATCTTTTCTCTGGATCACTTCATGTCCCTGGATCAAAATCTGTCAGTGGTTTTCTTAGTCTGACATTCAAGGCCCTTCATGATCTAGCCCCAATTTACCTTATCTTCTATTATTTTCCTACTCATATTTTATATTCCAGTCAAATTGAACTATTAGTCCAATATAAAACGTGTTTTTTTTGTCCTTTACAGTTTGGTGGATGACATTCTTTCCACTTGCTCAAGTCTTAGTCATGCCACAGCACAGCATCTAAACACCCTTTTGTAGTACTCATCACATGCTGCTTTCTGTCATAGTTATCAGTGGGCATATCCATATTTTCCTTACTAGATTTCAAGTTCCTTTAGAATATGTTTTAATTACATGTAGTCAAACATTTACATTTACTCCAAGTCCTCAGCACCTAACAAAACATCTTGAACATTTTTATAAACGACATAAGAAAATCAGTATATCATTACATATTCACAATTGACATATATAGGAAAATTTTTTAAATTGTACAATCTTCATGGGAAGAGAATAGACGAAGGAAAGCACATGAACTAGTATATCATTCCTAAACTACTAAATTTCTTCCCCTGCCATTGATCACTGACATACCAGTCTATTTTATATATAAACAACTGTACAGAGTTTATGTCTTTAGAAGTCCAAATGCATATGTCTACATCTTGATAGTGACAGAAACTCAGAGATTATCTTGTCTAACATAATGAACAAGAGTCTTCTCTACATTATCTCTTGTAAGTCTTTGCTTGACTACTTCCAGTGACATAGATCTCAATTTTTCTTAAGATAATCCATTTTGGGAATACTCTTCTTGGAGTTTTGTCCTTACACCAAATCAAATATATACACACACACACTTACATATACACACATATGTGGGTATATATGTATATATACATATGTATGTGTATGTTACTTCTACCCATTATCTTTGGACTTGACCTCCAAAAATTGTTTGCCAAGCAAATTAAATACAGTCTCTCTTCCATATGAATCAAACACTTTTAAGTATAGCTTTTATTTTTCTCCAAAGGTAATGTTGCTGATCTTCTGTCCCATCTGTTCAGGCAACTCAGTGGTCCAGAAGATACAAACATAAACACATACACATATGTATATATGTATATATATGCATGTTTCTATATGTATATACACATACGTATAGCTGTGTATATACATATATGCATTTATTCTTGAGCATGTGTATATATAGATATAATATATTTATAATATAGGATATTACATCATATACTTACATATATGTCATATTACAGAGAAAGAGAAGGAAGAAAAATAAAAAGGAGTACAATTGGAAGAAAAAAGGGAGACAAAGACATAAGTGTGTAGAGGAAAGAACAGTGAAAATTGTATTTGGATCTCATCTCTGTCTCTTACTCCCTATGTGACTTTGAGTAATTTACACAGTTTGAGTCTCAGTCTCCTTATCCGTCAAATAAGGGGGTTAGAGGTGATGACCTATAGAAGCCTTTCTGGACTCACATTTTTATATTTATGCCTGTATATGTGGAGAGACACACATATGTATTCTAAGTATTGTTTGAAAAAAAATGAAGCCTTACCTGCCCCCCAAATATTCAGTGATCAGCCCGTCAATGCATTTATTTGCTCTTACTCTGTACCAGGCACTGCACTAAGCACTGAGAAGACAAATGCATGCAGAAATAAAGATGGTCAAAGTCCTCAAGCAGCTTACATTCTGATGGTGTGAGATAATCCCTAAAATGAAGCAGAAAATGAGGAAGGAGAAGGTGAGGGGAATGAGGATGGGAATGGAAGTGAAAGTCTAGTCTCCTAGAAAATAATGAAGACAGGTCTAGTCTGAACATTTTCCTTAAAAGAGAACTTCTGGAAAGATCTAGCCAATCAGAGAAAAAAAGCTGCAAGGGAGAAGTATATTTCCAGTGTGAAAAGTCAAGGAATAGAATGAATTTCCAGGATGAGAAGGCTCCTGTGGTGTGGTAGAGAATATCCAGAGACACATGAGGTCCTGGAGACGAATGAGAACACGGTGGTGTTCTCCAGGCTTGTTTGTCAAGACATCACTTCCGTCAGTCACTTCTTTGGGTTATAATATTAACTGCAAAAGTTCTCCTGTTAATGTGTCATTAAGTATCTGCACTCATATAATACACATGTAGAAAGAAATACATTTATAATCCTAAATTAATTCACTGTTAAAAAAAATCTGATTAGGGCTCTGTTATTTAACCAGCCTAACTCTTCTTTGTAATCAGACAACTAATAAATTTTAAAATAATCAATGTTAGCTTTTAAAGCTATAGTCATCTGTCCCAGTTGTAAATAGAACTTATTTATTTTCTTTTTCTCTCCTTTCAAATAAATCCTTTCTTTCCATGCCTATAATAAATACGAGCAACATTGAGATGTTAATTGTCTTTTAGGTAGAAAAAAGTACTGAGACTATAAAACATTCTACAAATGGAACTTAACTATATATACATATATAAATATATGCATACACATATAATTATGTACATGCATATACAGCTATCTGCATATGTGTGTTTATACATATAATATGTATACGCAATTATATACACACACGTATGTATACCTGTACACACATAAATATATACATGTAGATTGAATTGTAGCCTTTCCCTTAAAATTGATTTTTCTCTGTACATTTGGTTGTGGTCATGTATACCAGGTAAGATTCCCCCTATAGAATGTTGAGCTCCATTTATTCTGGGCTCTTCACAATTTTCACTGTATTACTGGTTTGCTACAACTTAAAATAGGTTTTTAAAATTATGGGTCAATGACAAAAGTAAAAGAACACACAAGGACTGAACTGTAAACAGAATGACAGTGGTGAAGGAACAGGCAAAATCGAAACAAGACAAATGTTTTCTCTAAATGGGGGAAGCAGGTGGAGAGAGAAGAGGGAGCCACTGCTTTGTGACTATTGTGCTCATCTCTAAATCTGTTCTTTACTGGGTTTGGTTTTCCAGTGAAATGTAAGTGTGGTTTATCCTATTCATTTGAGAAAGAATCACAATACAGTATAAAACCCTGTAATACAGGGAAATATCACCCCACTACTGCCAGTCCTGTAACCAGGCAGAATTGGCAATTGCCAAGTTTTGTTAGGGAACAAAAACCCTCAGCGGTCCCCAAATACCCTTCTTATCAGCCTGCCATAATGTGTTCCTCAGCTCTATTTGGACTAAAATCTCCTCCATAGAGTTAGACCATTAAGCCGAAAAAGTGCTTGTGAAAATGTACATGAGTTTGCCTGAGAGTAAATGAAGGCCATTAGGACCATTAACACAGCTACATGGGCTTGTTGGAGAGGAAGTTGGAATAATGGAGAGAGGGCAAACTTTGAAGTCAAAAAGAGTGCGGCTTAAGCCCTCTTCTGGCACACACTGGCTGTGTGATCAGGGCATTGTCATTTAAACTCAGTTTCAACCTTCTCATAGGGCCAAGAAAGAAGGGTTACATTTGCAATTGGAGAGCCTACATTTTAGAACCCAGCTCTCCAACTTTAACCATCCCTTCCACATCACAATTTTTCAATATATATTGCAGGTCAACATTAGAAATGAAATGGGAATTTGGGGGGAGTTTTGAGGAAGACACAGATGACAGACGAAAGCCAGAATAAGACACAGGGTCTATGACCAAATACTTAACCCAAATTTTACAATAAGATACTGTAAACATCCTGTAAGAGAAAAAGGAACAATTTAGACTTCTTCTCTGGCACGAAGGAAGGGCAAAAAATTTACCAATTTTCCAGATGGTGGGGGACATCATGCCCCTAACTCTCACACTGGAAGGGATAACTTTAATGATTGGGGTAATCTCAGAGAAGTCTGCTTTGGACATCAGTTAAACTCATCCATTGAAAGAAGAGTGGTTAGAGTAAAGGTCACCTCTAAGGTACTGTCTCTAAATCTATGACCTTAGATTCTAAGAATGTGTTTCATATTAGAGTAAGAGATCTACATTGGAGAAAGGAGTTTCCACACTGGAAGGACTCACATGAAATAACAGGTCTGGACTACCCTCTCACACACACCTTCCGTGACTCACACCCTCAAATTGTTTTGGATAATTCTATAAAGGAGTTAACTCGCTCTCAGAAAATGATAGGCAGAACAGATTTCATTGAATTTGGGGAAATGGATAACGTTTTCAAGAGTTTATAAAATTTAATGAAAAAATCAAAGTGACATTGCCATAATAGGTACTTACCTGGCCTTAAAGTGAGGGAGACTAATATTCCATCATACCTCTGATACATACTGGCTTAGTGACCCTAAGCAAGTCAATTAATCTCTCCCTGTTCTCAGTAACTCTTCAGATTCTACGTCAGAAAAGATGCTAACCAATTTTGGTAGAGAGAGTTTCTCACCAAGGAGTTACCTAGACCACTGAAATTATGAGTTCAGTCCTATCCCTGTTAAAATGTCAATAACTACTAGTACCCCCCTAAAATAAAACAAAAAACCCCAAAACACCACCAGCCATACTAAAATCCTTAGCAAAAAAAAAAAAAGCTGAAAGATTGACTTCATTCATTTTACTATTCATAATCAGTAAGGAAAACATATAAATTGCCATCCCAGGACTAAGCTTAAGATTGTAATGATTCTAAAAGGTTTTTTTTTTTTCTGATTTTCTCAACAGCTTTATTTATTTATAAATTAAGAAATATGAAATATATCTCGTAGTTAAAATTGCAGGTCTGGAATTAGAAATCTGAAATTCAGTAATTTAATTTCTGCCTCATTTTATCCATTTGGAAAAAAATCTAAAGCTATTTCTTCCCAATTCTCAGAGGACTAATATAAGATTCAAATGAGCTTTGCAATCTTTTGGGGGGATTTTCTGTAAACTGTTTGCAATATATCAAAGCATTTAATCTATGCTCCCTTTTGCATAAATTCAAAATACTTGTCAGTACTCTATGAATGTTTTACTAAGGTCATTTGAGGGAAATGAACCTCTTTCAACATCCCCTTTGCACTGCTACAGAGAGATGAGTCTATGGTCCTATCAGCTTTAGGTCTCTGCTGTTATTATAATCAGGAATGCCCCTCAAGACAATTAACAGATTGTAAACTCCTTGAGGTTTTCAAGAATATGCTCTGGCCCTGGGAAGAGGAGATCTGGATTTTAGTGTCAGCTCCTACCATTAATTATATCACTTATAGGATGGACCAAGGATACTTTATCTTCCTGAAGATAAGATTCTGTCCATGAGCCAACAAGTGTGTGAGGGTGTGTGTGTGTGTGTGTGTGTGTGTCTGTGTGTGTGTGTGTTTGTGTGTGTGTGTGTGTTTGTGTGTGTGCGTGTGTGTGTGTGTGTGTGTGTGTGTGGCACTGATTTTGTTGCAGGTACACTATCCTGAGCTTCAAAGACATGGAGAAAGGTAAAAACAGCCCTGCCTTCAAGAATCTTCTATTTTAGTAGAGGAGACCCCAAAGAAATAACTAGATATACAAGATACAGAGAAGACGATGATCTTCTCTCAGGTGATCGGAGAGGGGAAGGGCCAGCAGCTAAGAGGACTGGGAAAAATTTCCTGCAAAAGGCAGGGTCTGAGTTGAATTTTGAAGAAAGTAAAACCAAGATGGGGCAGAGGACAAAAAGTAGAGTCAAGAGAGGCACAGGTTCAAATCCTCCCTCCAGCACTTACTAGTTCCATGACCATGGGCATGTCTTGTCATTTCACTTAGCCTCGATTTTCTCATCTGTAAAAATGCAGATGATAACACCTGTCATAAATTCCTCACAGGGTTGTTGAGAAGATAAGGAGAGATAATGCATGCATGTTGATTGCAAACTTGAAATCACTACATAAACATCAAGTATTATTCTCTATCTCAAATCTGTTCTCCTCTAAAGAGAAAAAAAAAGTGCTCCTTTGCTTCATTAAAATCTTACTCAGATTCCTTATCACAACAATTAGTCTAGATTCCCAAAGGGTCTGGCAGTAGAAGACAATCACCCATAAGATAACACTGGAGAGTAAAGTTAGAGTGAAAGACTATACGCCTGCTTTCCAACCTAAGTTAAATGACAAGTTCATTGAAACAGGTTCATCCCTAGGGCTTTGACTGCCAGGTACTGATTTACTTTAGCAGCAGCAGCTCATGAAGACTATCATCTCAGAAGATCATAAGACTTCTAGCTTAAAGGGACTTGAGAAATCATTTAACCCACCCCCTAAGCAGTTAGGTGGTGCAGTGGATAGAGCTCTGGACCTGGAGTTAGGAAGCCCTGAGTTCAAATCTAGTCTCATTTACTAGCTGTTTGGCCCCAGGCAAGTCACTCAACTTCCGTTTGCCCCAGTTTCCTAAACTGTAAAATGGGGGTAATAAGAACATCTATCTGGCAAAGCTGTTGTGAGAATCAAGTGAAGTAATACTTGTATTTAGCACAGTGTCTGGCACACAGTAGGTGTTATATAGGATCATTCTCTTGTCTTCTGAGAAAAGTAAGGTCCTAAAAGTTAATTGACTTGGGCAAGGTGCCATAAAGGCAGTTAAGTAGCAGAGCAAGGTTTGAACATAGGTCTTTGATTCTGGTTGCAATTTATAATTGTGAAAGGTAGAAAAGTGAAAATCTAGATCTTTGTTATATTGGAATATATAAGTGAATACCATTTCTAATGCTAGCCTGACCATAAAAAAGCTTGGCAGTCAGAGGGTCAAAATTCAAATCCTGCTTACCCATTCTGTGCTCCTCTTTGATTCATTCATTCACTTTTCTTATCAATAAAACCAAGGAATTCAATTAGATGACTGCCAGGTTTCCTTCTACCTCTAAGTCTTTGATTTCATTGTTTTCTTATATATGTATGCCTAGGGAACAGAGTTAGGGCTATGAGAGGTACTACCAAAAAATTCAAACAAAGTTCAAGAAGTAAGAAACACCAAAGATAATATTGTATAAAATGTTAGTTACCGACTCCATATCCATCGAATATGCAGGAGTGACACACTAGCTTACCAACTTTTTTGAAAAGGGAATCCTACACTTCCAGTTTTCCATCAGTGAAAATCTCCTTCAATTAACAGCATTCTGACTCAGAAGATTTACATGCTACACCCCCTACCACTACCACCACCCTATGGCCCAAATGGAAGAATCATTTCCTACTTTTCAGCTTCCTAACCCAGTACCACCAGCTTATGTGATCCCAAAGGCTAAACCATTGGGACGATCACAATTTAAAAAAGGGTATTATTATTTGTAGCCCTCTCAACTCATTCTCATCTTCAGAATGAGGAGTAGGGCGTGAGCTCTCCCTGGAGAAAGTCTGAGAAAAAACCCAGCAGGAATGAAGAGTGAGTTCCTATTGCCTCTCCTTGGCAACATAGACTCCCCCTCCCTCTCTCTGTACTTGTGAAATATTGGCACATAAACTGCATTGATACTCATGAGAAAAAATTACAGTCATAGAGGTTATCTCCCCAAGAAGCTACTCTCTTTCTTTATTAATATGCTTCAGATTGTTGCAACACTACAAAGCCAAAAATAAGTTTTCTTTGATCAATAAATTGTAGGCTGGGAAAGAAAATACTAATTTTCTATTTCTCTGGGACCCACTGCTAATATACAGCACAGCTTTCCAAAAGTGTTCTCAGAAACCTGATATAGAATTATCTGAAATTACACTAGAGTGTCTCTCCTGGATCACTCTGTTCTGTCACTTTACAGGGATATCTCTGGAATTTGGTGAGCTTTTTTTTAAGGGCTAGAATTCTCTTTGTAAAGATGTATATAGGAGGTATATACATATATATATATATATATATTCATATTTATACAAGTATGCACATACATAAAATTTTTATTGTCTACTATTGTTTTGCTGGCATGCAGTTGGGGAGTGAAGCATAATACATTTCTAAGTCAGACTATCAGAGAAAAACTATTGAACCATTACCTTTATCAATTCTCTACTTCAAAACATGCCCTTTAACCTCTAAGAGTAACTTCATTTTTAATCCGGTATAGAGAAAGACACTCCACTAAAGCTTTCCTCAGACATGTGGAGGTAACCCTGTATTCAACAAGGTTAAAAAACCTTGACAAGAACTCCAGCAGGTCCTACACCGAGCTGGGAAGGTTCAAGTACAAGTCTGGTAAGAGAATGCTTCTCTGCTTTCAGAGGACTAGCCCAGCTAAGTGGGTTGGCTTTCACCAGAATGGTGGCCCTTTGGTGATGGATCTTTTTCAACTCAGTAGATGCCAGTCCATTATCTACCATCTAATCTAAGGCAAAGAGGTGTTGTTTAGACAAGATTTGTTTGGGATTTGCAAATATTCCTCCATAGGCTGCTTGGTGGTACAGGGGCTAACCCTGGGGTCAGAAATATTTGAGTTCAAATTCAACCTCAGATACTAGTTATATAACTCTAGGCAAGCAACTTTACCTCTTCCTACCTTAGTTTCCTCAACTATAAAATGGGGATCACAATACCACCTACCTCCTAGGCTTTCTGTGAGATTCAAATTAAAATTAGAATATTTCTGAAGTACTGAGAGCAATGCCTAGACATGGTAGGTGGTGTTTCTTTTCTTCCTTCAATAGGCACTCTGTATGAGACACTTTCTATATGAAAAAAATGCACAAAGCACCCAAAATAAGCTGCAAAGAGGAATGGATAATTCAAGAAACATAACTGCCCTGTCAAAGAGATCCAAAGCAAGACATATTAACCCAATCCAACTTCTAAGTAGATGAGGGAACACAAATTACAATACTAAGAAAAAAATACAACTTTAGAAAGGATGCGACTCAAGATTTAACCTCTATTCCAGTGTTTCTTAACCTTTTTGATATCCTAGACTCTTCTGGCAGTATAATGAAGCTTGTGGATCCCTTTTTAGAATAACATCTTTAAAAGTATAAAATAAAACATACAGGATTAAAATGAAAATGCAATAATAATAAAAAAAACCAACTACCAATTGATTGGGGAATGGCTGAACAAGTTGTGGTATATGTTTGTGATGAAATGCTATTGTGCTATAAGAAATGACAAGCAAGATTGTTTCAGAAAAACTTAGAAAGACTTATAAGAACTGATGCAAAGTGAAGTGAGCAGAACCAGTAGAACACTGTATACAGTAACAGTGACACATTAATGGTAATCAACTGTGAAAGACTTAATTACTTGAATCAAGACAATGATCCAAGATAATTCCCAAGGACTCATGATGAAAAATGACATCCACCTCCAGAGAGAAAACAGAGGAACTCTGAGTACAGACTGAAGCATATTTTTTTCCTTTCTTCATTTCTTTTGTTTTTCTCATGACATAGCTAATATAGAAATATGTTTTGCATGACTTCACATGTATAATTTCTATCATATTGCTTGCCTTCTTGATGGGTAGAGGAGGGCCAGGAGAAAGAGAAAGAATTTGGAAACTGAAATCCTTACAATAAACTTAAAAATAAAAATAAAATGTCTATGGACCCCAGGATAAGAATCCCTGCTCCAGTCTATGTATTGCTACTAACAAGCTGTGTGAGCTCTGCTATCATTTGAGGACGATGCTCAACCAATAGATGAGCCCTATATTCCCCTTCTAGCTTGAGGATTCTAGCTGAGATGCTCTACAGAAAACAGTTTGTACATTTGACACATGACAGTGATACTACCTAGTTATATGAGACCAATTGTGGTATAATGGAAAGAGACATCAACCTGACATGGGAAGTCCTGGGCTCAGATCTTACTTTGGCAGTCACATCACCACTCTGAGCTTCTTTCTGGTTTTTCCCTTAGAAGACAGAAAGCATAACACTAGCACCATCAACCTTGTAAGGCTTCTGTAAGCACAACATTTGGGAGACCTTCAAACTCTAAGGAGAATTTTTGGTAAGTGATTAAGATACTGGAACCAGTCCTTTCTCTTTTCAATAAAGATGTCATCAAGTTATCTCATTCTTAGCCTCACAGAAGCATATAGGCAGTGTAGGAGATAGGATATTGGATTCAAGTCAGGAAGACCTAAGTTCAAATCCCGCCTCAGATACTTGCTAGCTGTGTGACTCTGGGCAAATTACTTCACTGTCTTCCTCAGTTACCTCATCAGCCCTCCCTCCCTCAAAACAAAATCAAGTGCAAATTATTGTCATTATTTCTCTGATCATGGTCTTCTTTGGCAATGAAGGATGAACACACCATACCCTCATGTATAGGGATAATGACAGCACCTATCTCCCAGGTTTGTTGAAAGAATCAAATGACAATATTTGTAAGGAGCTTTTAACACACTGCCTGGCATGTAACAGGCACATAATAAGAGCTTATTGACTAGCTTGTTGATCAACTATTGGGCTCCACTAAAGCTATTTTATATTCTTCTGCCTTGTGTATTTCCAAGCACAGGGCTGCATTTGACGCAAATTTAATCCAGTAAATTCAAATACTTATCCATTGCTTACCATATGCAAGGTATTGTGCTGGGTGCTGACAATACAAAAATAAAAATGAAAAGTTGTTCCCTGCCTTCAAGGAGTTTACATTCTAATGGAGGATATAAGATATACAAAGATAAATATATACCAGATAAATTATGAGCAGGACTAGAATACTAACTAGAGCAGGAGGGGTGTGGGGGATAGTCAAGAAATGCTTCCCATTAGAAGTAGTCCCTGAACTGAATACTGGAGGAATTCTAAGAAACCTAATTTTCTAATGAGTTGAGGTAAGGAAATGTATGTGTTCTGGGATGGGGATATCAGGGAGGGAGCAGAGTCTGTGTAAAGGCACTGAGATGGAACATTGAGTGCAGGGCATGATAAATAAACCTCCATGAGCAGAAAGTAGAGCTCATGAAGGACTATAACATGAAATAAGTCTGGAAAGGTAGGTTGGAGTCCGGTTGTAAGGAACTTTCAATGCCAAGCTGAGGAGGAGTTTGTGTTTTAGCCTACCAGCTATCAAAGGGCCACAGCAGATTTTTGAGCAAGAGAATGACCTGGTCCAGCTCTATGTTGTTGTTTTAATTTGGCCCACCAGGTAAAGCATGGATAGGAGAGGGGAAGATAATGGAAACAGACTGATTTAGGAGGTCATTGTGAAAGTTCAGATGAGAGATGATTTGGGCCAAAACTAGGGTTATGGCTAAATGAAAAAAGGAGGAAGATAATTTAAAAAATCAGAGGGAATCTTCAACTGATGTGATATCCTGCAGAGTTTCTATGTTCTAATTTGCATTTGCTTTAAAATTCACTTCTGGGTTCAAGTTAGTGTTATGACACCTTATATTGTCATATCCTATATAGAGAATTATGGAGATTGCTTTGCTTCAACCCACATATCGGGTAGTTGACATCAACCAGAACATACAAGTACATTTCTCAATAGCCTAGAAACCGCCAAGTAATTGCATATATAAAAGACTCTTAGGTATACATTTTTATGAATGTGTTTTCTTGCATAATCACCCCATTATAGCACAGTAAAGTCTTACTAATTCAGACTAATTGGGAGAAAGGCCTGTCTTATCTAATGAAATGTCTGAAATACAAAATATTTTAAAGTAACGACACTTTACATTTGTGTAGCTCTTTAAGCCTTACAAAATAACTTCACATACATTATCTCATTAGATCCTTTCCTAGCAAGGTCAGTATCAATATCCCCTGATGATAAAGTAATGAACAAACTGTGACTTAGGGAGAATGCTGAGTGTAGTAAGAAGGGAAAAGGAGTGAAAAGATTTGAGTTTCACATTTCAGCTTTTTAACTTTGTGACCTTGAATAAGTCACTTTAGTCACTTCATCTGTTAAGGGCAGTTCCAAACAGTGGGCAGGGCCCCTGGAGATATTATTGAAAGGGCCCTCTGAATTCAAACGCACAGCGAACATGGTCATTTTTATTTTTATTTAGCTCTAATGAAATGTATTGGGCAACTAAGTAAAATAAGAAAGCCAACATGCCTTCTGTAGACTAAATAAATGTCTTAACAATAGATGGGTTAATATTTTTTAAATTTATGTAGATTCTACTGCAATTAATGGAATAAAAATTCATTCTAAATATTCCTGAATTGTTTATTGTCATCTTGTATTAATTTTTTTTAATCTTCAGCTACTAATAATAGCCAAACTGTACTATCATGCTGGGACCCAGAAAACCTTCTGAACATTAAAAATGTATCTTCATCATCCTAGGAAAATGTTGGGAGCCATGGGGTTAAATGATCTCTAAGGTCCCTTGGAGCTCTAAAGTTAAGTGATTCTGAGATTAGTTTTTATTAAGGTCAAGTATTTACACCTGGTACTGAGTAGAAGCTTTGCTTTTGATGAATAGATAGGAATATTTTCAATTAGCATATCAAAGCACCTTGCTGGCTTCTGTTTACATTGTTTATATGTAAACACATACTTCTAAAGTGTCTGAAAAGTTTGTTCTCCAGGAGATAAGATCCTCTTTTCAATTTTGTTCACATTATTTATTTGATATCAAAACTATTTTTCATATTGGGGTCCATTGCAGCTGGGTTTCTATTAGAATGATCACAAATTCCAAAATGGAAAAGTTTTCCCAAAGGATCATAGATTTAGAGATGAAATGAACCTCTGAAGTCAAGTCCAACCTTCTCATTTTATTTATCTAAAACCTGAGTCACAGACAGGTTGATGCTTACTTGTTCATTGTTATCCAAATGATGAGATCACCCCCGTTCTAAAGATTCCAAAGCAAAAGCTCTTTCATTTGAACCACAATCATTTTCAGTTGATCTATTATCTTAAATTACTAAAACTTGCCTTTTAAAAGCTCTGAATTCAATTATAGAGCAGAGAGTGAGGGGCAAATATTTAGGCTGCTGTTTTAAAGGGAGACTGTAGAATTATAAGTGACTATGGCTCCTAAGGGTTCCTACTTTCAGAATAGATTTTTTTAAAAAAATCATTTAGGTTTCTTCAGATTTTTTTTTCCTTATAGAACTGGAACTTGCTCATTCTCATAGCACTCTTTTCTTTTTTTTTTAAAATCATTTTATAGGCTCTGATTCTACTCTTGGGTTCAGCCTCTTAAATTAGACCACCATAAGTCAGTCCAAGTAGCCATACCCCTTTATAGCCTTTTTGCTGTGATCTCTCTTTTATTGTGCAAATTCAACTTTGGTCACCTACACATTCTTTTATAGCTGGAGTTCCTTATTTTTAAGCTTATGATCTTGGATCACAGCTTCAAGGTCTTCATGGATCTTTGCAAAGATGACTTTGTTATTTGCAAATCTGAGTTGACTCATGTCCTCTCACTTGGTGCTAATGCCCTTTCTTCTCATTCAAAGTTTCAGAATATCTTCTCCAGGCAAATGGTGGAGACTTGGTAAGGCAGTGTTCCCTTCTCTAGTGCCACATTTCAGCTTGATCTTTTCACTCTCCCTGTCAAATTCAAATGTCATTGTACTATTCATGTGCATGTGTTGGAGGATTCTTATATACAGTTCTCCTGCTTCTTTCAAAATTGCTTTAATTCCTACAAAGTCAAAAGCCTTTTCAGCCCTTGAAAATTATCTATGGAATCCATTAACATGGCTTAGTACACAATATAGAACTTGTCTAGCATGCATTTGAGGCTTCACAAAAGACAGAAGGTAAAGGGGAAAAGAGAAAAAAGCAAATGGGGAAAATAAAGACAGGTAGATGAACAAAAATTAGAAGAAATTTACCAATGGAATTTTCTCATGAATAAATTTAACTTGTGTAGGGGTAGCAAAGACTTAGCATATCATTCATATTTTGCTGTTTCCAAATATAAAAAAAAAACAGTTAATTTGAATGAATATATATCTCCTGCCACTGTTCTTATTAATGATTTTTTTCTGAAATGCATTTATTCATTAGTGGTCTATATGTAATATGAAACTATCAGTATAGTTTATGTGTTCTAAATAACTGTCATAAATATTAAAGAAGCCATTTTGATTTTTCCCAAGGAAAGAAAATCCAACTCTAACATTATTGTTTGATGGTTAAAACAAACAAGCTAAAACTGTGGCTATTTTTTTTCAACAAGTTAATTAGATTTAAGAGAGACTTCCTATTTTCTGTATTTTGTAGACCCAGAAGGTTAAAGCTGAATGGACCTTAGAGACTGCATAGCTAAAACCTCTTATTTTACAGATGAGAAGCCTCTAGCCCAAAAAGGTATATTAACTCAACCAAAGAGTAAAATAACAGACCTTTCTGTAATTCTAGAAATGAAGAGAAAAATCCAAGAAATCTGGGGAAACTCTGCATCACTCCACCAAGATGGCATGTAATAGAAAAAAAATACTGTACTGTTACTGGTCAGGTAAAAAGATTCTAGTCTCTGCATCACTACTAGCTAGTTACATCTTTCTTGTCTTAGCTTTCTCCTCTCTAAAGCAAGGGGCTGGACTAGATGATGTCTAAGATTTCTTCCACCTACAAGGTTCTATGAATATATGTATCACCTTTTTAAGTTTCTGCTGGGGAATAGCGTTCATGGGGATTGTTCATGTGTTCCCTGTGTCTCTGTTAAACCTCGCCCTAGTTCTTCCTCCTATGTACTACCTTAGCCTTCTAGGAATGCCCTCCCCTTTCTTTTCCAGGTATGATTCTTACTGTCCCTAAATATTTAAAGACCTTACACAGCCTGTTTGCCATCATCCTCACTTTCTATCTCTTCCAGGATGGAAGAATCACAGTAATTCAAAGTAGACGCATCCTTTTGTCCCTAAGAATTTATATCCTCCCTATGATTTATTAGGATCTGTTAATTTGACTATATGTTTGGAAATATGCCATTATCAGGATGTAATTACTATTTGGCTCAATCGAAGATTAACTCCACACCCCCTGCCCTAATTTATCCATTCTTACTGTGAATTTCCCATTTTACCCTTAGGGAAGCTCCCTGGAATTTCAGAAAAGCAGTGCGATGCCAGATTGTATGGATTGGAGCTTTTTCAATTCGTGAGCTTCAATTGGCAATATTAAAGAATTAATTATAATGGAAATGCAAAGAAACAGAATTGTCAGTGACTCCCATCTGTGAACAGTCTTTTCTTAGGCCTCATCCAATTTTCTGGTCCAACTTTTACAATCTCCTATTGCCTCTTTAGTTCTCATGATGGTAGATATAGAGTATTATGAAATATTAGACCTACAAACCTTGGTACTAGCTAGCATTAGATTTCAACTTGCTCTAAACACAATTTATTACATTTTACAATTCAAAATGTACATGTATAGTTTCTCCAAGGATTTAACTTGTACCTCAGCTACTTTGAGCTACTACCATATACTGTAAAGTAATAAAGTACTATATCCTATAAATAAAGGACTTTGATTCAATAGGAAACAGCTCAAGATTTATTCATCCTTTATAGTATTAAAACAGCTATTAATCTAGGTGGTGAGAACCTATTCATATTTACCAGAGTGAAGTCAGTGAAGAGAAAGAAAGACTTGGTATTCATGCACTGCCAGACAAAATTGCTTGCTGTTTACCTGAATGATTTTTAGGGGCTTTGGCTCATCTCTCATGTTTAAAAACAATGATGAAGTTGTTGCCAAGAGAACAGCTCCTGTGTGTCATATATGGATTAGCCTACTCCTTGCCAAGCAAGTTCACTGTCAATCATGTTAATGTCTCAGCCTAACATACATTTTACAATATATGATTTTGGTGTCAATTCATAACATGGCAATGAAAAGAATAAAAAAACTGACAAGAGAAATATTGTTCAAGTTCAAGTTAAACATTTGGTAAAGTAAATAAATCAATAAATCAAATGTGGAAATAAAGGAGCCCACTGTGTACATTACTTATTTGCATAATATAGCAGACTAAATTAAATGAGTAATAAATACAATATGGCAGAGTGGCTAATTCGATAATTCTGTTGTAATAGACTAAAGCTGTCTCATAAGAGTACCGCACCTAGACTACTGTAATCAATGGGCTATGGCTAATCGACACTGATACATTAAAATGTCAGTGCTTCATGATTGCAATGGGGAAAGAATAGAAAAAGATCTCATTTTGTTTGAAAGTGCCCCAAACTCTAAGTGCTGGTTGGAATGCAGTTAAGTAAATAAACCTTTTGTGTAAAACAACTGATGTGTATTCCTTTGTATGTCTTCACTCAGATCTCATTACAATTTCTTTATTAGAGCCTCTCAATATTATGTTCTGAATGTGAGTATTGCCAGGGCTAAGCAGCAGCTGCTTATGATGCTTCCTCTAATCTGGTTTCTGTTTCCAGCAATCTCATCCTTTGTACAGCATACATTTGTGCTCTGATATTCTCACTCAGTCCTGTTTTCTGGGATCTTCTTTTACAATTCACTAATTTAACTATTATTCCAGGTTATTCTCCAGCTATTCACGTCTTCAGTTTCATCTAATTCGGTAGGAATTCACCCTCTTAACCTGATGAGTCAAGTCTAGTACATATCAAAATCCATCATGTGACAAAAATCCATAATTAATATCCCTTTGTTTGAAAACTCTTTCCACGGACTCGTTCAAGGCCACTCTTTTTTGGCCTTCTGAAAGGGGTATATAGCATCCTCATCCTCCCTGCTCCCTACCCCACAAAAGCAAAATATAAACTAAAATAGACTATCTTCCCCACCCCCACATGCCCTGATAAAGAAACCTACATCAGTATAAATATAGGGTGACTAACAGAATAGTTTTAACAACTATAAACAGAATTTTTTAAATTGTCAAAATACTTAAAATAATAATACTTAAAAATAAAAATAAAATAAAAAATATTTTAAAAATACTCTGTTACTATTTCAAGAGCTGTACTATGTACAGGTAACTGACCATCAGTATCATTAAGGAGCTAAATTTGGGCTCTGTTCAGAGTAAATGAATTACTAAAGATTTTTAAAATTTATCCATTTTAGTTTTTATTACAGTAAATATCAATAGACATAATCCACATACACAAGTCTTTTGGTCCTCAACAATAAGAGATCCTGAGACCAAAAAAATCTGAAGAACTACTGAGTTATAGATGTGTGACCATCTGCATGAAGGGAGTTTCCCTAATAATAAATCCTGAATAAAATAAAGGAAAAGTACCATAAGTTTGGTGGTAATATTTAGTGTCATAAGAGTTCAAAAAAAGAGAGATCCCTGTATTTCACTATAGTTGGTTTCTTTTCCCATATACCTGAATTTATTCATTTATAAATATGACTCTAAGAAGGAATTCACTACATTTCTTTTCGTTTGTTTGTTCTTTTGATGGCAATGGTGGTTAAGTGACTTGCCCGCAGTCACGCAGGTGTGAGGCCAAATTTGAATTCAGGTCCTCCTAACTTCAGAGCCCATGCTCTGTGCACTGAACTACCCAGCTGTCTCAGTTTCACTAAATTTTCAAAGTGCCTCAGGAAAGCTGATATAGAGCTGGATGATATCTTAGTCCTTTCTAGTTCAAAAACCTCCAGTCCTAAGAGGCTGCATTTTAGTTGGGCATCAAACAAAGGCATGATTACTCTACTTTGATACCAAGATTTTACATTATAATTTAATATGATTAAATAATAGTTCTGTGGATTTTTGTTTTTATTGCTCCTTATGACCAAAATGTGTTTGGAAAAATCACATTATCACTCGACCCTCAGTTTCCCTAAATATATAGTGAGTTGAACTAGCTGGTTTCTGGGGTTCTTTCAGCCTTAAACCCCATCATCCTATGTCCAGTAGCCAAATTTGTCATTATAGTTGTTGCTGTGATTTCTTGAGTGTTGGGACATCTGGGGAGGAAATTCCAAAACCCCACCCCAAAAAAACCCCCAAGAACCAAAACCAAAAAAAAGGGGAACAAACTTAGTCTTAGAAAGCGTCTCCTGGGCCCTGCACAGAAATGAGTCTCAGCCAGAATTTGTCAGAAGCAGGGCTTGTAGCAGGTCTTCCTGCCTCTACTATCCTCTACTCATGCTGCTTCCCCTATAGGTCACATTTATGGAAAATGGTCATATATGGTTAATGTGAGTGAAGCAATTTAACACACCAAACTTTCTGAAAATATTTATTTGAATCAAAAACTCTTCTTCCTTAATGAAGAATCCATTTTTCCCTAGCTTCATTTTTATCAGCTAAGGGCCATTCAATAATAATTAGCTTTTGGGGGTCTAGTCCTCTTTCCTTTTAAAAAAAGACTTTTTAAATGTTCTACTTGCCCATAAGGTCTCATGGTATTAAATGGATAGTGTTTTCCCACTTTCTCTTATACAGTAAAAAAAAAAAAATACCATAAAGTTTTGCAATTAGTTAGAAAGTCAAAAACTCAGCAAGAACTCCTGCTTTTTTTTCCTCTGAATTATCTGTTAATGAAGGTTTCAACGTTAATTGCCTTTTCATTAAAAATTCTTTAAAAGCCTTCTTTCACATTCCTTACAAAATCAAATTAGCCACTAAGCTTTGGAACAATCTCAGTAATACTGTTGTGGACTCCCCTGTTCATTATTGGGATTGGTGAGATTAAGGAACATGTGCCTTTCAGATACTCCAGAAGACCTGCTTTAAATTCTTTTGAATTATTATGGGGCTCCTTTTATTCAAACCTGTTTGGGAAATGAGGCACTGCACATTTAGGCAAAATCCAAGTACAATGATTGCCATTAAAATAAGCATACTGTAAACCAGAGCGATTTCCACGTCAGATGGCATATAAAAACAGTGCTTTGTTGATCTGGTTACAATGACTGCTATACAACAAATAATCCTACAAACAGGTGCTTTCTCTTGCCCCAGTCCATGTAACATTTACTCTCAGAAAGGTAAGAACTTGATTGTGGTCTTTTTCTACAGATCCCAGGGAGCTGGGGGCTTAATTCTTTTAAGTCCTTTTGTTTTGTCATCAAACAGTAATTACCCTTCAACTCACCTCCATCTTCCCCACTTCAAACATCCCAAACAAAAATCCACCTATATTCCCAAACAAAACAGCCACCAACCCCCAAAGACCAAATCTAAAAGGAGAGGCTAAGTTAGGATACCTCTTTTGCCTCTAAGTACTTCCTTTCACTTGCTAATTTACCAGAGAGAAGGCTGAATCCATAGACTGAGAATGTAGTTTCTAATCATGTATTCAGTGATATTAAATTCCACTGTAAAAAAGCATTATGTATGTCACCAAAGGCGAAGCATGAAAGGGACTTTAATGTATCATCATACTTGCGAAATATGTAAAGAAATGTCTCAGTGACTTTTAGGTGAGAAAGTACCAACACCAATGATGTGGTATGCAATATGAGGGCAGGTACTATGCCTTTCCTCATGAGGAGCCCACAGGCTTGCCCATTACCTAATGAATCAAAAAGGAAACTGTACAAAGTGAATTTTATCATCTGCCAGAAGTTACTATAGATTTCCCCCTTTTTTCATAGGAAAGCATCAATGTTGAGATTAAATGTTAATTTTTGTAAATTATTAGGTTTCCTGCCATCTCCCTCAAACGCTACATATATATGTCCTAAAGGGTTTACTATGAACCAGTCAATAAACCTATGTGTTTGATATTTGTTATTTCTTTTTAAGTCGTCCCTAGGACTCTCGTTTTTGTCTTTATTTCATGAATGAATGAAAAAGCATTTATTGAGCACATACTATATGCCAGCCACCATGTTCTTTGATAGAAATACCACAATACAGTGCCTGTCTCCAAAGAACTAATATTCTAATAGTGTAAGACAACACAAACCAATGAGAGAAGACTAGAAAGACGTGGTATGGACAAGGATGGTAAATAAATAGAGTGGTAGAGCTGTGTGAATTTGATTATTCTTCCCAAAAATAGAGGTGGAAAGGGAAGGGAGTAAGGATAAAGAGTGGAGAAGGGTCAGAGAGTTCCTGGCAGGAGAATTTAGGGTGACTAGGCTGGATTTCCTTTGGTGAATGTACATCAGGCACAATCTTCTGGCAGGGTATGAGAGGTCAGATGGAATGCTGAAGGATGGGCATGAAGATGGTCAGAGATTTCAACAGAACTTGTGGCTGAGCTAGCTATGGTCAATATATGGTCAATAGCTAGAATTGAGTGAGCTGAGCTAGCTATGGTCAATGTTCCCCAATTAAAAGGCAGGGTCATGGCTGTGTGAGCAGAGGAAAGAGGATGGAGATGAGATGTCTTGAAGAGGCAGAAAGCCTAATCTTGGGGAGTGAGTAGTTTTGTGGGGTGTAGGAAGGTAAGAAATTAAGGATAACTGAGATTGTGAATCTGGGTGACTGGGAAGATACGTTGCTCAGAACAGAACTAGGAAATGTCCCAATTTCTAGGCAATAGTGTTCTACACAAAACTAGCACTTAAGAAATGTTTGTGGGTTGTTCTTAGCTGCCTATCAGGGATTTCATCAACGTGGGGAATTTTTATATTAAATTATATAAAATGTAGTGACTCCTAAAATTAGGAATCACCAAATTAGGGCACTAAGGGTAGAAAAAAGCAGCTTCCCTTGCATCAGAGGATCTGTTTTTAAAACTCTCTCCGATGCTTATCTTTTGTGTGGCCTTGGATAAGTCACTTAACTTCCTGGGCCTCAGTTTCCTCATCCATCAAATGGGAAAGTGTACTAGCTGGTCTCTGAAGTGGCTTCCAGACTGAAATAAATGATCCTATGATTTTCCCAAGGTCAAAAAGCCACTAAATGTCAGAGGTTAAGACTTGAAGTTTTTCTGCCTTCCAAAGACAATCCTTTTTTCACTTTATCAGGGCTGGTTTAATCCATCCAACTGTGTGTAAAGGGGGTTGAACTCTGTGAAGAAGGTATAGGGATGGGATTGCATAGACTTTCCCATAGTGTATGCCTGAGCTGTCGAAGCAACTTCCTGGCAAACTTGCACCTCAATCTTCCACCATTAAAGATGCAATCATGAACAAGTCATTTCATCTTGTGGGCTTCAGTTTTATAGGTAGGCTTGAAAATGAGAAGGGACTGGAGAGATGATATAGTTCAATCCTTTGATTTTACAGATGAGGAAACGGAGGGCAAGAGAAGTAAACTGATGCCCTAAATCATACACATAGTATCCAGCCATGATTGGAATCCAGTTCCTCTGACTCCAAATCTATTTTTCATATTTGAAAAATTAAGTGTTTAGATCATATATCTCTCAAGACCCCTTCATCTCTATGAGCTGATTTTAAAAAGCAACCACTCAGTGGTACTAGATTATGGTTAGCAGGTCTAAAATAATGGCAAAATAAACATGGGGTCAGGGCACATTTAATCAGTTAAATTTTTATGCAATTTAAAATTTCTCAGGAGACTCAGTTCTAAGACTCAACTCACTTCAGCTCTAGATAAATTAGAAAATAATAATAAAAAAAAGGAATCTTATTAGCATTGTATTAGCTCTTTCAGTGAAGAATAGGAAATGGAAGCCTAGTGACCTGAGAGTGAAGGCAAGAGGCAGCTAGGTGGCTCAGTGGATACAGCCCAAGGCTTGGAGTCAGGAAAATCAGAATTAAAATCCAACCTCAGACACTTACTAGCTGTGTGACCTTGGACAAGTTACTTAACCTCTGTTTGCCTTAATCTACTAAAAAAGAAAATGGCAAACCATTCCAGTATCTTTGCTAAGAAAAACCTATGAACAGTATTGGTGAGCTAAGGATCACAAAGAGTTGGAAACAACTGAATACCAACAAAAAAGCTGACGTCAACTGTTTCCTGGAGAGAATACCCACAATATGGATTCATAAAACCAGACTGAACTTCTGCAAATTTACCTTTACATGTTTTTTTTCCCCCACATAAACTATAAAAACACTAACTTTTAGGAAACCTCGAAAACAGATTTTCCTTTTTCCAAATTAAATGCATTTTATCTATAGACTATGAAATACAGTGTCTGACAGAACACATTTTCTCTATAGGTTTTGATAGACAGCAAATCTAAAATAATTCAAAGAACAAAATGCACTTTGTGGAAGTAGCTTATTTCATTCTAGGGACTAAATGCATTTGCAGAAAGGATTACATTTTGTTTGGCAATTTATTTTATTGACAAAACATATTTCATCACATATTCCATCACATTCAGCAGACAAATGCATGTTGTCAAATACCCTATTTCCTTCTTTTGATGAAAAGCACCTATTTTTTAGATTTCATATTTCTTTTTTAAAATAGTAGAGTTCTATGGATAAACTCCATTTATTATAATTTAGTAAGAAGTGTCTAAATTTGGAATACATCCAATACCTATGGCTTCTTTTGTATGAAATGTAAATTAACCTAACAGGAAAATATTAACACTCATCTCCACCTTCCCCACCCAATAAAGGTTTTCTCTACACACAAATCATTATAATAGAATATACTTTTCTAAGCATTTAACTCAAGGGAAAGAACCCTCTCCTTGGAGCGGAAAGATCTATGTTCAAAAATGTGTTCCAACACTGACTAGTTGTGTGACCACAGGTAAGATAATTGACCTCTCTACGTCTTAGTTCCTTCTTATGTAACTGGGGATGAAACTTTTATCATACTTTTTATGTTGGGGAAAAAGTGCTTGTCAACCTTAACGTACTTTGTAGATATGTTATTTTTGTTATTGGAGAAATATCTCTCTGGGTTCATGTGTTGTTAGGTAACTGCTGCCAAAATATATATTTACCACAACGCAGAAATTGCAGAGGTAAAAACCTAAGTTTTGTTCTTATACTAAAGGCTAGGCTCAGGCCTCAAAGACAATCTTAATCCCTACGAGGATTCTGACTAGGTTTCTAATAGGCAAAATTAGGTCAGAGTGACAGAGAAACAATTCCTTTACATATTATATATAATCTTGTACATTAATCTCATACCATAAAAATTAAAGAGAAGATAGAGTCATAATCCCATACTTACTTCAATGCCAAAAAATTTAAACAAACATAATTAAATAGAGTCATAATTTTATATACCCCCTAAGAAAGAACTTCATCAAACCAACTCAGGTTCTAGATCAAACTAGTTAGAGGTTTCACAAATGGGCAGATTGAGAAGGAAGATGGGATGACGAAGAAGATTCAATGTCAGGGAAATCCTTCCTTCAACAGTTAGCTAGGGGAGTTAACAAATAACTAAATCATTTTGGCTTCCTTTTGGCTTCTATCTGAAGAATGTTAAAATGCTCTTCCCTCATTTCGTAAGTCAGATTTTGGTCAGGTAATGTTAATATTAACAGAAGAGGGCAGACTTCTAGCTAACCAAAATTTGCAGAAGAAATGGCCCTGAACTCTGAATAATAAAAAATAATATAGTAAAAAGAAATAAAAATTTCAATAACATGGTAATTGTCATAATAAATCATCAGCCCTTGGAATGCAATTACCTTTTACAAAATAAAGTATATTTTTTGTCTATCTATTCAAAGAAGACAATTCAATTAATCATGTGTCTTTTACCTATTTATTAACAGTCCTAGGTTAAAAATTATAGGTCTATAAGTCTAAAAAGTGTCTAATTTTAGTCGGAATGACCTGGGTTTAAGTCTGATCCCTGCCACTTAGAAACTATGTGACTGTAAGAATATATTAATAATAATATTTAGATTTTGTTTTAAAGCCGAGAAAAGCATTTTACAGATGTTCTCCCATTGATCTTTACAACAACCTGTTTATGACCATTTTACAGATGAGGAAACTTAGACTGAAAGAGACTCAGTGAATTATCCAGGGTCACATTGAGGGTAAGTGTCTGAGGCAGGATCTAAACTCAGGTTTTCTTGGCTCTGAGTCCAGAGCTGTAACCATTATACCATCTACCCATATGTTGCTTCATCTCTCTGGGCTTCAGTTTCTTTATTTGTAAGATGAGAGGACCAGGCTAAATGACATCTTCAGTGTCTTCCTATGCTCAAAGTCTATGATTCCATGAATAAGTGATGTCTAAGATCCTTTCAACCTCTCAGTTCTGTGATCTGTAGAACGCCTGCCATATACTACTTGCACAATCTACCTCACAGGATTATTGTGAAGACCAAATGAGAATGTTTACAAAGTACTTTGTATCAAGCACTATGTGCTGTAAGTGTAAATTATTATTGTTTCTATTGCTATTATTTTTGATATATCTCTGTTCAAGAGCCTACAGAGTCTCCATATTCCTCTGCTTGCCTTTTACTTACTACTGTAATTTGGTTTCTCTAGCGACAAACACAACCTGTGGGTGAGTAGCAGCTTCTCTCCCCTCCTTTTCCCTCTCCTCTCCTCTTCTCTCCTCTACTCTCCTCTTTTCTTCTCTCCTCCCCAGAGGAAGGTACACTTCCATGGCCAAAAGTTGCCTTTTTTCCCTTGGGTTTACTGGCTAGATTTCTTGCTCAAACCTTAAATCCAATTCACTCTGGAGCTCATAGACTCTAACTAATTGTTGTTTCTCCCTAAGGGTCTT
>CM053769.1:371867137-371895775 GCA_028658325.1 Potorous gilbertii
CAAATGGAGAGAAAATTTTGGAACCCAAAATTTTGTGAAAATGAATGTAAAAAGTTAAATAAATAAATTTATATTAAAAAAAAAAGAAATTGCCCTCCTGTGCAGAAAAGGCACATGTTATAGACTGCTCTTGGTACTGATGGTCTGCGATCTTCAGTTTTATTGCTGTGGCAAAAAAATATATATGGGATAGGTGGGCTACACTAGGATGTGCCAAAATCTTCAGTTTCTGCTCTTACCACCAGAAAATAAAAGAATCTGCATTTACTCCAGATTTTCACAGTACCTAGCTCCGTTCCCATAATTCAATTCAATTTGATTAATTTGGCAAACATTTTCTATGTACTTTTTTTCTAGGTACTCAATACTGCTAGGTGATACAGTGGAGAGAGTCCAGGGTCTGGGAAGTTCTGAGCTCACATCCAATCCAAGATATTTACTAGCTGTGTGTCCCTTGGTAAGACATTTGACCTCTATCTCAGTTTCCTCATCTGTAAAATGTACTTTCCTCCCAGTGTTATTGTAAGGATCAAATGAAATAAAACTTGTAAAGTGCTTTGAAAATCTTACAGCAGCATCAGTAACATACTATGCTAAGTCCTACAAAAAAAATCAAAAATGGAACAATTTCTATCCACAATGGAATTATATTATACTTAGGAGGTGAGAGAGGGGCAAAACATACATGGATAAAGAAATTCAAGGTTATACAAAATAATTGCAACACCTAGAGAACATTGACAACTATGGGAATGGAGAGTTTCAATACCTAGAGAACATTAACAAATACAGTTATCAAGAAAGCCCTATACATAGAAAGCAGACTGATGTACTAGAATACAAAGTACTGGACTTAAAGTGGTGAAGACCTAAGTTCAGATCCAACTTCATACATTTACCAGCTCTGTGCCCCTGTGCAAATCATCAATCCTCTTTCAGCCTCTGTTTCCCATTGATGTAAATGGAGATAAAGAGAGCAGCTACCTCATAGGGCTGTCAGTATCAATGTAGATGTTAGGTAAATACTTTGCAAAACTCACTTCTTACTTGTCTAATCCTAACCTTCCTAACGGCTCTAGGTTAAGGCCCATCTCTTCAATGAAGCCTTACTACCAACCCTGACAATTCCACTTATATTTCTCTTCAACCCTCCCCACAACTCCCTGCCACAATGATTATTCCCTCTTCTGTAGTGAACTATGTATGGATTTAGCATTGAGTATTCCCATCTCATTTTCTCTACTTCTATAGGCCCCTGATCCAGTTGAGGCCCTTAGTACTTCTCGCTTAGATTACTGCAGTGGCTCTTTGACCTCCTTGCCTCAAGACTCTATTTTCTCCAAATTATTCCTCTACATAACTGTTACAGTGATCTTACTAAATGATAGGCTTGATCATGTCACCCCCCTACTCAATAAACCCCAAGACTTCCTTTAGGTTCATATAAAAACTCCTCTATTTGACTTTCAAGATCCTTCACCACCTGATCCCAACATACACATCTTTTTTACTTTGCTATACATCATTCTCCTTCTAGCACTCTATCAAGGTCAGAGTGTTCTTTTTAATGTTCCTCACACATTATAATCTACCTCCTTTCTTTCTGTCTTCTTGACTTGGATGCACTACCTCTCCAACTCTGCCTCTTCATAATCCCTTATTTTATTCACAACTTAGCTCAAATAACACCTTTTACATGACACTTTTCCTGATCTCCACAGCTGCTAACGCCCTCTCCACCAAATTTCTGATGTTCAGTCATTTACTCATGTCTGACTCTTTGTGATCTCATGAACCAAACTGTTCATGACATTTTTTTGGCAAAGGTACTGGAGAGGTTTGCCAGTAGATTAAGGCAAACAGAGGTTAAATGGTTTGCTTGAGATCACATAGCTAGTGTCTGAGGCCACATGTGAACTCAGATTTTCCTACATCAGATCCAGTGCTCCATCCATTGACACTTAGCTGCCTCCTCCAAATTACTTAGTATTTATTTTGTATATAATTATATATCTACACAAACTGCTAGGTAGTATAGTGAATAGAGCACTGGGTTTGGAATCAGGGAGATTTATCTTCCTGAGTTCTAATCTGACCTCAGATACTTACTAGTTGTGTGACCCTGGATAAGCCACTTAACCCTGTTTTCCCCAGTTCCTCATCTATAAAATGAGCCAGAGAAGGATATGGCAAATAACTTCAGTATCTCTGCTAAGAAAACCTCAAATGGGGTCAGATACAAATGAACAACAACAACAAATATATCTACACACGTGTCTAGATATACATGTGTGCATACACATATATTGTATATAACACATTATGCATACATATGTATATCTTTTCTCCTCTAGTAGGAGATAAGATCTTAGAGGATAGGAACTGTTTCATTTTTTTTCTTTTTATTCACAGTACTGGCATATAGCGGGTACTTATTAAATGTTTTTTAATTAATAGTATATGCAACTTTGCATGTGTAATTAGTTATTTTTCTCATGTATTATATCTCATTCTCCAAAATAGATTACAAGCTTTTTAATAAAAAATTGTTTAGTCATCTCTGATCTCATTTGAGGTTTTCTTGACAGGGTCACTGAGGTGGTTTGCCATTTTCTTCTCCAACTCATTTCACAGATGAGGAAACTGAGATAAGCAAGGTTGAATGACTTGCCCAGGGTCACACCCTTAGCAAGTGTCTAAGGCCAGATTTTAACTCAGGAAAATAAATCTTCTTGACTCCAGGGCAAGGATTATGTCTAACAACTCTTTGTGACCCCTGTACATGCACAATTTCCTTGGTACATAACAGATACTCAATAAAGGCTTATAGATGATCATTTAAAGTTGAAAGGTATAATAGAGATTATCTTGTCCAAAACCCTCCTTATACTAGTGTGAAGACAAGACCAGAGGAGTTAGGTCACTTGCTCATGTTCACCCAGATACCAGTCAGCAGGGGGAGGTGGGACTCAAAGCCTGGTCCTCTGAGCCCAAAACCCAATGCTTTCTCCATTCTATCACTGTGAAGGATAAGGAATTATCCACTATAATAATGGTATATGTTTGTGCCACTGGCAGTTCCCCAGAGAAATTTAAGAAAGTTAGCAATGGCTTTGTTTATAAGTTTTCAATGTATACAGTTGCACATTTAAAAAGGTTATTAGGGGAAAACAAAAGAGTCTCACTTCTGTAATTAGAGAAAAATAAAGAATACCTAAATGTATCCATCCAAGTTACATATAGATACCTCACTATCCCTCACCAGTGATAGCCAATGAGTCACCAAGGTCTTGTGATTTCACCTTTGCAGCATCTCTCAAATACATCCCTCTCTCCTCTGACACTGCCACTAGGCCTACATCACTTCACACCAAGACCACTATAGTAGCCTTAAGGTCAGTTGGCCTGCTTCAAATATCTCTCCCCTCAGAGATTCAGTCACTGAAATGATCTTCCTAAAGTACAGGCACAACCATGTTACACTCCCCCACCCCACTCAATAAACTCCAGTGGTTCCCTGTCACCTCCATGTTGGCTCCAGGCATTTTGTCTGACTGTTCCCTATTCTTGGGAGGTTTTCCTTCTTCATCTCTGCCTCCCTTCTCTGACTTCCTTCAAGTCCAAACTAAAATTCTACCTTCTACAGAAAACCTTTTCCAACTCTTCTTCATTCTAGCGTTTTCCATCTGTTAATTATTTTCTATTTATCCTGTATATTACTTGTACATATTTATTTGCTCGTTGACTCCACTGTTACATTGTGAATTTCTTGAGGGTAGAGATTGTATTTTGCCTTCTTTTGAATTCCAGCACTTAACATAGTGCTGTAGATGCTTAATGTTTATTAACTGATTATATATTTCTCCCTGAATGAGAAATAATTATATTTATAATTATGTAAACGTACAGCACAAACACAATTACTCTTAATTATTAAACAATTATTATTTCAGTAATAGATTATATATGTATAACTATCTCTTTATATATATACATATATCTATCTATATAGAGCTATTGCCCAAATAATAAAGATTATTCTTTCTATCTACCTTCATCTATAGATGTATAGAGTGAGAGAAAGATATATATATATATATATATATATATATATATATATATATATATATATATATATGGAGAGAGAGAGAGAGAAATTCTATTGCCCAACCATATCCATCCAAATTTACATCTATCTCTATATAGAGAGATATGGATTGTTACAGAAACAAATGTAGCTTTGGATGGATGCATTTGGATGAAGATAGATAGATGGATGGATAGATTTAGAAAGAAAGATGTCTTATCAATTTCTCGGAACTATAGACTGTGTCAAAGCAGCAGGCCTTGGTAAGACATCAAGTGAGGGCATCAGTTATAGAGAGAAAGACATATACACATACCTGTACACATATACAAACCTATTTCTTACTGCACGTGTGTCTCATGTGCACACATATAATGTCCAAATGCATTCATCCAAAACTAATTATACGGTACTATGTATGTGGACACATGCATACACACACACACACAGAAGTATTATACACGTAACTCTATGTATGGGGTGTTCAGGGATGACTAGCATCTCTGGTGTAAGCTTGCTGAGCCCTTTTCAGGGCTGCTCATCCAGAGTTGGTGTTCAGCTTCTCCCAACTCTTAGCTATGGTTCCAAGAAGCTGCAACATGCAGAAGGTTCACACCCACATAAACTGTCTCAGTAGACAGATTATCCCAGGTGAAGGGTAACTGACAGGCCTCCAACCTGTCTGTGAGTTAGGGGGATGTCTATCCAAGTATGTGAAGACTTCCCCCTGTAGAATGGCTGAAACAGGAGCTGTAGAGTGCTTAGAATTTGGTCAGACATTAAAAAGGCCAAGGTCATCCACTCTATCCTAGGCCATCACCAGTCCTCTTGACTTTCGTACTGCCACTGGACTTGGAGGGTGAGGCCAAAGGCTGTCTCACTTAAATCCAATTCATGCACAAATCAAAACATCACATATGTAAAATATATATATTTTACATATGTGTATATATGCAAATACATTTCTTGGTATTAGTTAGCCTAGCTGTGTCAATCCTTATGCATTTATCTATCTTGGTATTGTGATACAGATGTCTCAAAGCAGCTGGCATTGTTAGGACATCCAGTCGGTGATATTAAGTTTCTCATAGAAACTTTTTTTCTTTTTCTTACCCATAAAGAAATACTCTACTTTGGATTCTGTGGAACTCTTCATTTTGTGTAAAAACCTTAAATTAGACTCCAAAAATTTGTGATAGTTTAGCGAAGGTGGGTCAAAAGCTTATCTTTATACTAGCTGTGAAAAGAACAGTTTGCTAAGCAAATTAATTGAGTAAATAATGGCAGTGTTTGCTGTACCTAGAAATAAAAGCTGGAATAGATTTTGTTCTTTTTTTCCCCCCAAGAACTTCAGTCTTGTTAGTGGAATTTATTCATTCATTCCTTAAACATTTTCTGAATATCTTCCTTGCGTGCAAAGGGTTGTTAGATTTTGTTATGGTGGGGGATACAAAGATGAATTAAGACAGACTCTTGTGTACAACAGAATCAAATAAGAACACTGCTGTGGTTCATCCTTCACTTTCAAATATTTAATATATTCACTATAAATGAATTTTAGTCATCCATCTGAAAGTTTACTGTACATGACAGTGATATCTTATGTTGCCTTCTTTATATACATTGCATTTTTAAAATTATGAATGTTTTACTTAAAATGTAGTATGGCAAACAGATAACCCTTTCATTCTAATTTAAGTGGTAAGTATCTTCTGTAGTACGATGCTACCAGGTGAGTTTCCTTATAAAACAGAGAATTGAAGGTTTGAAGAGATTCAAGGATTCCTTTAGAAATGGAACTGTGTTCCTACTGATTTAGAGGATCCTGACCCCCCTTCCCCCAATGCCTGGTTTGCCTGTCCAGCCATATTATTCACATTAATACATTTGCCACAGGGTATTATTCACCCAGCATATTAGACAAAGTGAGAAATGTGATGGTAAAATAACTGCAAAATTTCCATGAGACACCCACAGAGGGAATGTCAAATATGTGGCTGGTGTTAATAGAAGTAGAAGATACATCTCTAGAAGAAGAAAGCATTTATAGACATTTTCTTAAGTATCTTTTTGTCAGGCTTGGTAATCTATGGCATATGTAGATTATGAAACCAAAAAAGAGTCTATTTTTTTCTCATTCAAAAGATGGGCTTCCATTTGATACTATGCAAAGAGGCCAATACTACTGAGTTACCACCTTAGAAGTGATTTTCCCTTTCAATTTCCCATATGGATATATTAAATAAGACCTCTGTTGGGAAGAAGGGTAGAGAGTCAGAGGGGAGGAATGGAAAAGCAACTAATGAGAGAAACTGAACACAAGCAAACTCCAGCCAGGAAGATAATGGGTAGGGGTGAGACTAAAGCAGTTTGAAATGGCTCAATTGCACTGGGAGAAAGAGGAAAGCAGGATTCTGTGAAGGAAAAAAGTCGTAGTACAAATTACTTTTTCTACACACACAAAAAATTTTTTTTAAGTGAAGGGTAAAAAAACAGTATTTTCCTGCCGAGATCTGGAAAAGTACTATTTTGAGCCCTGTATGAAAGCACTTTGGTCAACAATGGAAACACAATTTGAGGCAGGACAAAACACAAAAACTGTAACTGTGATTCCACTCACCAGAATGGTGGATCTTCTGTGTACTATTCAGTTGACTTTATAGGAGTCGTCCACCACAAAGCCAAGTGACAAAGTGAGCTCTGGCCTGCTTGGGCAGTAAAAAACTGGAGAGAGCTGTTGAGAGAAAGTAAGAGGGGAAGGAAGTGGTGGGGAGAGGTAATGGAGAAAAAAAGGGGGAGACAGGGAGAGGAAGAGAAGAGTATATATGTAAGATTTAAATCTGTACTCATAAAGGGAAAAAATGCAAATAAATACCATATATCTTCAAAATGTAGTGTATTTGGAATTAAGAGGCAAACAAGTTAAATTTCACATCTTGCCTTGCTGAATTTGTTGTGGGTTTTTTAATATTGGAATACAAAATGTAGTATAAAACATATTAATTAGTTCAGCCATTCTGTCTATGGTAAACTACTACTGTTAAAAGAGAAGGTTGCACATTGGTAGTTTATTATAGCCATTTGTTATACCTCAAATATAATGTTGTTTATAATCTAAGTACTGAAATGCAAGGTATTAGGCTGAGAGAACAGTTTAAATGCATCAGCTTCACAGTAAACTGATTTCTAGGTCTCTTTTCACATTTTCTCAGGATTTATTTCCGCTTAAATTCTTAAGTTATCTCACCCATCCAAATTTAAGCACCATCTGACATGTTTTAACTCAAATGTTTGCTCACTTACATCAGTACAGCCTTACCCATAGGCAGAACTGGGTGTTGCTTATATGGCATGATTTGAGGTCTCCCTCTGTCAAAATGTTTCTCCCATCCATCTGCCATCATTAGACATATTTCTTTTGGTCCTCCTGCTTGTGCTCTTTTTAAATGAAAATATTCCAGGGAGGGATTACATATTAAACTAATTTATACTAAGGAATAAATGACTTCAGAAAACTGCAGAAAACCTCAAATCTAAAAGAGACTCTTGAGATGATTTAGTACAACTCAGAGTAGAGAAGAAATCCTTTCCAGAGCATCTCTGACAAATGGTCACCTCTCCTCTAGGTGAAGACCTTTACTAATGGGAGCTTATAAATGTCAAATTCTGCTCTAGTTCTAGACCATTCATATAAACATTACATGCTATACATCAAAGAAGTCATAACAAAAACAATTCAAATAACAAAAAAAGTCAAAGAATACACCTAATGTTCCTGTTTTAATTCTAAATGAACATGGAATAAAAAGTTATCTCATCCTTTGAAAGGGGAGTTTTACTTGACTAGTACCCCAGTTATATTTTAAACTTCTATTTTGTGACACAGGAAACAACTTATATGATAACATATGGCAATTAACCAGGAAGCTCTTTCAATTCAGTTACACTGTATTTTAAAAACTTCATTTAAAAGGTTTACAGATCTTTTATGATATTGCTGGTTATAATTTCCATTTGGGGGCCATTTAAATATCACTTGGAAATATATTAGAAAAAGAACTGGCAACTTAGAAATAATTTAGACACAACTAGAAATGTTCCATTAATTTGGAGATACTTCATAGTTTAGTGATTCATGTAGATATTCTTGCAGAAATCAAACCTTCATTTAAATAGATCTGTGATCTCATGGGTGCAGCAAATCCTTCTAAATAGCCTCTCTGTACCTGCTTTTTTTTTTGCCTACAGTGACAAATGAAATAATACACAAAATAATTAAGAAAAACCTATACTACACCTATGACAGATTATACAAATGCCAGCAAATGAAAGTGTTATAGACAAAACGATAAAATCCTAGACAACTGCAATAAAATCTGCAAGACATGGTTTTCTCATTCAAGAACCAGTTCCCTTAATGGAAATTAAGTTTATGAGTTTAAAAGAAATATGAACTATTTTCCCTTTAGATAGCTGGAGAATATTAGAAAAGTGAGGAATGGAAGATTAGTAAATGCAAATTAATTGACTTCTTTCTAATGAATAAAAGTAAGGATTCCGCAGACATAAAATCAGGAGTATAATGCGTTAGGTTTCAAATCAAACAGAACAGAGAAAATGGAGAAGAAAAAAATCAAATAGGAATGAATGGATTTCAAAATACCTAAGGTGCCTAGTTTTCTAATGTTCTAGAGACTATTAAATAACTAGGTACATGTGATACATACATACATACATACACACATACATACATACACATACAGAATAGATTGAAGGTAATCTGAGAGAGGAAGAGAGTAGCACCTGAAGGAACCGGTAGCTACTACCTGCGGAAGATGAGATTTGAACTAAATATTGAGAAGCCTAGGAGGCAGAGATAAACGAAGAGGATATCTGAGATACGGGAGACTCCCAGTGCAAGGGTACAGGCATAGGAGACACAATATAGGGTTCGCAGAAAACCAAACAGGCCAATGTAGCTAGGACACAGAATACATGAAAGTAAAGTTCAAGGGAACTGGTTATGAAGAGTTTAAAAGACAAAGATGGACTTTCTGTTTGATTCTCCAGGTAACAGAGAGACAATGGAGCTCCACGAACAGAAAAATTATGTTAGTATCTGAGTGGAGGATGGATTAGAGTGGAGAAAGATTTTAGGCAGGGGCAGCTCTTAGGAAGTAATTGCAAGAAATAGTCCAGGCATCAGAGGGGATCTGGGTTAGGAAAGTGGCTATGTGAGTAAAGAGAAAGGGGCATAGAAGAAAGATGTACTGAAGGTGGAAATGGCAAGATTTGACAGTGGACTGTTTCTACGAAATAGAAGGTGACATCATGATTGTCAATCCGGACAATTAGGAGAACTATGGTGTTTTTACTGGTGACCAGGAAGTTTGAAAGAAGGGAAGGTTGGGTAGGGGCAGAAGATAGAGTTCTGTTTTGGACAGGACACTCAGTCTGTGAAAGAACCAGTGTCAACCAGGTTCCATTCTCCCTACTCCCAAACATGAGTTAGGCTAGTTTTCTCTGAAAGGTGACAAAACCGGAACTTGATTGATCCAGACTTGGGACAAGACCCAAGCTACGTCTCCCCAGACAGTATCTGCCATATTGATGTGACTACTGACATGGCTTCCTGGTCATTCAAAAGTATAAAAGACCCACCCAACTAGGATTGAGACCTTTCAGACTTAGTGAATCTCCCCAGACCACAAGTCATTACACTCAGCCTCGTGGACCAGACTTCTATATAGATATGATGAAGGTATATCCATACAAGCTACTGTAACCTTGTAGAGTATCGTTTTTATATCAGAGCTAAGTACCATTTTATTAACTCTTCAGATGTCTCAATTTGTCCCATTGTTATAGCTAAAAAACAGGATGCTGGCCTGAGACAGGCTCACCCTTATCAGAATCCAAGATGTCCAAAAGTCTTTTGGAGATGCATGAAAATAGTTCAAGAGGGAGTCTTGAGCTGGATACAGAAATCTGAGCATCATCTACATATGGATAATAACTGAATCCATGGGAAATGATGAGATCAAGTGCCAGGAAAAAAAAAGAATAGGATCTGGGATACAATCTTAGGTAGCACCCTTCATTCATGACTGGGGAAAAAAATCAACAAGGGAAAAAGAAGACGAATGGTCAAAAAGATAGGGGATTCAGGAAAGAACAGTGTCATGAAAACATAGAGAGGAAAGAGAATACTGAGGAGGAGAAGGTGATGAGCAGTGTCAGATGTTGCAAAAAGGTCGGGAAGGGTAAGGATTGATAAAAGGCCATTTTATTGGGCAATTAAGGGTGAAGAAAGAGAGACTGACAGGAAGAGAGAGACAGAGAGAGGAAAAGGAGAGGGAAAGGGAGGAGAGGGAGAGGGAGAGAGAAAGAGAGACAGAGAGAGAGAAGAATACAAAATTAATAATTATAAGTATGAATGTGAATGGAATAAATTCACCAATAAAATAGAAGCAGATTGCAATATGGATCAGAGAGAGAGAGAGAGAGAGAAAGGGAAGGAGGGAGGGAGAGAGGGAGAGAGAATGGTACTGTGACAATAAAGGTAACCTGTTGGAGATGTGAGAATGTTGTATTAAGGGGGGCATGTGGAAGAACTGGCCTTGGCAAGAGGAAGGGTCCCTTCTTTATCTGAGACCAAGGAGGAGGTAATAGTGTGGGAAGATGTTGGAAAGATATAATATGAGGAAAATCTGAGTGCTCTCAATGAATGGCCTCCTTTTTGGGGGGTGGTTACATATGAGATGACATCATCAGCTGAGAGTTGTGGGAGAAGGTGCCATAGGAAACTTGAGGAGAAACAAGGTTTGGAACAAGTGCTATGATGAATGGAATAGCAAATCAATTATAGAGGAATAGAATGTTTGGGTGCAGGGAGGGCCCAGGTGAGATTAAATCACACAAATGTTAGTGGACTCACATCAGCACAATTTTGTGAATTCCTCCAGTTTTGTGTGGGAGCATGAGTAAGACAAAAAAAGTGACTGATGAGAGTGACACAGGGTTGGAGTTTGTCACAATGTCAGCAATAATTTAAGGTAGAGGGAATGGAGGTTATATTGAGGATGAAGAACAGGTTAGGGGTCATTAGGTAAAGAGAAAGATGGTATGAAAAAATTTAGATTAGATAAAGGGATTTTGGATGAACATGGAATTGAACCATATATGAGTGCCATCTATAATAATAGCTAAGAGCTAGCATTTATATAATGCTTTAAGGTTTGAAAAGTACTTTACAAATATTATCTCATCTGATTCTTACAACAATCTCAGGTGGTAAGAACACCACAATAATATATTGTTATATTTGTTTTACAGATGAGAAAACGGAGGAAGACAAAGATAAAGTGACCTGCCTAGAATCATAAAACTTATGAGTGTCTGGAGCTGGATTTGAACATAGATACTCCTGACTCTAGGCTCAATACCCTGGTCAGTGCACCATCTAGCTGTCATCTCTGTGAGATACTGAGGTATAGTGGAGGAGTAGATTATAGGAACTGAATAAAGAATTGAGGAAGTGTCAATATGTATTTTGAAGTCCCCTAATATTAGGGCAGGAGATGGAGAGACAAGATGTGAACTGGGCACTGAACTCAATCAGGAAAGGAGGAGAATGTCCTGGGGTGGAAGGTAGGGGGTATATAAATAACAGAATTAGGGGGTCAATTTGGATAATACATAAATCTTCCCACAGAGTTAGAACAGCTTATCAGATGATTCTGGCTGTGTCAAACCAAGTCGACAATTATTTATTGAGCACCTGTGCTGGATAAGGTAAGGATTACAGTGAATACAAGACAGAGCTCCAGTTTAGAAGCTGGCTGGGGAAGATGAGAAAAACACCAAAAAGTTAAACAACAATCAAAGATTTAAGTCACAGTCTAAGGAAGCGATGGAAGCTCTAAAATAGAATTATATTCAGTAAAAACCATGTTAACATTAAGTTAACGTAGAGAGGACACCTCTTAGTCTCGGCTTCCAATGCCAGCACTGTAAAGGGGCTTGGTACGCTTCTCTGTTTAAACATCAATGTAATAGCATTTCTATAAATATCTTCATACATCTCTGCCAATAGAACACATTTATTCAACACACATTATTAAAGATATTAGCAATTTCTAAGTTACTTAAAATTCAGTGAAGCTCTTCTCTTGTGGAAAATCGAATGCACCTATGTTTTACGAAAAATATGCACAGTTCACTGCCACTGAAGAAATGTCTCTAGATATGGATGTGAGGGATATAATCCCTGGAAAACTAGAATCTTTAATTAGAGACTATGTCCTTCCATTCATGAATTTTTGTGTAACTGTGAAAGGTATGGGATTATATTTTTATGTTACTAGTTTCACATAAAAAGAAATGGGTTTGCCACTGAAATTATCAGATGTCATGGGAAGAACACAAGAACAAACAGGCATTGTCGTAAATCAAACCTGTGAGGAAAATCTTATACATATCAAGAGGAAACATTTCCAGGAAGATAAATGATCAATAACAAGGAGAACAATAACAGGAGGGATAATTATAGCTCCTATATGTTTAGAGTATTTTAAGGGAGAGGTTAGGGAAAAGGAAGGGAGTTTGCATGTATATGGTGCTTACTATAGCCAGACATGGTGCTAAGCACTTTTTTTTTACACTTATCATATTGTCTGACCCTCATAACACATCATATAGTACCTCCCTTGAGATAGGTAATGTTAGCAATTGGACCTTCATTTGTATACCCAGAAACTGAGGTTCAAACAGGTGACATTTCTTTGCTCAGCTAGTAAGATGTAGAACTAGAACTCAAAACCAAGCCATCTGAATACAAATCTAGCACTCTCTTTATGATACCAGGCTGACTGTCACAGCCCTAGTTCAAGAATCTCAAATGTATTACTCATAAAGAGCTATTTTTTAAAATTTCCCGCAGAGATTTTACTTGTCACTATATATTCTCTTATTTGGATTATTTCAGCAACTCCCATGGGTTCCATTTTCATGTCTGTGTTGATGATTCCCAGATCTACATATCTAGCCCCACTCTTCTGATTCCCACTCATATATCACCAACTGCCTACTAGACATTACTAATTAGATGTTCTGCAGGCATCTCATCATTTCCAAAACAAACTCCTTCCATTTCTCCATGAACCAAACACACCCCTAAACTTCCCTATCATTGCAGAAAGCATCACTGTTCTTCTAGTCACCCAGGTTTGCAAACATGGTGCCAACTATGACTCCTCAGTCTCATTCACTCCATGTACTGTATCAGTCACAAAATTGATCCTTTCTTCCTCCCCACTATCTCTTGTATTTGCCCCCTTCCCTCCATTTATACTACTACCACCTTAGCTCAGGCTCTCATCACACATGACTTAGAGACTATTGCAACAGCCAAATAACTTGTCACTCTGTCTCAGTTCTCACCCCCATCCCCGTCAGTCCATTCTCTACATGTATGCTACAGCAATTATTTTTATAAACTGTAGGTCTGATCATGACATTTCTTCCCCTACTCAATAAACTGCTATGACTTCCTATTATCTCTAGGATCAAATATGGCTGGACTATATGTGGAAAAGAGGCAAAGTTTAAGAAAATTAGAGGGGAAACTAAATTGTGAAGAATTTTAAATGCCAAATACAAGAATTTATATTTGAGCAAGGCATCTTTCTGTGGTAAGATTTTCTTGGTTCTCCCCTATACCATCACCAATGCTGCTCACACAGGAATTGAAAGAAGGGCATTTTAGCTAGACTGTAATATTCATGCAACAGCATAATGTATAATATGGTTGGAAAAGTAGATTGGGGCTGGATTGGGAATGACTTTAGAGACCAGGGAGTTTATTTTTTATAATAAAGGTCAAAGGGAGCCCTGGATTTATTCATCTTGGGTTATTATTTTATTATACTCAGACCTATACTTAAGGAAAAACCACTATAGAGAATGGCTTAGAATAGGAAATTATTTAAGGCAGAGAAACCAATTAAGGGCTGGTCCAAGCAAGAAATAATGAAGGTCTGATCTAGGGTGGTGGTAGCTTTAAGAATGGAGAGAAAGGGATACCCAAATGATGCTGTGGTAGAAAGAATAAGACTTGGCTAATTATTAAATTTTTTATGTAAAATCTGGGATAAATTTAATAGGTCTTGGGCCTTCTTTAACTTCCAAGTATTTGATTTCATGACATTTGCTCTAGATTCTCTAACTTGAGTCACTGTTTTAACCCTTTTCCTGCACAATCTCCCAAGTGGACAAATGAAATCGTGATGTCATCAATGTGGGTATTCCCTTTAATAATGAAGACCACAAACCATAAATCCCAGCCCACTGGACTCAAAGTATTCATGTCAATAAAGAATATGTGCCAACCAAGTCAAAATCCAGTATTCTAAAAATAAAAAAAAAAGATTCGATATTAAAACAGTCTTCAAACTGTACATTACTTTTTAAATTCAAGAAGCTGTGAATATGCTTGTGTGTTTGCAAAAAGAAGGGGTGGGAGGGGAGCCCAGAGAGGTAACCAAAAAAATATAGAAAGAGGTCCACATGGTTACTCTGTATAATGCTGGATTCATTAAGCAATTCTGGAAAGGGTCAAATCTCCTTTTGCTTCAGAGTTATCTGTTTGCTACAGAATTTACTCAACTTTTATAAAATATGCAATCACTCTCCACTCATATTTTCTGAATGAATAAATATAAAAGACCAATTTTATACAGAATCGCTTCAACTCTCCAGCTAGAAACTAATAATTGTGTTTTGCATGCCTGGAATAATGCTTGTTTCTGAGGGATACATATCAAAAGAAATGAAAAAGAAAACATTAAAGCAGTCACTAATTATAATTAATTCATAGGCATTTGAGGTCCATTTCCTTTTGCTGAAGTGTATAAAACAGCTTTCCTCTAGTGTGGTAAAAATTCAATCTGAAGCCTCATGGGGTCAGTTTTGTATAGGATTTGCTTGACCTCTTTAGGATACTATACCACTCATTTCGAGATGGGAGCAAATTTTTACTACGGCAAAGTTGGTGCTAAAAGAAATGTTGAGTTGTGAGCAGCAAGGGGAGATCAAGAATCTATCTAAGCTTACTTTTCATGAATTCAGACTGCTTCCATCTGCTACCCCAAAGCCTTGACACCTTGATTATTTTGAACTGTATCAGCTAGCACAGTAGGTACTCAAAAATATCTGTTGAACAAAGTGAAATAGATTTTTTCTAATATATGTTGTTCAGTTGTTGCAGTCGTGTCTGACTTTTGGTGACCCTATTGGGGTTTTCTTGGACAAGTTACTAGAGTGGTTTGCCATTTCCTTTTCCAGCTCATTTTATGGATAAGAATCTGAGGCAAACAGGGTTAAATGAGTTGCCCAGGGTGACCCAGCTGGCAAGTGTGTGAGGCTAGATTTGAACTTGGATCTTCCTGACTCCAGGCCCAGTACTCTGTACTATGCCACTTAGCTGTCCCTTCCTAATATATACACATATATGAAATATTAATTATATATCTAATACCTGCGCACTGGGGTAGCTAGGTGATACAGCGGACAGAGCACTTGGCTGCACATCAGAGAGACTCATCTTCCTGAGTTCAAATTTGACCTCCAACACTTATTAGCTGTGTGACCCTGGGCAAGTCACTTAATCCTATTTGCCTGTTTCCTCATCTATAAAATGAACTGGAAAAGGAAATGCCAAACCACTCCAGTATCTCTGCCAAGAAAATCCCAAATGGGGTCACAGAGAATCAGACATGACTGAAGCAGCTCAACAACAACAACAACAAATATGTACCTTAGAGAATAAGCATTTGCACTCCTATTTTACGTGTAGTGTGTATGTGGGTGTGTATGTGTGGGTGTGTGGGTGTGGGTGTAGGTGTGTCAGTGGGTGGGTGGGTATGAGAGAGAGAGAGAGAGAGAGAGGTAATCAGTATGATTAGTTTGTCCCAGAGGGCAAAATAAAATGGAGCAATAATTGAAAGTTACAAAGACATAAATTTATGTTCAACCGACACAATAACTTTCTAAAAATTAGAACTGTACCAATGTGAAATGGGTTTCCTGGGGGAAGTAAGGGACCCCTTCAGTAGGGGTCTTTGGGAAAAGGCTAGATGTCTGCTTTCTGGACCCATTGTAAGAGAGGATTCTTCTCAGAAATGAGTTGATCTAGATGACTTGAAGTCCCTTCCAGCTCTGAATTTCTGTGCTTCATGAGGCAATTTAAAAAGTAAACATGGTTAACACTTCTTTAAAAGATCTGTCAGCGATCTCTATACCTGTCATTGTCCTTTCACATTCCACTTTTCATTTGAGTTCTTTATCTCCTCTACTAGGCTTTAGACTCTCAGTGAAGGATTTATTTATTCTTCTTTGTATCCCCTACAACATCTACCCAGGGCTTTTCATAGTAGCAGGAGCTCCACAAATATTAGTTGAATAGATGAATGAATGATATACCAAATGTCAACTCAGCACAGCAAGACTATTGGATATTTTAAAAATTAAGTACAATCATTTAAAAATATCAAACTGTTTTAAAAAGTGATTCATAAGGGCACTGCTTTAAATTGAATAAAAGGCTAAAAGGGCTATCTTAATCATATTTGTGGTCTGAGGAAATGGCATATAGAAAAGTAACCGAGAAATGCACAAAGTCAATACTATGGACTAAACACTCAGTTTCATAATTTATTAGTGGAAATTTTGATACTCTTTAGAAAGAAAAAATAAAAATAGTATCCGATAAGTTTGTTACATTAGACAGCCTTCCCAGAATGTGTCACATGGACACCTTTTTAATTAAGAACTTTCATGACAACTGCTTCAATAGCACCCTAATCCTACCTCAAATGGCAACATGATTTTTTAACATGAATTCTATTTTTTAAAGTGCATGGAAAATTATTGAGCTCCATAACAAATAACTACATGCTCCCTGCCCCCCACCAATATCAATGAACAGATTGGCATATCCTAAGAATTAAATTTATTTTCAATCAAAATAAGAAGTCCATATGTCACAATATATTTGTATTATTTCTAAACACTATCAAGACAAAGATTTTATTTCATGACAAAACAGGAATGAAAACAAATACTTCCATTTTAAGTTAAGTAGGGAGGATACTTGAGAAAGGAAGTTTTCTTTTAGTCAGGTACACCTCAGTGACTAATCCTATTAAGGATGGAGCATTATTTTGCCACTAAACCCTGAAGAAAATTTGAGACATCAAATCCCTTCCAGACATTTAGAATATAACAACATTAGTAAAGGGGCTCTTGTGCTATGAACAAAAGAATACTACTTGTGTATTTAAATATCATTTTTTTCTCCTTCCAAAATACTCCATTTTAAAAGTAAAGATATGTGATTTAAGTGTATTTAGAGTTTGCTTTTGGCACCACTCTCGTTCCTGAGTGGAAGTGCCATCTGCTGGCCCCATGGCTCACGCATAATGATATGCTTACAAGCTGCTTCCCTTCTCTGCACAATGTACTCTTTCACTCTAACATACATTCCCCATAAATTCCCAAATAACAAATTCAACTGTAGATGTTGGTTGGGAAATGGGACAGAGGAAATGCCTATAGATTGGCGTATGTGTGACGGGAAAGAATAGGAAGGACAACGGGGCAACTTCACTCTTTTATCCCAAAGTAGGTACATTCACAGGACATCTACTCCACCCCCACCTCCTTAAGCTGCACTCCTGTAAATTACAGAGGGAACTTTTGCTTCCGCACTGAGTCTGTGCATTAACTTCTGTAAGGAGCCCACATGCCTACCATCCATTACACCTGCTGAGTGACAAACAGATGAAAGTCATCACGCAGACTCTCAATGTTTGATCTCCTGATATCAGCCAGATGTCACCCATTTACATACAAACATAACCACTGTCATTAATGCAATTCACCGAGTTGGCATCTATGTGGAAGGGAAAAAAAAGTTGGATTCTAATCTAAAATTCCAAATATCCAAAGCATTCAATACACATATAAAAGCAAAGTAGTAAATAAGTTCAGTTTGGTTTCCCTTCCATTGCTCTTTTTGTCAGTGGAGAGACTTGTTTGGAGTGGAGTGGAGGGGGCACTGTGGGACAGATTTTTGTGCACATTTTGAAAGAGATGACCTGTGTTTTGCTGTTCCTTGCTTCTGAATTTTGAATAAAAGCACCAAACTTTACCCTAAGCTGATCCCTTGCCAAAATATATAGAGCCCCCATCTGTTACACACATAGTCACAAACAGAATAATCTTGGTTGTTGGCTCTAGTTACTAAGAGGCCCCTTACCAGTGAGTGAACTAGTAAATAAACAGTAAAATCCAAGGAAATCACAACCATGGAGTTTTCAATTTTTTTTCATGATTTAGTATTTTTCAGTAATAATTTGTAATAGTTTTTAACTTGCCTAGGGCATAGTTCACTTTGTAAAAGTAGACTATATGAGGCACATGGCTATATTGGGAAAAAAGACGTGGGTCTAGAAATAATTTGAACAGAATATTGTCTGAAGCCATTAGACCCCTATGCAAAGATTTTTTAAAGCTACATTAGGTTAGTTCCCTCCCATGTAGACCAATGGCTTTACAAAAGATGACCCTGAAAAGATACAGTGAGAAAACAATTACAAAGGTAAGAGAACAGTATGATACAATCTCAGAAACTCAACAGACTATAAGCTTAAAGGTTTACAGGAAGAGGACACAATCAGATCTGGTCAAGAGAGAAACAATTATTTCTATGTATAGTGTTTTTTTAATTAGATTTCAAAGATGCTTAAAAAGCAGGGAAACAGTGGAGAGCTTCATTTTTTTATAGTCTATGGTATTATTCATACAGTAGATGCTCAATAAGAATTAACTGAATCAGTGGTTATATTATTCTTAGGCTACAAGTGCTACAACCCTTGGTTGATCTCAGTATTTTGTACTCAAGCATTTATCATATCCTAATTGACACTATCTTTATCCATATACATGCCATTTCCCATTACCAGATCATAAAGTCTATGGGAGCAGGGTCTACATTTTATTTATTTTCATATTATTCTCTCTCCCTGCCAAGGATAACAGTACACAGTAGGTACTTAATGTTTATTGAATAAATGAAACAAATCATTTCTCCATAAAGCTATTAGATCATTTTCACATTTTCTCCTAACTACTAACAACAGTGACCCCTACACCCAATGAATACTTTCTTTGTCATATATGTGGTAAAATTCTATATTTTCTCTGTCAATCCTGTTTCATATTCCTCTAATTCTGTAGCTTTAAAATTGGAGCCAATTTTATTTTTTAAAATTCCTCATACTTATTCTCTTGTTTTCATTCACTGGGGATGAATTGGCACTTAGGCTTGGCTCTCTACTACTTCCCAAAACTCAACAAATCCCCGGCCACCTCTCACTAGGATGCATACAGTATTTTTTGCTGAGCCTTTCTAGTCATCAGAAGGAGTGACAGTCCCAACCTCAATTCAATCTAATCCCCAACACAGCTGTTTACATAATGGGCATGCTGTAGAAAAGAAAAACCAAGAGACGCTGCCACAAATTCCAAAAGGTTGTTGGATTTTATACCAGAACAACCACATAAAATCACCAGGAAGCTAAGGCACATCTAGAGTACCAACATAGGCTGTTTATTCAGAGAAAAGGAAAAATTAAACACTGGAGTGGTTGCCCTAAGGCTTTTGGTAATGATGGCAAAACATTAAATCAGGCTTAAAATTACTAAGCAGTATCAAGCTACTTTTCTTTTAGCTCTTTCTCCAGTTCTTTGGCACATCCCTGCAATTTCATAGCACCTTCTAATGGGAAGTGAGCTTAGATTCTATTGACAGTTCCATGACATGCCACGCTTCACCTTCCATTGTCCAGTCTTCTTAGCTGTTCATTATCTTGACTGCTGTGCCTACAAGATAATGATACACTCTGCTTCTACCCAAGACTATAACACATTTTTGCTGCAGGGCTCCTTTTAATTGAAACACATTGTCTACATTTCTGTTTTGGTGCAAAAGTAAACACATTTAACACAAGACTTCACTTTTTATTTGTTTCACCAATCAGAAGTGTGTAAAAAGTAACTGCCTTTAAAAGGGGGAGTGGGTAATCCCACTGAGAGATGGGTATTTTCATCTAGAGCAACTTTTGTCAATCCATTGGCTGTAACAGTCAATGATGCCTGCCAAGTAATAAACTGTTCACTTTTCCCACCCCAAAGTGTTCAGGGTATCTTGTCCCTCAAACCCTCAGTCCCCCAGTGTGGAAGGGTACAGAGGCATGTTTCAACCACCAAGGAGTGTGAATAATGATCCCAGCTTCTTTTACTTAAAAAAAATGGTCTAATAATTTGTGCCTATTCTAATTATCTGTGTCCTCTGCTAAGCTTCATAAAATAACTGTAAATTGACTAGAACGGAAACATTCAACTTTAGGATCACTAGCAGCTGAGCTCAACCAAAATGCTGCTCATGACTAGCAGATGTTTTCATCCTTTGAGCTCTTTCAATGAGAACTTCTAACTTCTTCCCTCTCAGAAATAAATATCTCTCAAAGGGAAAAAAAAATCAAAGGCATTTGAGGTTTTTCTTTCTTTTTTTTCTTTAATGATAGAGATTAAGAAAGGGTATGCTACAAAGACATCCCTTGAAGTTACAATATAGAAGTGGTCAAACTAAATGATTTCAAATGAAGTTCACTTGTCTTGAATGTCTAGGTATATTTTTAGATCGCTTGGAAAGTTTCCCAACACATTACTTGAACCCATACCTAATAGGTCAAAGTAGCAGCTTGACTTCAGGGTAGATAATTCCAACTTCTGGATTTTACCACCTGAGTTACAAGCATTTTTTACATATTTAAAAAGTTTAAAAAGTTTGGCTTATAACAAACCTATGAGATAGGTAGTACAAGAATTATTAATTTTATTACACTGAGAGAGAAATAAACTCAGAGGGGTTTAGTAACTTGTTGAAGGTCATAAGTAATCAGGGATGTGACATGAACTTAAAGTCTCTTACATCTCCAAATTTTCCCAGACCAGCACTACTCTCACTATATCATGATGCCTTTCTAATAAAATCATCAGAACTAGAGTGGAGGACTTCTGTTTTACCACCATCAAGAGGTTAGTAAAAGAACATTATCTCCACTGAAGAGCAATTTCCTCTCATCACCATGGCAGGGAGGAAGGATAAGAGGATTTTCTTATGGAAGCTGGAAGTATGATAAAAGAGACATGTTTGCAAAGTCTGAGAAGTAGGGGTTGTTTAATTTTTGTCTTTGTATCTCCAACACCACTGTTTTTCAATCAATTGATTCTCAAGGGATATGAAGGAAGGAATAACAAAATATTGGGGGGAAAATCTCAGATACAAATACTTAATGATCTAAATGTCTACTTTCAGATATGTGTGACTTTTTTATGAGAATAAAAATCATGGTCACCTTTGATAAGGGTTTTAAAAGGGACAGGCTGGCTTCTGCAAGCAATTTTGCATAGCAAATAATGTTGGGTTTTTTTTGCCATTAGACAGTTAATCCCAAAGAATATAAGGTAGAAGGCCTTCCAAACTCTACAAAGCTCTAAGGAAGTATCATTACTTATCCTCATATTAACTTGACATTATGATCATTCTCAACATACATAGAAACCACCTCCATTTCCCGATGCTCTGATGAGAAGCAGCTGTCCCCACAATCCTTCTGGTATTTCTGGACAACAGAGAAAAATTAAATGGCCTGAAGGCACTTCTCCTCTTTCAGGTTAACATCACTGCTGTATTATTTGGACAGTGATGTTATTTTGCTAACCGTGGTCTGAAAACACTCCAGAATTTCTACATATCATTGTAACACTAGAAAATTTTTGAATCAGTAATAAAAGCAAACATGATCTGAATTCATTTTAATTAAAACATGCTACAGAAGCAGCAGCATTATCGTCATGAAAGGCAGCTAGGTAAAGTAGATTGTTGGTAGTCTTAGAATCAGGAGACCTGGGTTCAAGTCCAGCTTCTGATACATACTGCTTGTGACCTTGAGCAAGTCACTTTTCAAGCTCCAGGTAACTCTAAAACAAGGTTTCATAACAGTCACTAATTTGCATAGGTGGAGGGAATTTTTAATTACTAATTACTAAAAGTTAATAATTTAATTTTTAATTTAATTGGTGGAATGTGATTCCACCAATACATTCATAGGGCAGGATCTAAGTAATTATGATGAAGCAGCCACCAGTCCTTATACAGGTAGGGGGATGGGAATGAATTACTAGAAAACAACTTTACTCCAAAAACTGGTAAGCCCTGTTTTGGCCTATAAAAGAAGCTGAATACCCAGTGATAAGGTGTGAATTCTTATGAGACTCTATGATAGCTTAAGTTTTTTAGGAGTCCCTAATTCTAATTAATTAAGTGGTTCTTAACCTTTTATTGTGTTACAGATCCCTTTGGCAGTCTGATGAAACCTATGGAGAATGTTTTTAAATGCACAAAATAAAATGCATAGGATTAAAAAGAAAACTAACTATATCGAAATAAAGATGTAATTATTTCCAGCTAAATTCATGAAAATGAAGGTTCATGGACTTGGTATCCACAGACATGCAGGGGTTTGTGAACCCTGGGTTATAAATATTTGCCCTGGTGCAAGGTATAAGAAAGGCCCACAAGCTTTAGTCGGAGGTTTTTAAGTAGAATCATCAACTTTCTCCGGTAAAGATGTAAAAGTCCAATTTCTCCAAAACAGGACTAGTAACAACCTCAGCATTAGTGCCCCCAAGTTGCTTTCATGATCACCACAATTTGTCCAGAGGCAGAGAGTGATGATCATTGAATTAGCTATTTCTAGAACTTAGAAGAAGCCACATACACATTTCATTTCTGTATTACTAAAAATGTTTGTGTTTGGCGTTTTCTCAGAGCTTTTACAGGTAAAAGATAGCTGTGAGAGAAGTGATGTACAATGTGAGGTCATACTCAGAGTCACTGAGCAGAACTTGGTATCTGACGACCTTGGAGATAATTTGCAGGCTGTTTCCAGCAATGTCTCATGGGTTCCATTTAATTACTGAAAAGACTTGGCATTTTGCTGGGGTGTGGTAGACCCTGAGTCTTTTGATCCTCCTCTGCCCTGTGATTGCAGTTGGGGTAACAGGATGCTGCATCATTTCAAAGAAGATAGTATTCAACTTGGCTCTCTGGGTTGTGACTCACTAGGAAGCACCATGTGATTCTAGTGTGAGAGGGGAAAGTGTAGAGCCTTTTTTAATTCAAGCATCATGGAAACACTGACCATATGACGGCTAAAGCAGGGGTCCAAAGCCAGGGGAGCATGAGCTTGGGTGCCTGGATGACTTTGATCCCCCCCCCCCCTCTTTTTTCTTTTCTCCTAATCTTAGCTGAATGAGTATCCTTTGTGGATGCATTTAGAGTCAGAGGTAACTCTCTAAGTCTTAGAGATCTGGAGATCCTGGATTCAATAAGGATCTAGTTGGTGACAAGAAAAAGGTCCTGTATCTGAGAGGACTGGTCCTCCCTGGGCTGTTTTACCAGCAAAGTTGTAATCAAAGTTGTGCCAAGGATTGTGAGGTGAAATGTGAAATGTCTAATTCGTAATCCTATAAACTGCTGTATTTTCTGATGAAGTTAAGTATCAACATCCTAGCATATTGAAACAGTAGTCAAAAGTTAAGTTGCTATTTCTATTATATTAATATAATCTTAACTGTTCAGCAATTCTTTTGTGTGTAGGAATAAATTACCCATTCCACACCTGATTAATATTGTATATTGAACACTCTACTTCTCCTTTTTTGGGAACCCCTAATTCTGATCCACAATCATCCTTAAGCAATTGTTTCCTCAGGTCACCAGGATAGATAACTTAAACAGTTAATGGATGTAAGAAGGGAAGCTTATCTCCCTCTCATTAGAGACCAAGATTCCCAGAACTGAATCTCATCCAATTGCATGCACAGAGACAGAACAGAGAGAGGGACAGTAGCTCCTATTTACTCAGCTCTGGTACTCAAACTCAGACATAGTTATACCATGGTTATATTAGCTCTGGGAATTACATCAAGTGTAGCTTCTCCTCTCCTCTCCCTCTTCCTCTTCCTCTCTTCAACATCCTTACTTAGGGGTGCTCTGCCCAGAGGAAGGTGACCAAAAGTTGCCTTTTTCCTAGATTTCTTTCTCAAAGACCAAGCCTTAAAGTCCAATTCACTCTAGTGCTCATAGATTGGACAATAGGTTCCTGCCTTCCTAACACAGAGTGAATGTAAATAGTAAATAGTGACTGTTTCTCTTTTGGCCAGGAACCCTGAGGGTCTTCTCTCAGTTTGATTTTTTTTTTTAATTAAAGGGGCCAACCTTTGACTCATTACTCAAAGAGGCCTATTCAATGAATGGGTGTTATCTCACTCAAAGTGAGAACCTGAAAAGACCTTAGCCTAAAAGGGCCAGGGCCTCCCATTGCATCCTGGGCCATTTCCAGAAATCCTGATGAATATCTGGTCACTGAAGTCAGATGATTCTGGAGGAGAAAGTGAGGCTGGTGACCTTGCACAGTCCTCCTTCACTCAAAGCAAAGTCAAGTACAAGTCATGTCGTCATCTCCTTAATGTCATGGTCTCCTTTGAGAATGAAGGACAAACACAAGCTTCAAGTATAGTGAGTAATGGCTTAGCATCATACATATAGAAGAGGAAGGAACATCAGAATTCATCTAATCCAATCACTTATTTTGCAGTCAAGGAGATGAAGATCTAGAGAGGTTAAGTGATTTGCCTGAGATAAGGGAAACAGCTGGAATTTGAACTCAGACCCTTTGAAGCTGAGTCTAGCACTCTATTCACTATAATTTTAATTTTCAAGTGATCACTTCAAAGTCTGGTAATTTAGCTAGTACTATTTAATAGCACTCACCCAATTAATGAGGATGAATCCCTCTTTCTTTTTTCTTCTCTGAAACTGAAATAAAACTGCACTCAAGAAAATCATTGATTTCCAAAAAAATCAATATATTGGGTACATTGTTCACTACAGTGATCTAACAGAGGACCTCTGAAAACAAAGCACAATCGGTCCTCCCTTCATGGGGAATGATGCTGTTTCATTTCTGCCTCTCGCATAATTAAATACCTATCCCACCTAAAACTTCCATTAAATTAGGGTGTTGGAAATGAATTGTAAATTTGTCTTCAAAGAGGATGTGGGCATTTCAACCTATTTTTTTCCAAACTGAATATCATTAATAGTAAAAGTTCATGGAATAAGTAAAGCTGAGGGACTTTTATTTTTCAGTCCCAGCTTGCAATTTTATTGGTGTAGTAGTGAGAGATTAAACAATTTGTCCATGACTAGCAAAACAAGGAAGTGAAACTACATCTTCTTGACTTCTTTCCTGACTTTTTATGTACTATTCAATGGTACCTCAGAATAAGTACAAGGTAGAATTCAAGTGATCGGATTTTCAGAAACATGAAAACATTACCAATGCTGAGATGTTCTAAGCCTCCTACCCCAGTCCTCATTTTCTAAAGCAGGAGGTCTTAAGCTTTATACATGTCATAAACCCACTCTGGTGGTCTGGTCAAGACTATGGACCACTTCTCAGAAAAATGTTTTATTGATTACATTTATATTTGAAAGAAATTTTAAATGTTCAGTTAAAAGTTAATAAAAATAAAAATGTACTTTTTCCCATTTAAGATTATGGATCCCCTGAAATCTGTCCATGGTAGACCTCGAGTTAAGAACAAACTCCTGTTCTAAAGTGTCATTATTTTGTAGCACTGAAATAAAAACAAGAAACATATACATTGTACCCTGCAAAAACCCCAAAATATTTTCAAGCATACTTTTTACTTCATCGCTAACATGGGCTAGGCATATCTGCCAACTGCATTACCAATTTAAAAAAATGTTTTGTAAACAAATCATGTATTTAGATTTAGAAGGGACTTTATAGGTCATCTAATCCAAGCCTCTTTTTAACAGAAGAAGAAACTGAAGTCCTGACAAGGAAATATACCACAATTCATATAAGTAGTAAATGGCAGAGCTGAATTTTGAACCCAGGTCCTTTGACACGCAGTTCAGTGTTTCTTACATTCATACTTCACCATACTACTTCCCAAAATACAACTAACTTTAAAAGCACTGAGAAAGCATTATCACTCTAATTGAGTGCAAAGATAGCTGAAGCAGTTTTAAGCAGTAAATGAAACAAGAGAAAACCGAAAACAAACTTCTTACCTGCCCAGAACTAACACAGACAAAATAGAAGAAACAATCATCTACTTGTAGCCTGGTAGGAGATACTTTTGAATATATTTAAATAACAAAAAAAACTGTTTTGAGGAAACTTTACCTGATAAAAAGATCTTGTTCTTTCTGGGAAAGAAAAATTATGAATCAATCCTCTTACACCCATGAAAACTGTCAAGGTAAATATTTTAAAAAACGAAGTCCTCTGAGCCATCGAGAATAATGCTTTCTATAAGCAGAAGTTTCCCCCACTTTCACAGTATTCCCTGGAGACCTGACCCACTGATAATATAAATAGAAATTTAGAATTTGATTCACAGTGGAGTCAAATGGGAGATAGTAGAATGATGAACATCTCCGTCATGAGTACTTAGGGCAGGGTTCAAGTCGATGGCTTGGCAAAATTTACTGTTTAGTACAGGTCTCCTTCATGCCACCCTGTTCCTTTTAGATGAGTAAAAATACACAGCCTCAAAGGAAAGGGATACCTTAAAAATTTTGTGCTGGTTTTATTCTTAGAGGAGTCAATATTTCCTGGAAAGTTAACATTCTTTGTCAGAGATGAAATAAAAATAAATATGGTACGGATGAAGATGACATTTGAATCCAAACAAAAGTTTGCCTTTTTGCTTTGTTCCCCCCTCCTTGATCATACAAACTGATGTGCTAAGAAAAACAGTCCCAATTTAGTTTCTTTCCTGAACACTTCCCAGTAAGTTCGAAAGTACTACTCATTGGGAGTGGGAGACACCTTATTGGATGGTAGAAGATGTTGGGATTTGGAGTAGGGACAACCTGGGTTCAAATCCTGCCACAGACTTAGCTGGGTTGGTGAGCTTGGACAAGTTATTTAACATACCTGAAGCTCAGTTTCCTCTTATGTCAAGTGACAGTAATATTAACATCCCCTTCAGAGAGCTGTGGGGAGAATCAAATGAGGAAATATAAGTGTTCTGCAAAAACCTTAAAGTTCTATATAGAGAAGAACTATTACTATTCCTGGGAGGTTCCTTTGCCAAGTTCTCACAAAACAGAAATAAAAAAAAATTTCAATAAAATTGTTCATTGGTAAAGAGAGAACATTTCCGCAGAGATATTACAGGAAAAATAACATTGGTTTAGGTAGGGAATGATTCAATATTTTAAGCAAGGAAAATAGGAGCGAAGAAATGGAGCTTAAGACAAGCACCTCCACCAAGTATTTTCAGGCATTAAATTAACATACATTCAATAGAATGTCGGATTACAGGAATCCTTGTGAAAGCTTGTCCAATTAGGACCTTAGGGTTGTTCATGCCAGCTCTGTCTTTTGACCTTGGCTTGGAAGTGACTGTTTATAGACTAGGATATTAATTACCAGCATGTTATCTAAATCTCTAATTTAGATTATCCTTTTGAAGGATCTATATCTTGTAACCAAGGGCGTAGGGGCACTTGAGAAACCCAGGGATAACGACAACGAGCATAGCTGATCATAATGTGTCAGGGCCTAGCCACCGGTATTAGTGGAGAGTGTATGGTAGGTGGAATCATGAAAACATGAGTTCAAATCCTGTTTCTAACATTTATGAGCTGTGTGAACATGGACAAGTACCATAATGCCTCTTATCCTCACTTTTTTTTTAACCTGTACAGCAGGATAATTGTATCTGTAATAATTATTTCATAGGGTGGTGGGAGAATCAAAAGAGAAAGCATGAGATTATTTGCAACTCTAAAATATTATGTTGACACCAGTTAGTATTACTCCTAATTCCACCTCAGGATTTGAACCACTATGGGTTCCAGTTACCCAGGAAGAAGATGAAATTAGGACCCCATGGCAGTCAACAGTTTACCCAAAATGATCTTATCAGTGACCTACTTATCTAGGATTTCTTTGTAACTAGTTCTAGCATAAATTTAGTCTTCTTTCCAGTTACCAAATCTGTGATTAAGAGCAAGACCCTTCTTTCTCGGTTACCTTAATTCACTCCATATCTGTATAACCTAGGAGACCTTTGACAAAATGTGATATAGTGGAAAATGTGCTGGGCTGGGAATCAGAGGACCTGGATTCACATCCCAGCTCCACTGCTTAGTATCTCTAGGATCTTGAGCAAATCACTTTATGTCCCCGAGGCTCAGTTTTTAATCTGCAAAATGATGGGGTTGGATTAAATGGCCATTGCTATCCCTTCCAGCTTTAAGTCTATGATCTCATGAGACAAGGGAGTATAATGGGAAAAATAACAATGGTGATGAT